>JAOPJI010000002.1:7976509-7999524 GCA_027122695.1 Merluccius productus | reverse complement strand
AAAGAAAAGATTGTCGCCCCAAGTGACAGTGTTGTCACTTAAAGGTCCCCTATTTTAGTATGATGTTGATTACTCATTACAAGCCACGTCAAAAGCTACCCTCTAATGACATCACAAGTGGGAGTGTCCACCCAGAGGTATGGTAAATAGACATATAGAGCAGCCTACCAGCCTACACAGTGGACTGTACCAACTGGTAGGCTGTAAAATAGGGGACCTTTACTTTACCTACCGCGACTCACCTATGGGGACGAATGGGTTTTCTTGCGTTTTTCTCATTAGTTTTTCCTTGAATGTCTCCTCCTTACGCTTCGCCAATGGCGTAAACCCTTCAATAGACGGAGGCTGTGAAAAGTCAAACGGCACTGCCCCCGACGGCTGTGTTATTGGCACACTGGCCACCGAGGGAGTAGAGGCGGCCGCCATGTTTGCGCTGGATGTTTACCGGATGTTACGTTGACAGGTTAAAAACACGACGCTTCCGGACTATTCCGGAATATTTTTGGGCGCACGCGCACTCAAATATTGATAATATAGTTTGTATTCATATACGGTACATATTTAGTCACTGGTATGGCAAATGGAAACGTATAAACAGCATCAAATGAAACAAATCACATAAAAAAATAAATGTTTTGTGTCCATATTTATTATGTATTATTTGTATCCATTTATTCGTATCCATATTATATTTGTATCCATATTTATTATTCGTATCCATATTAATTTTTTATGATTTGTATCCATATTGATTATTTATTATTTGTATCCATATTTATTATTCATATCCATATTGATTATTTATTATTTGTATCCATATTTATTATTTATATCCATATTTAATTAAACCTAATAAACAGGTATGGTGCAGAGTTATAACTCAAAAATGTGCCTTGTGCATCATGTCTGTTTTCATCCTGAGTTTCTATTTTGTTTCACTTCATAATTCAACCTTTAACATGGGTGTGGACTCAAGGGGGCTGAAACCAGGCAACCACACCGTCTTGTGTGATCATTTGTCCATTGTTTATGGTCACACTAGACTCTGAGATGGCTGACCTTACACTCGTGGGAGGGGAAGACATCCTCCCTGCGCTCCCCTGTGGAGACGCTCCCACAGCTGTGTCTCCTTCCTCCCAGGGAGGTTGTTTAGGTGTGTGCGTCATCCCTCTCACGCTTTGTTATTGCCTTTCTGTGGTGTCGTTTGTCTCTTTGTAAGCATTTTGTAACTTAAGGAAAGCACTATATAAATAAAGGCTATCATTATCTCAACGTCCTTGGCGAAGGTGGCGGAGGGCTTCAGCTATGGCTATCAGGGGAGCAGGCCAGCAGGGCTATGTGGGGGGTCCTATATACACACATGCTTTTTGGTGCATGACCAGACCTGCAAGTGACCACTAGCTCCTGCAGTCTCTCCTTGCAGAGAATGATCAGTGTCTGTGTGTTGACCCGACTGTATTTGCTCTGCTCTCTGAACAGGGGCGTCTTCCCCCAGAGAGCTTTCAAACTGCAGTCTAGGGCAACAGGATTATCAGGCATGACGCTGTCGACCGATGAGCTCACTTCCTTGTAGTCCCTGCCAACAAACTAATTCCCTCAGGGACGCACACATGTTTGGGTCAGCCATCGACTGGTCGCTCATTGGTGGAAGAGCTTTGCAGAAGATGTGTTGGAGTGGCGAATCCAAATGCCCAACTCCTGGAACATCTGCTCCCCGATAGGCTAAGAGCAGAGTCAGAGCCTGCTCTCCATCACGCCCTTCACCCTTAGAGCCGAGAATTGTACGTCTATACATCTCCAAGACATTTTTGGGTGGAAATATTATGCAGAGATAATTACATTGCTTGAAAGAGTAACAATATATTGATAAGAAAAGTATATTTTATGAATAAAATAATTTGGTTTATAAGATGCAGTGGAATAAAAGATAAATTGTGTCACTACAGATTTGTTCCAATAGCATAACACCTTTGTTGTCATTACTGTACTCCTGGTTTGGATAGGTAAATAAAGCAGTACCTTTTTAAAAAGTGGTTAAGGATTTTTAGCAGTTTTATAAAAAGGCAACCCCACGGAGAACACATTACTTTTCAATCTTTTTATTGAATATTAAGGTAAATATTTCACATTAATACAGGCTACATAAAGTAGAGCCACTATACGACATGAAATTTACTCTCATTTTAACCCTTTTTAGTATGTAAACAATTATACATGTATTTACCACTCTAAAAGGTTCTGATTTCTTTCTTTAGGTAATCATCATCATCTAGTTCTGGGCTGAGTTTAAATAGCTACGTCACGTTGAGCCCCTCTGCAGCCAGAGAATGGTGTAATGTGGGTTTTGAGTCAAAATCGCTAAACTACGCAGAGAATGGATCTTGTTGAACAAGTGATCACGCATGTTTTGTTTGCAGACATCGTCGGGACCCCTTTCAACAACCCTCGCGCCAACATGTTATATTTTTCTTATTCGAGATAGGCACATCAAAGAATGGTGTCAAGAACAAAATCTTCCAATCCATCCGCCACTGCTCTGCACTCTCTGGTCTACTAAAGTTAACATCTCTTGCAAAATCGTATTTTTTATTTTTATATTTGTCTTAGTCGATCTTTTTTGTCAGTTTGGAATTCCATGTTTTGCACTGTGGATCATGCGTTTGTGCATTTGATTGCCGTCGACGCCCATCTTAATTGACGTGGTTCAGGTGCACGTTGCTCACATGAGGGGCCCAGGTACCGGGCCACACCTGCAGAGAGAGAGAGGAGCAAGATAGGAGAGCTACGGTTAGCTTTGACGATCATAAACATCATTATGTACACTCACTGACTCGCCACTAGTCTGGCTTACAGGATGTAGGTTTGATTTGTTTTCAATAAATGACCGCATTTTATGTTCTTGTGTTTTTTTTTGTGAAATCTTACTAGGTAGTCCATAAAAACGATTTTTAGGTTCCTACAGGTATTTTTATTTACCTGCTGTGAGTCGGAGTTGTCTGCGTTGTTTGGGACCACTTTGATAATGGGGTTCCACGCCGGATCACTGGTGTGCAGTCCATTGTACATGGGTCCCCCCGGCCCCTCTGCCATTGGAGGATGGGGTGGCAGCATGGTTCCTCCATACATTGACATGGGCATTCCCTAAATTATCGGTTAAAATCAGTTTAAAATGTTTTTGCTCTTTTTAAATGATAAACAAATTCCATACTGGACTTCGATATCGGACCGATACTGTCCCGAAATGTGTTATCGGGTGTCGGTGGCTGGAGTCTATGCATAGCTCCAATACTCATCTTTTCTTATACAGTGATATCACAGCTGCCATTCAGCCAAAAGAGATAATACAGTTAATTGTCACTTCCAACACTGACTTCTGAATGTGTGGTACTCTACTACATTATCATTTCTCACCAGTCATAAGCCGTGTAATAACTGGTGTGCGGATTGGTGCAACCCTGATACAGAGTTTCGTTCTTGTGCTGTTGTGTACCACAGTTACCTTTGGGAAGTCCATGTAGCTGTTGGCTATGTGCTGGGGCTGGTGGTAGCTGTTGGCCGGGTTTGCGATGCCAGTGTCGTCCTGCTCCATGGGCTGGTGCTGGGAGAAGGCTGACTGCTCAGCCTGTAGCTGGGGGTGCATCATATGGCTGTTCATCAGGGGCTGGGACCAGCCAGACATGGCCTCTGTAAAAGGGAATGCACAAACTCCAATAAGTCTCAAAGTCTAGGGCTGCAACGATTAGTCGAACGACAGAAAATTAATGGAATCAAATGTTTGTAATTGATTAATCATTAAGGTAATTTATCAAGCACAAAAAAAACAAAACATATGCTGCTTGATGCTTCAGGAATTTAAGTGTTTGGTTCATGGATCATTATAAAATGAATACTTTTTCTTGATATAGCATGTTTTCTGGTAATTCAATAAATAGTCCATATAAAATAACCAAGCTAAAGCCTATTTTTGTATACTCTTGTATTTTCTCATTTTTTTTCATCACTTTACTGTAATGCAGCCTTTAAACCCAGGAAAAGACAACATTTATGCCATATAATGATATTACCATATCCAAAATCTAAAACGACATCCAATTTCGATATAATATCGATATGTTGCCCAGCCCTAATGTCTCGCTCATTCCCTCTCACCTGAAGCGCTTCCAACACCAAAGGACCAAATGCCGCCCTGTCCCACGGACGCCGTGTAGCTGGTGGTGAGTAAGGGGGGGTTGACTGAGCCTGTCTGCCGGATCCGGGCCAGCCGCTCCGTGCCGATGGGCGGGGGCACCTTGCGGTCCTGTTGCGAGTTGTTTCCGGGCTTGGGCTGGGGAGGAGAGGCCACGGCGGACACAGAGAGGGCAGAGGACGACACTGTGGATGGAGGGGGCACCGGGGACTCGCCTGGTGGAGGAAGGAAGATGAGGGGCAATTGCAAAATTATTCACCATTAGTGGGAATGATCATTTTTGCATTACAATTTTCAATTATGATGATCCTCACCTGATGGGGCGGCACTCCAGGGGTGCGGGGAGAAGTGCTGTCTGCTGAACGAAGGGGTGCCGACCCCTGCGTGCCCATGCAGATACACGGGGCTTCCAGGGATACTGGTGGCGTAGCTGGTCAACGCTGGAGGTTTACACGAGAACAGAGTCAAGGTGAGGAAACATCAACATGAGCAAAAACAGCATTCAACTGAAGAGCTTCATGTTCCCAGCCAATATGAGCCAGTAGTGGCGCCTGGCCAGTATCTAAAGAACAAAAATCTTCATCCAAATCTTCGCGTTTTTTTTCTCAAGATTGGACTTGGACGAAAAAATGCTATTCACCAAAAGATATTAGGAATGTTCATATCTTTCTTCTAAAAACATAATTAAATCTTAACTTTCTTCTTGATTTTAACTTAAAAATGACAGTTTGCTTATCTTAAGTTGTCACATTGAGAAGTTATGCCTTAATATTAATTGATCATATCCATTTTATAGTTTTAAATGCTTACAATATGTTTTAATCTCATTGTAAGGTGTTGCTACTCAGTGATTAAAAATGTGCATATTATTATTATAACAATATAGAACAAGCAATTTGTTTATCACTTGATTGATAGATTAAAAAGTTCCCAAGAATGGAATAAAATAACAAACCTAAGATGTTCTTGAAAAAATATAAAGTTCGGAAAATATTGAGGAATCACAGTTAAGAAAATCCTCGGAAAATAAGAATTTCTTCTTAGGAAACATCTTACGAATTATCGTAAGATACTTTTTGTGAATCTGGCCCTAGGTCATTACCGATGGGGTTGTTGACCATCCTCTGGGAGGCCGAGCGATAGCCGGGGGCTTTGGAGCTGTCTGGTGGCGGAGGAGGCATCATGCTCTCCATCTGGCCCATGCCCATGTAGGCCGTTGGGGCCGAGTAGGACTGCTCCGGAGGCGAACGGGCGGGCAAGTGGCAAGCGCCCCACACCTGGTTGTTCCCCACCTGCAGGAAGGTCAAAGGACAAGCAGGGAAACAAATTAAAGTACGCACAGGTCAACGAATATAAGGAGATCCCATGTCCCATGGCTGAATGTGGAGCGCATTCTGTATAGACGCATTCTGTATGGACGGAAGCAGACACTCACTTGGTTGTTGTTGTCGAAAATGCTGCTGAAATTGAAGAGGCCGGCCGGACCGAAGTTGTGCGGCATCTGCTGCGGCTTGCCCGTGTTGGGCCCGTGTTGCATCTGGGAGCCGTTCATCATCCCCAGGTTGGAGGACACCTGGTGGGGGCCGGGGGCCTGAGGAGGCAGGCTGGACTGAGACCCCTGCGTCTGGTTCTGCTTAGGCGGCTCTGGCTGAGCATTGTGAGGAACAAACACCTGCTGCTGCTGCTGCTGCTGTTGCTGCTGCTGCTGCTGTTGTTGCTGCTGCTGCTGCTGCTGCTGTTGCTGCTGCTGCTCCTGGTGGGAGTAGTAGGTCCCGGGAGGCTGCATGCGGTGAGAGACCCTGGGTGCCGGCGCAGAGAAGTGGGGTACAGTGTTGTTGGGGTGCGTGAGCGTGTGCGAGAGGACGGGGGCGGGCGCCGAGGGGTGGTGGGAGCTCTGCTGCTGCGGCGCCAGAAGGGGCGGCGGGGCCTCTGATGACGCCATGGAGGACGGAGGCGGGGGCAGATGCTGCCGGGGCTCTGGCTTGGGCAGCAGAGCCATGGCGGGGGCCGCGAAGGCCGTCAAGCTGATGTTGTCGCTCATGATGAGCTGATTCTCCAGAGGCAGAGAGGGCTTCTCCTTCCCTAGAGGGCCCATGGCGCTGGACTCCGTCTTGGGAGGCTGGATATGGGGCTGTGCAATGACGCCGAGTGAAGGCTGGGGGGCGTTGGGGGTCGTCGTAGCCACGCTGTGTTGTACCGGAGAACCCGTGCCTCGCACCGCGTTGCCGCCGCCGGTTCCCGCCGCGGAGATGGGATTGATGCAGGCGGTTTTGGCGTCGGGGGCGAAGAGCTGCTTCCTGACAGAGGAAGGGGTGGGGCCGCTGGGCTGCGGGTTGTAGGGCGTCGGGTTGGGCGTGTGGGGTGATCCCGGAGCCGGAGATGAGTGAGCGTTAGGTGCGATGGAGCTGGCCGGCAGGCCGACCGAGCCGGGCTCGCCGTGGGCGGCGGAGCTGGCGCGGGCCTGGCCGCCGCTGCTGCTGCCGCCGCTGCTGCTCCCGCCGTTGTGCTTGGGGGAGCTGTTGGCGCTGCCGGGGCTCACGGGCCGCACGGGGAAGGGCCCCCAGGTGCTGGCCGCTGGTGAGAAGGTGCCTCCGAACTGGGCCATGGGCAGTCGGGGATGCCTGATCTGGTGCATGGTCTGGGCAGCCAGCAGAGCCAGCTGGGGGTGGGCGTAGGCTAGCGGCAGTGACACGGGGAAGGGCTGCCTCACGCCCGCCGTCAGCCCCTTGCCCATCTTGCCGCTCGCCTGAGACGACGATGAAGAGGCGGCCGAGGACTGGAAAGAGACCCCCGTGGACGTCACCAGGGAGCTCAGGCCCTTGGGCCCGGCGGCCGAGCCACTGTTGACCCCCGTGGCGCTGGCGAAGGGAACGGAGGAGCTCTTGGAGCCCGGAGCTCGGATGTGGTTCCGGGGGATGAGATCCTCAAGCTCTTTGGCTGGGTCTTGGATCAGGGCGTTGATCAACTGGACTGCATGCCTGGTAGACTCGGTGCCACCTCTGGAATGACAAAAAAAAAAAAAAACATTGCATGAAATAAAATGCAGAAGAACCACAGCTCTTGTAACATTTCATTATTAAGTTCACTAGTCTCTTTAATATTTAAAGTAGTGACATTTACTTCAGGGGTTGTAGATACACAACCTTCTTTGGGAAAGTGGGAGCATTTCTATTTTCTACACGGCCTCTCTTGTGTTTGACTTGGATACAGACGTTTTATGTGCAAGTTAGATACGTTTTTTTTTTTAGGTTTTTAATAATAGGTCATTATTCTCACCAACTGTCACGGACAACCACCTCCACGTCAATACTTAGGAGAGCTTGAGCATTAACCGAACTCACGCACTACCTACAGGAGGAGCCCATAAACTCCAACACAGATGGGTTGTGTGTTTCCCCACACAGACTTTACTTGGGCGGGACGCCCGTGGTATATTTACGGCCACCGAAATATATTAGTGACACATTTATTTTTTTATTATCTGTCCGAGAGAACGACGTCATCCGCGATCGATTAACTAGTGGAAACAACTCCCCTCGCTCTACCCCTCCGGGAACCTAGTCATTCTGCTGTCGCCAGAAGGGTCTGCTTACAATTAGAGAAACGCAGGGAGAGAGAGAGAGATGTTCTCTGGTAGATATTTTCCGTTCTGAACGCTGTAACCACCCAGCGTTAGTGACCGTTGAAGCTGCTATGTGAGCTATATTGAGTCTACCGATAACGAGTTGTACCCGTCTGCTAACTGATGAATGATGTTTGCGGAGTGTGGGTGTGGAGTGTGTGTTGTTGATAGCTGGTTTACAGCCTCACCTGGCCTGAGTCAGACTGATTAAACTCTGGCCGGGTGGGGCTGCACACCTGTGGTGCATGAACAGTCATGGCACCCAGGATAAACCAGATATCAACACACACACACACACACACTCAGGAGAGCGACTGTCATGGCAGCTTGTAACATCGGCTGGGCTGTTAACATCTTGCCGTCTCCAATAAATGGATTGATACCACCAACTACAGACTGTGTCTTGTGTCGGGGAGGCCCAGAAAAGCCACTTATGTGGCGTGTGGCAGAGGTGAACTGCCACAATGTTCTTTACATTTTTTGTTCTGTTTGCCATCTTAGCACCTACATTGTATGGCATTGCATTTATTTGAAGCAGGGCGCTATAGAAATAAAGTTTAAAAAAACAAACAAACTATGCCTTCTCTGTAAAAAAGGCATTTTGCAGGTAAATGTACTCATGCTGGCACGTAGTAGGCCGGGGGGGGGGGGGGATTTTCACCCCAATTAAATGTTAGTGTGGAAGTTTAAGTTTAGTTATAAAGCGCATGGAAGGTTGCATTGACTGAATAGTTGGAAAGTGGGAAAAAGTGGTCATATTTTTCAGACTTTCATACGTACATGCCGAATCGGGGGTTAAGGTTAGACGATATGGCCCAAATATTGTATTGCCGATAGGTCATTTAATATCACGATATTGATATATCGATAAATTGCCCAGCCCTCATGTGCGAATAAATAAAATTTAATCGCCCCCTGTAAAAGGTCTCCGACCCAGTAGAGTTTGGGCACAGCCTAGGTCAGTCGAGGGCTTTTCCTTTCTACCTTATGGTGATCATCCTTTCGCCGTTCTTGTCCTTCTGCTTGTCCACGTCGATATGTGCCCCCGTCACGTCCTGAATGGCGGTAATGTTGCAGCCCCCACGGCCCATGATCCGGGACACCACCGAAGCCGGCACTGAGAGCTTCTTGGACCTGGAGAGAGACACACACAGAGATTTACTGTGTGTATGTGTGAACACTGTAAAAGTAGGCAGTGAAGTACCAGCAATAACTTTCGTCACTTGTAAAACTGACCATTTAACCGACTGGCGGAGAACGGGAATTGACAGTTTCACAATTTACAAGTCGGGAAGAAAGTGCCGGTGGTAAAAAAGAGGGGGAGGGGAAGCAGTGGTGGTCTTTAGGCAAGGTCCTTAATTACCACTTGCCACCAGCCAATGGCTGATAGATTTGGCAGGTAAGAAAAAGGTCTGGGTTACATATTAAAACAATTGCTTGGCCAGTAGATCTTTCCACTTTGGCAGGTAAAAAGACAAAAGTCTAGTTAATTTTGGACACTGTCTTTAGGGTTGCTAACTTATAGTTCCAAGTTAGTTATTCGTAGGCTATTTGCAGACAATAAGGTGAGATATGGAAACGGGAAGGAACATTCCAGAGAACATTAACTTCAACATGAATATCAACGATGATAATCATCTTATAATAAAAACACGAATCCCTCATTTGTCTATGCGAATGACTCTGCTTTTAACATTACAGACCTAAACACTTCCTCAACTTCCTATGGTTAACATAGCAGGCTACTTACACTGTGAGTGGGATATAATAAATACATTTACATTCAAATTTCCTCTGATTTCAATTATATGATCCACGAGCCAAATTGTCCCATTACAGTACACTACAGGCTGTGGACGGGGTCTATTGCTCTCTCTGCAGTTTACTGTAGGGTCATTTTAATTGCTCGTTACTTACACATTTGCATGTTCCCATTTTATTATTCCAATTCTAGATAAATATGTTAAGCACAAAATAACCTCTCTTGGCCATTATTAGATGAAAATATAGGTTTGGGAAAATAGTATTTATGTTCTTAACAACTCAATAGCTATGCATGGACAATAGGTGCTATAAAGTATGTGGTAACCAACCTCCGGACCACCTCCTTCCAACCCTCTTCTCTCTTCTGCCCTCTCTTGGGGCTGGTGAGACTGAGCTTGCTGTTGGGCGAAGTGACGGGCAGAGACATGGTCTTGAACGGAGAGGGCAGGGAGCTGGGAATCGACTCGCTCGTGTCTGGAGCTCTAGAAGAAAAAAATGCAACACAATCCCAGATTTAGCTCAAGTAAATGTTGAATAAATCATGGGCCATTTTAAACAGTACTCCATTTCCACCTAAGGATGGATGGATGACAATGGATGAGAAAGGACAAACGTGTGAGTGTGAGAGCGAGGGCGAGAGAGAGAGCAAGAGCGAGAGAGCCAGTGACTCACTTCTGCGTGGGCTTTGAGATGGAGACGATGACCTTGTTGTCAGACTTGCCGCCACTGCTGTGTAACTGGGGGCAGTGCCTCTTCTCTGGGCCAGGCATGGGGCCCTGGGAATGGAGCGCTGCGGAGGAGGAGGAGGGTGCCGAGCAGGAGGAAGACGAGGAAGAGGAGGACGACGAGGACGAGGCGGACGAAGGGAGGTCGGGGAGGTAGTTGAGCTCCTGGCTCTTGCCGCCACTGCTGCTGCTCTCGCTGGCACAGTCGGTGCTGTCCAAGGGGTCCGAGTCACTGTTGCCACCGGCAGCGCCCCCGCCTCCGCCCCGCGGCTCGCCGTGGATCTTGTTTTTGTCAGCCTTGCGTTGCGCTAGTGCCACCTGGTGGAGAGAAAAGAACCAGTGTGGATTTGCATTCAGTTGCAGTGGCACCTCTATTCAAGAGCAAAGTTAAATGTGGATTGTTGACGACGCACATTATTTTGATGACTTGACTTTTCCATCAAAGAAGAAGGGTTTACCTGCGGATCTTGTAATATGATTGGTTCGTTGGGCGAGGAATCCTTGGTCTTGTTTTTCTTACTCTTGCGATTAGTGCTCGGGGTGGTGGTCACACTGGCGCGTTTCTTGCCAAAGGCGGTGGAAAAGGAGGTGGAGGTGGCAGATATACCGATGGTGGTGGTGGTGGTTGCACTGGGAGGCTCGATGGGCACCTCCGCTTCTGAAAGGAGCACATTATAACATGTTTAAAACACAGCAAAAGCGGGGACCAAAAATCTGAAATGTATTTTTCTAATGTTCTACGGAAAGTAGCATGTGGGTTAGACTGGGGATACGTGGAGGCTCAGACCTTCAGCAGAGTCCTCCTTCAGATCCTGCATCTCAAAGAACTCCTCCTTCGTCTTCAGCTCCTCCTCTTCCTCCTGCTTCCTCTTCTGCTCCTCCTTCTTCTTCTTGCGCTTCTCCTTGCGCTTCTCCCTCTTGACAGCAAGAGCCTGCTTCTTACTCTCCTCTCTGGACTGTAAGGCCACACAAAGTACAAAGCAAGATGAGCACCTTGCCTGCCTTCATTAATGGGGACCACAAGACCTGCCAGGAACCTTACAGGGAAATGGATACTGTTTAGACTCACCTTCTCCAAGTCCAGCTCCTTGAGAAGGATGCTGGCGTTCTTGTTAGCCTCGGCTGCCTGCTGGTCTTTGGCTTTGACGATGGTTTCCATGCATTGGTGGCACTTCTTCAACAGTTCCTGAAACACGCAACCAACACATTGTGTTATACACAGGTAGCACATGGCAAATAAACATTTAGCCATAATGGATGCATTACTCCATGTCGTCATTAGAAATTAATCATGCCCATCCCAACCTTGTCAGCGATCGTAGCGATGTATCTCATGCACTCAATGTCTGACGGAAACTGGTTGACCTCCTTCACCAGATACTGCACCACCTTGACATGGCCCTGGGAGCAGAGACAAAAGTTGTGTTCGTTTGTTAGAGAGCCAGGGCCACTGCATCACACCACAATGTCTTTTACCACAAGGCTCATGAAAAAGACGGTTATACTGCGGGCACCTTGCGGAAGGCAGCCATGAGTGGGGTGATCTTGCGGTTGTCGGCCGCATCCACATCGGCGTTGGCATGCACCAGGAGCTGCACCACATCAAAATGGCCACCGTTGGCTGCCAGCCATAGAGGCGTGTTCCCTTTCTTGTTGCGCACGTCGATGTGTGCACCTCTGTGAAGGTAGGGAGACACCGAGTTTAGGAACTAAGGCACACTCGTTTAAAAAACATCTTACAAAGTCAGTTTTGTGATGCGACCATGGAGGACAATATAATGATGGATTATTGGACAGCACCAACCTGTTGATGAGAAGCTCGCAGAACTTATAGTGGCCTTTGTCCGCAGCGATGGTCAGGGCCGTGTCTCTGGATGAGGGGACAGGAGGGGCGTTGACGTCGGCTCCCTTATCCAGCAGCACGCGGCCCACTTCTGCATAACCACCCGAAGCCGCCTCCATTAGAGGGGTGAGCCCAGTCTGCAAGCAGAGAATGACGATGATGATCCAGTTAGCCAGGTAATGGACAGATCATAAAACACCCAAAACTAATCCAAATGCTACACCAGTACACATGAGGTGCATTTATCTGCAAAACTGCAATACTTCAGCCAAACTACATCATCTTTTGTGAAGGATTAATGTAGACGCCAAAGAATATGAAATATAGCTAAATAAGCTAATTATCCGGATAATTTATCATGTATAAACCATTGTGTTACAATAACAACCATCCATTTTGTAATGTTTGACCAATCTGGATGGATGATAAATGTTACACATATTCAATAGTTAGTATAAATGTCATATAAAAAGGTTATACATTACATACGCGGATGGACTAATCACACACACACACACACACACACACACACACACACACACACACGTCTCACCTTAGCGCGATGCTCTACATTAGCCTTGCGGTCGAGAAGCAGGCTGACCACCTCGGCGCGGCCTTGGAAGCAGGCGAGCGTGAGTGCCGTGTTGCGGTTGGTCTCGATCTGGGCGTTGATGTCGGAGCCCATGTCTAGCAGCAGCTTCACTGCCGGCACGTGGCCGTTCATGGCCGCCAGCATCAGGGGAGAGATGCCCAGCTTACTGCCGGTCCTTAAAGAAAAAGGGGGGGGGGGGGGAAATGGTTCACATTTTTATAATCGCTAAAATAAAATGTAGGTCATTTATGTACAAATACCGTACACTTGCTGCTTTAGAAATCCAAAGTTTAGTTCATGGATCATTATAAAAATGAATACTTTTGTTTTTCTTGGCACATTTAAGACATCACTTTGGACTCTGGTAACTTGTGATGGCATTTGCTATTAATTATGACATTTTCTAGACTAGTCTAATGATTCATTGAAACAATGTTTGTTAGATTAATAGACAATCAAAATATTTGCAGCCATAGTTAAGTTACTGCAAGCTCAAGTTAACTGAAGCTGCAGTCGTTAAATATATATTATAATCAAAATATACAAACATACAAGGAAAGCCATTATGTGTATAATGTGGCCTTGGGAAGTTCAAATAGTGTATGCAATGTAGTCTAAATGATAACCACACCGCATAAATAGTTGTAATGTAGAAAGTAACTCATATCTTTGTTTAGTAAATGTTGACTTTGGAGTAAATTCAGAGAATTTCTTGTTTAACTCCACGGTCCACTCAGACCATTTGGTGCACAATAATATTATTGTGGAGTTTCCCCAGATCGTATGACAGCCCATGAGAATATATGTTCGTCACCTGGAGTTAATCTCAGCCCCTGCGTTGAGGAGGATCTTGATGATGTTGACGTAGCCCCCGGACGCCGCCAGGCTGAGGGGCGTGTAGTCAGAGACGTTACGGTGCTCCTTATTGGCTCCCCGCAGCAGCAATAACTCCACCACCTGACCAGGGCAAGACACACGGTTGGCCAAAAGTGTAAACTGATAGGGGGGGGGGGGCATCCAAGAGAAATGTTTCTCTTGGATGTTGACGTGGTGAAACAGCTTTCTGCTCGTGTACAAAAAGAGGTTTGGAACAAACTCCCATACCAAATGAGAAGCAACCGCTGTTAATCGTTTTAAGAAATGTCTCAAAACCCATTTTTATGATCTTGCTTTTAATTAATCCCACCTTTTTATTTTATTTTATTTTAACACCATTGTTATCATCCAATATTTTGTATACTTGTGTTATAGTCTTATTCCTAATTATTTTTAAGGTTTTAGACAAGCAAATACACTCGCCTCCTGGCGTCCTCCCGAGCACGCTAGGGAGAGGGGCGTGTCTTTGGTTCTTTCTGACTGCGCCTCGATGTCTCCCCCTTTGTCCAGGAGGACCTCCACCACCCCAACGTGGCCAGCAGTGGCAGCCAGGATGAGAGGTGTGAAGCCTGGGGGGGGGGGGGGGGGTTAAAATGATAAACATTATGTTAACATAGAAATTAATGGGCCTTCCATGAGTTTGATATGACCATTCGTTCTCAAGCTGACCTTTCTTGTCCCGGTGCTCGATGTTGGCTCCGCGGGCGATGAGGACGGACACCAGCTCCTCGTGGCCACCGGCGCAGGCCAGCGTCAACGCGGTGTCATGGTTGCTCTCCGTCTGCAGGAGAAGAAACGGACGCAGTGAGAGGGGAACGCTCACTGTTTGATAGAACAGTTTTTAAAGCACTCATGGGGCGTCTTACGTGTGCGTCGATGTCAACGGAAGGGTAGAGGGGCAGTACGGAGGGGGGGGAGGCGATGTTAGCGGGCGTCTGCGTGGGTGGCTGGGACAGGGGCGTGGGCGAGGTGGTAGTGTTCAGCATGGGCACACGGCTGCTCACCGCTGCAACAAGACAACACACATTGGTCATTGCCAACCCATCTGACCCAGTGTGGCACAAACCACCCGAAAGGCGCTGAGGCCGTACCAACCTGCCATGATGTCGTCAAGCGTGTCTGTGAGCGTCTGGGCAGGCGTGGCCACCATGAGTCCGTCTGGCGCTTGCGGGGCCAGCATGCCAACACCGAGGCCGGCCAGCTGCTGGCCCGGCTGCTGCTGGCCCAGCATATGCTGCCCGACCAGCACCCTCTGCAACTCAGGACTGGTGCTGCCCGGGTAGTCCGCCGGGTTGTACTCCGGCAGGGGCTGAATGGGAGCAAAGGCGGTCTGGAGAGGGGGGGGAGGGGGCTGGGACTGGGGTGATGGGGGCAGAGGGGGCTGCTGACCATCCCTGTAGAGGATAGTGTCCACCTGAGGCAGTTTGGCGTAGTCGTCTCCCTCCACCTCTTCGTCTGACCCCTCGTCCTCCTCTTCGTCGTCGTCATCGTCGTCGTCCTCGTCATCCTCCTCCAAGTCGTCGTCATCCTCGTCCTGGAAACCACAGTCTCGTTATGACTTGATGCCACATTAAAACCGCCACATTAAAACCGCATATGCAAATTGTGTTTTATACAAATGACGGGATAATATGTTATGCAATCACCTCCTCCTCCTCCTCCTCCTGCAGCTCATCCTTCTCCCCATCCCTGTTGGCCTCCTCGTCTGTGTCTGAGCTGGTGTGCGTTAGGGCCATTGCTGCGACGGGGAGGGAGCCGGTGGAGGTGCTACCTGGCCCCGGGCCAGGCCCCTGACTCTGGCCCGCCTCCTGCTCCTCCTTCAAGCCCTTCGCCTCCATGTACTCTTTGGTGAACTGCTGCTGTGTCTTCAGCTGCAGTTGGCGCTCAACCTTCTGCAACTCCTTCAGGATCTTCTTCTTCTTCTGCACCTAACCAGGCGGCAGCCAGATATCAATCTCCAAAGGCCCATATATTTTACTTTGCTCTATATTATCATTTTGAATGTAATTCAATGTGTATATTAGCTAAGCTCTTCTTTCAAATGTAAAAGCATATCATTGAAAAAAATAAGTTTAGTAAGGTTTTATCCTTCAATTTGCTGATGTTTGTTTTTTATCCCTTATCACATTTTCCACTTTATCAGTTTTGGTAGTTTATTAAGTTGACATTTAATTTAACACCCATTAATATATTTTTATGGATAGGGTCTGGAATCCTATTTAAATGAGCCCATTTCATAGTTGGCTCTAGGCTCACATCTAGTTAAAAACATGCTGACGGAGGGGTATATGGAGGGTTATATTACCTGCTCCTCCCTGCTCTTCTTCAGCTCCTCGATCTTGTCTTTGGTGAGAGGCTCCCCCTGGATGAGCTCAAGCGACTGTAGCTGGGCCTTCTCAATGGCGCTGATCCTCTGGCCCAGCTCGTTTAGCTTGCCCTCCGTCTCCTCCACGATGCACTCCAGGGGCTGGCACAAGTGGAAGGGAGGTAGGGGCTCCGTCTCGGGTCCCCTGCCCACCGAGCTGGGGCAACTGGGCTGGAGGGCAGCCTGTCTCTGTTTAGACATGCCTGACGGAGAGAAGGATTAACACAGTTAGGAATGATTAAGGAGAGACATGTAAAATGAAATGGGCAGGTTTCAAGCGGTACAATTCAGGCTCTCCGGGATGAGAAAGGCAGGGAGGATTTTGCTGGTCACCTTTGCTCGAGACGGGTGGAGGCGTGGCGATGTTTGATGGGGCTCTGTCGGGCTCCTGGGGAGGCACCACCATGGCCAGAGCTTGGAATGGGACACGAGGAACCTAGACGAATGGGAAGCATCGTCAGCCACGCCCTTCTAAAGAGTCAGCATAGCAGCTCTGCGGAAGGAGGGGTAGGGGTACCTGAGAGGCGTCTTGCGAGGGGGGAGTGAGTTGGGAGAGGTCGGGCGCTGGGACAGACAGGATGTTGTTGGGATAGTCCAACAGGTAGGACACCACGTTCGTGTGGCCTCCTTTAGCAGCTTCGATCAGCATGGTGGAGCCGTCCTGCGGGCGAGACATACACAGTTATATAAGCACGTCACCCAGAGCCGACTCGGTCATTAGATTGTTGGCTACGAGTCTTTTTTTAAATGTGCGTCCGTTAGTCACCTTCAGTCTGTGTGTGGGATCTGCACCATGTGCCAGGAGCAGCTCCACCACGGCTAGGTGTCCACCAGCACAGGCCAGAGAGACCACCGTGTGGTCGTTGTTGGCCGTGGCTCTGTTCACATTAGCACCTACACAGCCGGAGGTGAGACAGCAGAGTTAAAAACAGCCCAAATAGGATGAGGAGATCTGCATGGACTGTCTTGCAAAACCAAATACAGCCATTGTACCGACATTAATAATTAGAGTAAACAAAAAAAATGTAATACTAAGACTTGGTATGAAGCACTTTTTAAAACTAAAATTACACTTTTAAAAATGTCTAATAAATATGAATACACCATCTACACTCACACTCACTTAATTTAAAACACCTGTAAAAAAATAAAATAGTCAAACATTCTACACCATATTAGCTCGAACACTACATTTGTAATCTGTCATGATCTGCATGCATGTCAATAATAAGTTCCAGTGATTCACCTTTACTGATGAGGAACTGTACTGTGCAGAGGTGTCCCGCCCTGGCGGCTTTCATCAGGGGAGTCCTTCCCCCTTCAGACTCGTGTTCCTGGAGCACGGAGAGCAACGGCAATACGTTAACCTTAACCATCCACAACACAAAAACAAAAACAACAGCGCAGGTGAAGGGCGTGACGTGTTACCAGGTTGGCTCCGGCCTGCAGCAGTACATCCGCCACGTCCGTGTGTCCATTCTCACACGCGTACGTGAGAGCCGTGTCGCCCGTCGCCGTGGTAGCGTGAACGTTCGCCCCTGGGTAACAGAGTGAACCGTTAGGATGCAAGCGGTCGCTGGATGGCTTTGGACTCAGAAAGAAAAATGGAGGGCTGCAACGATTAGTGGATTAATCGATTAGTCGATCGGCAGAAAATTAATCAAATATAATTTTGATAATCGTTTTAGTCGGTACAAATACCAAACATTTGCTGCCTAAGGCTAATTTAAATATTTGGTTCATGGATTATTATGAAATGAATACTTTTGATTGTCTTGGCTGCTTATGAGATAAAGCAAGCAAATTTAAGACATCACTTTGGACTATTTATTACATTTTCTAGACTAAACGAATAAACATCAATAAATGATCGTTTAATCGATTAATATACTATAAAAAATAATCGTTAGTTGCGGCCCTAAACCGTTCCATTCTGTGTTACAGAAACTGAGCTCTTCAATTTGTTGTTGTGGATGCCTGCACTCACCTGCGCTCAGAAGGTATTTGACCAGCTCCAGATGGCCCTCCTGTGCGGCCTCCATGAGTGGAGTGGAGCAGCCCAGCTCGATGTCGGCCCCAGCCTTGATGAGGAAGTCGGCCACCTCCAAGAAGCCTCCGCAGCAAGCCAGGGTGAGAGCGGTCTCCTGGGTCTCCTCCGTCTGGGCGTTGATGTTGGCACCTAGTAAACAACGCGGCGGGGAAATTAGTACGTTTTACACTTTGATCGGTAACCCTCTCTCATCCACGTATGGAAGAGGGGGATGGCAACAGGAGAATTGTCACTTGCTACCATACGGTTGTGCCCAAATCATTATGACCACAATACATGCCTTTATGCTAATCTTCAAAATGTGTTTTTTACTTTTGTATGTATCTGTATATAAAGTTGTCAATTGTTAGTTTCCTCCATTAAATTAAAAGGGAAGGAAAACCCTTCTGGTCATACATGCTAATGAGAGCTTTTTTAATTTGCATTCTTGTTTTTGTTCCTCTTCCTCTTAAATCTTAGCTGCATTCACCTACATGGTCAAATTGGACCTGTGGACCAAGTGCACCCATACTGCTATAGCATTACTGCTGTGGAGTATGCAAACTAAACAAGAGGTGCCAAGACTAAAAAACTAAATCTCGTATGAGGGTTTCGTATGAGGTCGTTTTGCATGTCAGGATTGCTGTTTCTTGTTTTTGGCAATTCTAGCACATTCAGATGTTCATAGAAGAAATGATAACATGCAAACATTACCCTTTAGAATCAACATATATTTTTTTAAGTTTCCAGGAAAGGGAGGGGAGAAGTGTGTGTGTGTGTGTGGTGTGTGGTGTGTGTGTACCCTGAGCGAGTAGGAGTGCCACCATCTCCTCATGGCCTTCCCTTGCTGCTTCCATCAGCGGTGTGTAGCCCTCATCGTTCACCTGCACACAAACACCGTGAGCACAGTGAGCTTCACTCATAGAGGCAGGTGTGACAAGCACAAGATTGGCAACTACATTGTCTTGTTTACATGTATACATATGCATGTTCTTTTTTTAAAGTACCGTTGCAAGGTTTATGATATCATTTTGTGATGTCATTTACTTGAAACAAATGCACTGACATAACAGCCATAACTAGAATAGAAGATAGTTTGGTTATCTCGAAACCAGCAATCCTATGTCATGTAGCAGAAGTCCTGGGGGGAGACGGCACACCAAAAACCGCAAGGATTGGAGTAACGCCTCATTTCCAGTTTTGAGATATTCTACTGAAGACAACGCGCGAGTGGATGATGCATTCAGAAGGGGATTTTTCAGAAGGTGTATTTCTACAGCGGTCAGTCTACACAGTGTTGATTTGACACCACTACAGACACTTTCTTTACAGTTTACTACTTCTGGCCACATTTTTGTGTTCGCCAATGACACGCTTGCAGATCCCCGCGACTCCAGCAACATGATTGGTGTTAACAAACAATAAGTGAAAGTGAACCGCCACACTCACCCAGACATGAGCTCGTCTGCCATTAGACTTAAGATATTATTCCAAAGTCTGATTTGTGAGACTAGATTAGTTGGTAATACTTACTTCCTCCAAGTTGGCTCCTCTCTCTATGAGCAAGGCAGCCAGCTCCACGTGTCCTCCGCATGCGGCCAGAGTGAGGGGGGACTCGAAGGAGTCGGCCGGCATGTTGACCTGCGCACCGCTGTCTAACAGCAGCCGGGCCACTTCCACATGCCCATCCTGGGACAGCGGAGAGAGACACACAGAGAGCGCAAAGATAAGCACCTGAAGCTAGAGATGGACGTTAAGGGCAATGTTCAGCGCTCTACGATACTTCATGGTTAGTGTAGACAGAGAGGGGGGTGGAAGGGGTTGCACTGTGGGGCAGATGCTCACCATGCAGGCCTCCATCAGTGCTGTGTGCATCTCATCCGTCTTATGTTCCTGGTCGGCTCCAGCTTCTAACAGAAATCGCACCATATCCAAGTGACCTGCAAAGGAAATCATATGATTTCTTAGATGACTTGCAGATATATTTAGATATGACCTTCACATCAATTAAATGATGCATTAAGTTATGGGTCTTAAGGACAGAGTCTTAAACCTGCAAAATTAGCAACCTCTAGTGGCTGGATATGTAGCTACAGTTATAGCTATATCATTTTCAGAAGACAGTTTTTCCCACAGTGGGGTGGGCAGAAGACAAGTGGACCAGAATAAAACAATCTATGGAGACATATTCCCTGGATGGATTGACTCATGGATGGACACGTGTTGTATTCTTGAGAAACTTTTAGTTCAGATATTTATATTGAATGGGGTAAATAGCTACAGTAGAAAAGTGACAGTGAAGGTTAATCGTCAACTAATCAGCAAAGTTCGACGATTAGTCGATCGACAGAAAATTAATCAAATCAAATTTTGATAATCGATTAACCGTTTAGGTCATTTATCAAGTACAAATACCAAACATTTGCTGCTTGATGCTTCAGAAATTCAAATGTTTGGTTCATGGATCATCATAAAATGAATACTTTAGTTTTTCTTTCTGCTTGTCAGATAAAGCAAGCAAATTTAAAATATCACTTTGGACACTTGTGATGGCATTTGGTATTATTCATGACATGTATGAATGAATAATCAATTAATCAAAAAATAAATCATTAGATTAATCGACTATGAAAATAACCGTTAGATGCAGCCCTAGAGCAAAGTTACCTTTGTAGCAGGCGAGTGTGAGCGCACTCTCTTTGAACTCGTTGGAGTGTGTGTTGATGCCGGCGCCATATTCCAGGAGCACCCTGGCCACCTCCACGTGGCCAGCGCTGGCCGCCTCCATCAGGGGCGTGTGTCCGTTCTCGTTGTGGTCCTCGATGTTGGCGCCCTCCTTCAGCAGCACCTTCACCACCTCCACGAAGCCGCCCGCACACGCGTACGTCAGAGCCGTGTTGCCTGGGGAGGGAGCGCAGGGTCACAAAGATGGTAGAAGAACAGGAGATGTCACATGTAGTGGAGAATGTTTCCTTTTTCACCCGATGAGGAGTATTAGCAAAGTTACCCTTCTAATTGGACAGGCCTGGCGGGCCGCCAGGCCAACGAGCCACCCCACCAGGACAGAAAAATAATGCTGTATATCCAACACTAATAGCCAGTCATTTGGAAATCAATAATCACTTGGGTTTAGGAGCCACTGTGCGCTGCTGTTGCCTGGGAAACTTCACGTGACGCAAGTGCCACTGCTGCAGAGGAAGAGCGCGAGCGTAAGGTACTGAAGCATTGGTCCTCTACTCATGTTATGGTTGTATTTAGCCTATGGACCCTTCGCTCTCATCACTTCAACTTGCTTCCGTAAGCCGGTTACCGTAATGGCGTGTAAAGCTGGAAAACGCGCTCACCGTTCCCTTGGGCAGTGTGAACTGAACTGTGTACATGATTTCTCCACCAGGAACAGGGTACAGGGCTACAGCTCAAAACTCATAATAGCTTTTGATAGCAATATAAATCTATCCTTAAATTTAAGAATATACGAGATAAAGACTAATCTTCAAAACAGATCTCAGGAACAGGCGGCAAGAAGAGCACTTTGGGGGGGGGCCTGCATGACGAATGAAATAAATAGGCCTCCTGTGGCAACATTTCCATATCATGACGCCATGGTGCCATTTTTCCTCAAGCCCAAGGAAGATATAAAGTGCAGCGATGAATCATGCATACTGTGTTCATGATGTGCTAATGTTTTGCAAAGGTCATAGGTTACACAGCTTATTTTCGTGAAATAAATGCAGCTAATTAAGTCTCCTTGTGATCACTTTGTTTTAAGTCTGGAATATACCAAGCGAACAAAAATTTGAAGGCAAGTATAAATTGCGCGCCGATATGCCATCCCACGCGCCTCGTCTCTTTAGGGTTTTTTCAGTGGAAGGGGAAACACGGATTACTATATATGCCATTTGGCGGAGATTTACATCCAAATCTTGCATGATATAGGTCATTTAATATCTCCATAATGATACATCACGATATAACGGTTTGTGGCAAATTTAATAAATAGTGTATCTAAAATAACCACATGGTAAAGCCTATTTTGTATACTCCTGTATGAATTAAATACTACTACAAATCAACAGTACTGAGTATTTTCTTACTTTTTTCATCACTTTGCTGTAATGCAGCTTTTAAAACCAGGGAAAGACAATACGTCAATAATTGAGCTAGACAGGACCACTATAATAGACAGGGGGAGGTCACCTGTGGAGGATTGTGCGTTGACGTCCGCTCCGTGAACCAGTAGCAGCTTAACGATGTCCACGTAGCCTCCGCTGGCAGCCGCCATGAGCGGCGTGATGTCCCCCTTGATGCCGCGGTCCTCCACATTGGCGTGCATGGCCAACAGCACCTGAGGGTTAGGGTGATATGTCAAGAGCTGCGACAACGGGGTCATCGGTGCAAGCCAGTGTGGCTCAGAGACTTTCATGCGTAATAAGGCTTGGAGGGGCCGTGTGGAAGAAGTCATTATCCCAATAAGCTTCTACTAAGCTTTTATAAGGATTTTATTGAACAAATACAGTTGACGCTGTTCTTAAATAATTGTTAAACAAAAACAAAGGTTAACTAAATATAACTAAGAATTAATTAGGTACAAGAGCGAGAATCCCCCAATAAATATCTGTATCTATAATGGCATCACAATACACAATATTTGTAACTGTCAATACACTTCCATTAAATAATGATGTTGATCATATTGAATCACTAATCGGCCCGCTGTCTGTTGCTGTCGCCTCCAGCACCCACCTGTGCAAGTTCATAGTATCCGGCGGAGCAGGCGAGGCACAACAGGCTCTCTCCTTCCTCCGTGTGCTCGTTGACACTGCGGCCCTCGTCCAGCAGCTTGCGCACCGCGTTCACGTCTCCGTCTGAGCACGCCTCCGCCAAACTACGGCTGAAAATAACCAAACTGCTACAATTACTGCCACTGTGGCAAGACGACGACACACACACACACACACACACACACACACACACACACACACACACACACACACACACACACACACACACACA
>JAOPJI010000002.1:7948093-7976409 GCA_027122695.1 Merluccius productus | reverse complement strand
ACACACACACACACACACACACACACACACACACACACACACACACACACACACACACACACACACACACAGTGTGGCACATAGAGATGAGGGGTGCAAACGTGTATGCGAGTAAACAGGTACTCGTAACATTTTATATTTAATTGAGATGTATTTTGGCAAGGTTTTGGAGCAGGGTATATCATTAAATAGTCAAAAGCCTTGTCTTGTTGTTGAGAGGCTGTATATTTGGTTTGTTCATTCGCCCACGTTAGTAGCTCTGGTAGGTTTCCTCACACGGTCAACAAGTTTTACAATAATGACCCCAAAACTGAAAGTGAAATGTATTGCAGCATAGCGCTGCTGTGTTGGTGTATACATTTTTTTTAATAATCACATCTCAATAGCAGCTTATGCAATTTGAATGTCATAACAGTTCTTTTTGGGAACAGAGATATAATGGCTGATGGTTGGTCGACATGTTTATGCGCATGAGAAAAACAGAGGTCACTTGGTCTCACTTCAGTTTCATTTAGGATGCCGGCAATGAAATAAGAAACATATAATTACATTGTTTTGTTTCAAGTTCAAAAGATATTGGATACTCAACAGATATTCAAGTTCTAAATTAGCAATGTGGCGCGGTGAACTTAAGACGAGATCCCGTGTGTCTAGCGGTGTAAACCTGGACGGAGCTTCCAATCAAAACCGTCCGGCAGCAGCACTTCTCTCTATAGAGCTATCATGTGGTCAGTATTTCTACACTGTTACTAGTATCTTGCCATGTCCTAAACAATAGCCTAACGAAATGCAATTCAACTTGATATGTAACTGTTTAGATGTGTATCCTGCTAGCTCTACAATAGTAAAAAGCAGGTAAAAAAAATTGTGAGAAGCCCAGCTCCGGTGAGGGTGTAACACACATGGACTATATAAAATACAGCTTAAAACTGACTTTCGATGTGTAATAAAAAAAAGCACTCGCTGAAATCTGGACCTTGTATTCGATTATAATTATCTGGCATTCACTGCGTCCCTAGTTGAGATACATACTTGTCAGCTTGGCCGGCGTTGAGTGTGTTTTCTGCCCTCATGCGGGTCAGGGCCGCTGCAGCCTCGTCCAGGGCGCAGCTCACGGAGGAGGTCAGCCGCCGCAGTACCTCTGGGTCTGCAAAAGCTTTACCATCGGCAGTGGACAGTTTACCGATGCCTGCCAGACACCGTGACGGCAGAGGTGCACAGGCCAAGGCAAACCACAGGAGAGCACAACCACGCCCAGCCACAAGAGACCAGATGAGGAAGTAAGTCCAGGCCAGCCAAATCCATTCCAATCCATGGTTAGTAGTAGCATCCCCAAACACAAAAAACACACACACGCACACAAAGAAAACACAAACCAGTATGTTAATATGGCCCTCTATGGAGTTTTTTTATCCATTTGAACACACGGTTGGCAATATGTGTATTCTAATAATTTTACTGATCATTTAAATCAGTAATTATTATTTATTTTGCCAGCTACATTTTAAATATCTCAAAACAGCAAGTTCAGATCTTGACCCAAATTCCACAAAAGACAAGGAAATGTACCCACGGGTTTCTGTATACTGCTGTAAAATAGTTAGTGTTTGGAGTAGTAAAGTAGAGTAGAGCATTAAAGCGGTAAAGTCTCTCACTGTGCATATGTAGATTTAAGATTAAACTCAAATAAAAGAGATGATGGTCAGTAGGGGAGGGAAAAATAGACTGCTTTAAACGAGAGAAAGAGTGTGTGTGTGCATGCGTGTGTGTGTGTGTTACAAGAGAAGGCCAGGGAGGAAAGCTAGAGGGAAGAGCAAGCAGGAGGGGAAAAAAAAAAACAGCTTGTTCTGACGACCTACATTAAAAAGACCTCTTTCACAAGACAGGGCAAGGACCACTTCCAAGCCAGAGACCGAGTCTATGTGTGTGTGCCTCTCACACAGACTTATTTATTTGTGCGTGTCTTGCACACAATTTGTAGACACGAGCAAAGAGTGACGCAAAGTGGGTGGTGGGAAGTGAAGAAAGTGGAAAGTAAAATTGACAGCTTTGAACTTTTTTCACCCCAAAATGTTGCCTCAGCCTCAACCCATCCATTAGCAGGACAGGGACCAAGCGCTGGTCCTTGCGGTCCTCCTGGATTTCAAACAGACAGCCTGTGACTCCGGCTAAACTTAGCATGGCTGTTAACACTGCGATTTCGCAACACTCCCTGAGGCAGAGGAGGCAGCGATCTCGAAGGTTGATCATTAATGTGCCAAGATTATCTCACGGGGAACAACAAAAAAAAAAAGAAAAAGGCCAAATGACCCCAAGACACTGAACACACGCCATGCCCGTAAACAGACTTGACTGAAAACAAAAACAAGCACGCACACACAAAAGGCGTACACTGGACTGTACTGCAAAACTATTGGTTGGTGCGTTACGTCTTGTGGCGCACCCGGTCAACTTTGAAGTGAGTCCCCTCCGCGGAAATGCGTTGCGAGATGGTCCCTCCCCTCCCTTGCTGTGCCACTTTCTCCATATTTAAACAAGGGAGTTGGTCTCGCACGGTCTCTTACTGCATCTCAAGCGAACACACCTTTATACTTGTAGTGACTTAAGAGTCATCGGCCGGTTGCCGGGTTGACTCATCTTTAACAGTCGATGTATAGCTTCAATACAATATTCATTCAAACATATATACAATGTGAATGTGGACTAGAGAATGGGGGATTTCCTTCAAGGGCATCGAACTTGGTATGACTCGTGAAAAAGTCCATGCAATATTTACCTATCGCCCGTGTCAGTGGCAGAGGTTTTCTGATTCGTAGCACATCAGTATAACTAGAACTGATCAGAAATTGATACCCGAAGAAGAATTGGATCTGGTATCCCGATCAACTGCTTGACTGCCACTACATAAGCAATAGTAAGATTTCACAATAAAGAGATCTAGCTCCGGGTGATTTATCCTTGTATCGGCATCAGCCAGTCACCGGCCTTGTCCATTGCCCTTGTCTTGATCCATCATTATCCAAACTACTCTGTCTGATTTAGAGAACTAAACTAGCTACCAATATCCAGATTTAATTAATGGATTGTTTAGGGTAGCTGCAGTTTGGCGTAGCAAGTCAAGTCCTGTTATTTGTGGTCCCACTGTTCACTATGTTGTTTTGCAGATACACTCCTGTTTTGTAACACAGTTTAGTGGAACTTGTATCCGTTAATCACAAAAGACATCTCAATTTATAGTTAAATGTCTATATATAACCGCTGTATCAATGTATAGATAGTACAGCCATTGCCAATGACCTCCACACATGTCAACTATTAACTATAGAAATGTGAGATGTCTTTTACCCGTTGAACGTATTAAACATTCATAGTTGGTCATTAGAAAGAACGTGAATGTCAGTGTAAAGCTGAGGGAAATTTGTTTTTCATCCAATAACCTTCACAAACATGCTGAAGGACTCAAACAACAAACTATGCCTTAACATTTGTGCAAAAAGTAGGGGGCAAGCGGTTTGAGATTAGCCATTAGCCGTTCAACATGGACTCCATGCATGCCCCGCAGGACCAGGTGAAGGTGCAGTATTAATCTGCTTGGTCATGTTCATAAACCCCGAGGTCAGGACACACGAAGCTGATGGATTAGCCCACACAATCACTCTCACACCCAGTTTATGAATCTAATCAAAACAAAAGTATTCGAGCCACATCACAAACTATATATAGGACTAAAAAAAACGCATATTCCATTCAATGGTGCCCACTGAGAAATGCTGCAGAAACCCAAGAAGCTTAATGAACCTCGATTTTCAGACATGTTAAATATGTAGATTAAAACCTTCTGGATGGGCTCGGCTAATAGGGTTGTACTTATGGGAGGCATTTAGTGGAACCGGTCAAGATCTGATCAATAGAAATTAAGTTGTGTGGACAAACGCAAATCCCGTTTGGTGATGGAGTCATACCGGCAGCCTCTAGCAGAGCCTCTAGGCGTGCCTGCGTCTCTGGATCAACAGTCCTCAGGTCAACTCCATCTGTGGCGCTAGACAGCAGCAACTCTGATGCGGTCTTCATAATAGGGTTATCTAGGTCTTCCTGGTCCAGGATAAACGACTCCACCTGAGAAGGGAGGGGTAAAGAGTTGGGTTAGGGTGAGGGCAAAAGGCAAAGTATTAACCTTAATCGACCTTTCAAGGCCAATTTCAGAGGAAATTTAGCCTTTTGTGGTTATTTTAAACACTACAATTTTTAACAACACTACAATTTTTAACAACACTACATTTTAAAAACTACAAATAAATACTACTGGATTGGCCAAGAAGAAACTTACACCTAAGTGTAAAATAAAATTTAAATAAAAGGATGTATATTGTTTATTTTTTTCACCAATCCATGATTCACCAATAGATGCTAGTAAAGGGTTGTCATCAGAGGTTATCAAATGCTTTTCTATGTTTAGATTGTGTTCACGCAACTTTAAACAAACAACTAACAGAACAGATATATTGTCCACCGTTGTGTTTTACACTTATTATTACCAGAGGAAAGCGGCACTATGTATAAGGCTAAAGGGGCCATACTAAAGTGAGGGCAACCGTTATGATTGGACCACCAGCAAACAAGGGGATGCTCAGCTGAGAGTCAGCTGGCGCTTGCACACTACCAGAGTCTCCTCCTGTTGGCAAGGCCCCTTGAGCATTCTCACTCTGTGAATAGACATTATTGTACATGCATCTGCCCACCATTTAGCTGAGTTATATAGAAATGTAATAGTATAGTAACATAAACAGACACATTTTTGGGTACTTTTTGCAAACCACTACAAAAAAAAAAATGCTATTTTTTTGTGGCAATGCACCACACGCAGCAGAGTGTAGTAGAGTTTGTGGACATTTCAATAACATTCTAATGTTAGGATGGGGTTTTTGTTCATCAGTTAGCATGCCTCTCATCACTTTGACGTCAACCACCATCTAACCTTTGAGATGATTGAAAGGACTGACACAAAATGTGGCATACAATACTGTCTACATAACACCCCTTCACACAGGCTCCATGTTGAGCACAAGGTCAAGGCCATAGGGGCGCCTTCAGTGTACCACACTATATAAGGTGCCCCACTTCCCAACAGCTATACGGCTCCATACACCTATTCCATTTACTGTGCGAGGCACATATCAATTCATCCTACAACAAATGTGACAACATGACGCCATTGGCCAATCATGGCAGAACTACACACAAATACACGTGAATTACGGCTTAAACGTTAAACCATTTCAAACATTTAAACGGGAATACGTGCAAAACATAGAACATGTAATTGGCCGTGCTCTGTTTATCGGCAAGGCGAATTAACCAATAAGGCCGGCGAATACTGGAATAGCTGCCTAGTGAGATGTCCCCTCCCTAGCAGCAGCAGCAGCAGCCTGGCCCAGTGAACAAGGGTTTGAGGGGAGTCAACACTCGGTGAATGTGAAGGAATGCAGCCATGGGATAGGAGTGCAGAGTACAAAGATCCACGGGGATGTAGTTCTACAAAAGGCCTTTAAAACCCACAATAGACATTATAGCCCACACAATTAATGAACTACAGTTCCCAGGCCAGTTTCCACAGAGCTGCAAAGGCCCAGAATGGCATCTGCTTAATCCTGGGGCTCAGATTTTAGCCGCTGCCCAGAGCAGGGAGTTCTCTGCTAGGGTAATGCACCATAACAAACCCTCCCTTTTTTTAGACAGATTTATAGGCCATTTGGTGCAAAATAAAAAAAACTTTACAGATTAACCTCTGCTGGCGTCTGATCCGATTTGATTTCAGGGTCGGAGCAAACAGAAACCAGAAAACCTAACAGCATACACGTAACGTAAATGGCTGCTCAACAGGTCGACCGCCATAGTGAACGTGTCAATATAACCCAACACCGCGGACATGTGCATTTCCTGGGCTGGACGTGGACGTCCAAACTCGGTTTCAACGCAAATATCGCTTTAAAAAAGACGTTGGTTGATGCGATACCGGTAAAGGCTAAATAACGGGACGGGACGCCGCGTTGGGTGACGTAACGCCGCCATGCTGACAGCTCGCGCGCGCGACCCCCATACTTCCGGTGAGCCCACCTTGTGATTATCGGGCCACTTCCGCCAGGTAAAACCACTAATTTAATTTAACGCAAATAAGTGCAGGTGTGGCTGCAAATGATAACTATATTGGGTTTTGTTTCAGCCCCCTGGTCAGTTGTTGTTGTTGCTGGCTACTAGATGAGTATTTGATTCAACAACAACAAAAAACATCTAAAAATAATCAATTAAAATTATAATAGGTGCATGCTTAGCTCAGTAAACAATGCTGAGGTCACACACACGCCCCCCCCCCTTTTTGATGTGACTTCTCGCACACAGGAAAGTTTGTCACTCTTTTGACACAGATAGTTTGAAACGCACATATATATTTTGACGACTCGAAAGTTTTCAAGCTGGGGGCATAATAACGTCGCACGTCTCGCCCCACCACCGCAGATATAGAGAAACGACGCCGCCGCCGACCCGTCGCGACGGCGGCGTGGGGGGGGGGGGGGTGAGGGGGGACCGTCGCCTAACTGAAAACGGCCAACAGCGGAATTTGAGTTAAAAAAAATTACAGAAACGTAAGGTGACGTAATTGCACCACACAGTATGAAATGGCTGCACGTCGCTTTTGCCACACCGCGTTGAAGGTGGTGCTGTTGCTGCTGCTGGTGGTGGTGTAATGGGGGAGGGAATGGAGGGTGGTGGTGGTGGTAGTAGTGGGGGAGAGTTGGGATATGTCCCCCCCCTCATATGTGTCGCTTTTCCTGGCATTTGAGAAGTTGTGAAGGGTGGTGTTAGTGTTAGTGTGGTGTTGGTGTGCCGCCGCCGCCGCTGCGAGACGACAGTAGTGACGAGGCCGTCGTCTCCTTCCACCCTCTGAGCTAGGCCGTGCTCGCAGCCTACGCCGCATAAATAAAACATTTCAACCCCGCCGGGGAGAGTGTGTCTAAAAGGCCGCCGTCTCCCGACGCCATTCTCCCTCCCCCACCCCCGCAACATCCACCCATCCCCAAGCTAATGTGTCGTGTCACACCCGTATTTAAAAACACACACCGAATCGCTTGATTTTTTTTAAGGCGTAATTCCACGGGGGCCCCGGGAGCGGGTGGTAGCTAGCTAGCTAGCTAGCTTGCTTAGCCTTAGCTAGCTTAGCCTTAGCTCCGTTGGCTAACGCACTAGCCAAAGCTCGCGCACGGAGGAGGAATGTTGGCTAGCGTTTCGCTAGCGAGCTTAGCTAACGCATAGCTACCTCGGAGACCTCGTCCTCGTCGCTGCCGGATCCCGGGCCGGAGGAAGAAAGGACGGCCGCCGCCGCCAGTTTGAAATCCAGCTTCTCCACCGAGGGTCCGCCGGGCTCGCCGAAATAGCGGATTTTCTTTCCGGGCACACCGATCCCAATGCCCCCGAGTCCGACTCCTCCTGGTGTCGCTCCTACCCCCATCCCCGCCGCTGGGGAGCGAGGAGTCACCGAGTCAATCTCGTCCTCGAAGCCGTCCGTCAGCATTGCCGTCCCGGCTACTGCATCCTGCATACTTGTGTTCGCGATACGTATTTTGATGCGGCGGTTGTTCCCTTAAACGTCCGTCCGGGCTCCTTTTCGTTGAATGCGAGCGTGATTTCACTTCAGGGAATCCAGAAACTCTCCCGAAGCGAGGGTTGAGGAGGATCTCTTTCCCCCAGCCATTAACTTTCTAACAACCTAACACACTACGCACTGTTTCTCAGAAAGTCCGCCCTCTGATGAAAATCGCGGCCCTCCTATTGGCGCAGCTTTAAAAAACGGCCGCGCCGATTGGCCGACGTGCACGCCCGTCAAACGAAAGCCCGCAACGTCATGTTAGGTTTACCAATATCACGAGGCTGTAGAACGAACGTCAAGACATGACATGGTAGGCCAACTAAACTGGTAGCTAGCGCTACTCGTCCCTGTAAAGTAGTCTCTAATAATGCTTTTACTAAAATAGGCCCGCACCCGCACACCGTGGGCGTTATTTTTAATTCAAGGTAATGTCACGGAATGACATGCGGAGTAACAGTCAGTTATGTGAATAAATAATTTCTCATGACTTGGGGGACTGCAGTTGTCGTGTTAAAAAAAATGTGATATTGAAATCTCTCATGATTCGTTTGGGAATCAAGAAAAGGCGTTGTTGACAATTACATTTAGTTATTTAGCGATGACGAAGATAGTTTAAATCGTAATTATATCACGTTTAGATAATATTTAATGCACGTGTCGTATCATATGTGAATTAATAGGGTCAAAATATAAAGAATACGCACATTTATGTTAGGCCTACGTTAAAATAAACACACAAAAAAAAAAAAAAATATATATATATATATATATATATATATAAAGAAAGCAAACAAACAAACAATTGTCAGAATGTACAGTGAAGTTCATATGAAGCCTGAAACCTATTGAAATAGTTGACCACTAAATGAGACTTATAAAGATTGCAGAAGTAGCCTTTTGTTCATTCAAACTTGCTGACCATATTCTAAAAAGGTTGTTTTTTTTAAATCTATAAGGTGGTGATAAATAAAATAAAATAAAACAAACGTATGCTTTAAAAATTCTGGAACAGTTCTTCTTTCACCTGGCAGTAAGGATGGAAAGGGGACATGCTCTGCCTGTCGGACAGTTTCCCCCCCGGAACCACACTTGTGTGTGTTATTCCTGTTTGACCTGCCAGTCCAGAGCTGGGCTGAAACAGACACGGACTACCATGACACACATGTATTATTAAATACAACATGCCTTACCTTGGACCCTAAAAAATGTTTTTAGTGATAAGGAAACTGGTTGGCAGATTTATGTGCTACCTCAAGTCCGTTTTAGGTGCGGCTGTAAATTTAAAACGAGTAATCAATTGTCACACCATACAACTCACATATCTGTTCAGAAATAAAAAGGATATATTGAAGAAGTCTAGATTATGTCCATACTATGACTAACATCCTTCTTGATATTAACATTCAACACTTGGAGTCATACCACTTTCAAGTCCCCTTCACCTGAGTAATTATGTGTCAGCCATAGATAAATAACTATGGCTTATGTCAATATTTATATACGTGTACGTTACACAGCATTATATTTATCAGTTACACAAAGACAAATTACATTTCATTTGGATACTGCAAAGCTAAAACAGTTTACTTAAATGTCATCCTAAATTTGATTATGGTAAGACAATGTCACTTGTTTTGCTCTCTCCACCTACATTTCAAATAGTTGCCATTCTCCCACAGCGAGCCACCATCAGCTGATACTAAACATGCATTTTGGGGGCAGATTAAAAACTATAGGGCTTGGGTGTATTTATATCACTTTTATACTTCATTGCACCTGCAAGCTATTGATCAAATAACCACTGATGAACATGAACATGATCAAACATAGGCTACTATTTCAAATCATTATCCCAGTGAAATAAATTGCATTACTTTTCATTTAGCGATGCCTTGGCAAAAAGGAACCGATGCACGTTATTTGCCTGTGAAATATATTAAAGTGTGTGTGTCTATCTTTTGATACTTGTTAAGCCAAAACCATGACTGTTTACAATGTCGAAACCCTGCGATGACCACTTGGATGTTGGACCATAAATCATGTAAATGGATATCGCTGCGTCTGGGACGCCCAGCGTCACCCACTTTGGGCGTGGACCAACAACCGTGCGAAAGTGGGCGGAGTCGGAGTTTATGGAGAACGGGTTGCCAGTTGCCAGTAAATCCACTTATGATGAGAAACCTTGAGTAAAAAAAAACATTTTTTTCCCCGTCACTTCGACAACATCACAGGCGCGACGGACGTATAATCTGATTTTGTTTCAAAGAAACAAAAGCTGGCACGGTGTTTTTTGTTTCTCCTACAAGGACTCAGAGTCGTGGACGTTGCCCAAAAGGGGGAGGATCTTCCTTTATCTGGCAACCTTCCGCCGGGCATTATTAGCGCTACGCAAGTCTGCTCATTGAGGAATCTATTTCGTCTACATTGTTAAAAAGGTACTATTTTTGGTCGCGCTTATACACGCAACACGGTTATGATGTTAAACACTAGAAAATGATAATTTGTCAATCGGCGAAGTGTTTTGAGTTTTTACGTTAACTTAGTTTCTTAGCCCGGCTAATGCTAGCGAGCGAGCTAACGCGTACGGTAATAACATGGCGCAGGCTGAAGGCCGCTTTTGTTCGAGGGTGCGGTAGTTTGGGCACGCGGTCTCCAAATACGATACTAGAAATAAAAGTAAAATATAACGTTTATACGAATTACATTTTTTATTTTAATTAAACATGCGTGTTTTATAAAATACACGCACTAACGGTCGGATTGATAAGCACTTTGGGAGGCGCTGTACGGATGTGATAACGACGTCGTTATAACTAACGTTACGACCGTAAAAACCCGATAAGGGAAATCGGCCGATTCGTTATATAATTTTAGTAAGTTGATTTCCAACAGGCGACGTATTCATCAGCTCATTAAAATACTTATACTTATACTAATACTAATATTTGTACTACTGGGCCCTTTTGCCGTATCTAAAGCGGCCAGACACGTTTTAGGTCTGCACGTGATGGCGTTGCGTGTGTAAATACTTTACTGTAATGCTTTCCCATTGAAAGGCCTGTGACCCATCATGGCGGAGGAGGGATTCGTGGTTCGCATCAGGGGGCTCCCATGGGCCTGCTCGGTAGATGAGGTGCAGAGGTTCTTCTCAGGTAAGGAACCTTTTTCATATACATTTACATAGTTGATGCATCGTTAAGATTCAATAAGCTTTATATTTATCCCGAGGGAAATTACTGTGCAACAGTTGCAATACAAAGGTGGGGAAAGTAATACAGGGTTAGAGTAAAAATAGGCTAAAATAAAGGCTAACGTAAGATAAATCAAACAATTAACTAAATGCAACCAAATGCAAGGGTATTGTACACCCTTAATGGGTATATAATACACAATACAATAAAGCGTCTCTCAAATTTCCAGATTGCAAAATTGCAAACAATGCCACAAGCATCCATTTCACGTACACGCGAGAAGGACGACCCAGCGGAGAGGCCTTTGTGGAGGTGGAGACCGAGGACGACTTGAAGATTGCTGTGAAGAAGGACAGGGAGACCATGGGTCACCGATATGTCGAGGGTGTGTACGCCCGCTCACAACTACACACCCTGTCTTATTGGTTCTTGAATTTAACCCTCAATTTCCCAAGGAATCATTGAAAAAGTGTCTTAATGTATTATCTAAAAAAATATTTGAGTCTAAAAATACTAGTCTTCTGTCATATCTTCTAGTTTTCAAGTCGAACAACGTTGAGATGGACTGGGTCATGAAGCACACGGGGCCAAACTGTCCGGAGACCACAGGAGATGGGCTGTGCCGCTTGCGTGGTCTTCCCTTTGGCTGCAGCAAGGAGGAGATCGTCCAGTTTTTCTCAGGTATACATCAGTCAGGCCCGCTGGTTTATTTGTAGGGCTACCTCGATGGTTAAGTAGATGGGAGACATTTGTCTCTGCTTTCTGTTAAACCCTCTGAGCAGTTTCTTAAATCGGATGTTAATGACCTTTTTAGAAAAACACATACCATCTATATCGTGCCTTAAGCTGAAACGAAAAAAATAAGTTATACAAATGATGACACGGAAAGGCATTTACGCTTGAAACAAAAGCTTTTCTTCAAAGGCAGGGGTCTTTTTATTCCGTCTGGTCCTCTTTTAACCACCTCTGGAACAGACTAGTAGTATTTTTGCCTTTCTGCACTTGTCATCATGACAACAGGAAAAGAAAACACTTGACGCATGTACAGAATCGGGACACTAATTGAAACCACAGCTCACACGCAAGCTGTTACACAAACTTCCATCTACACAACGTCAATGAAGGCATGCCCTTTCATCTGCCGTCCTGTTCTCATTTATATTCTTCCTCTATCCTCTCATTCGTCTTTCTTTTCCACCCCAAATGACAGTAGGATTTACAGTACGTAGTCTTAACCTGACCAGTCTCCAGTAAACGCTCACCTGGTATGTGTGATGATGTGTAGAGTTTCCATAAGTTTTCTCTCTTTCTGTAGAGAAAGTGATCTCTCTGTGATTGGGCATGTGATTTAATATGTCCCCTGCTGGGGTTATCTGTCCTTGGGTTGAAGGGTTGGAAATCGTGCCAAATGGGATAACATTGCCGGTGGACATCCAGGGGAGGAGTACGGGGGAGGCCTTCGTGCAGTTTGCTTCACAGGATATAGCTGAAAAGGCTCTAAAGAAACACAAGGAAAGAATAGGGCACAGGTGGGGATGGTTGGTTGGTTGGTTGGATAAGTTGCTTTTCTTATGGTGTGCACCTTCAACATGTGAATCCTAATGAAGATCTTGACACTACATTTATACTCAAATCTAATTACAATAATGCATAACACATTTGTATAATGACCAATGTTTAAAAATGCATACATTCAGTCTTACGGCCATGTTGCAATGAGTTACGATGACACAACATTCACCATTTAATGGGAAAATCAGTGCTCTGGTTCAAGACAGAATTTTTGGTTTTAGAGCACATGGTGATTACTGTAATAAAGCACAACAGTGGTGCCTCAGCACTAAATGTTAGTTGAGGTTGACAATTGGAAAAGGAATCTCACCGGTGGTAAAGTCAAAAGGACGGCAGTACTCAAGGACATGGAGCCCACTGTTTCCAGGTAATGCTTAGAGTGGGTAGCAGAAGGGCACGGGCCCTCTCTGTTCCTCTTGAACCAGGACAATGGCTGTCAAGCCACGGACACAGGATCCGCTATTACTGCACAATACTTAAAACTGCTTCCTTCAGGTAACTATAACAAGTGTATAAGCAAAATAAGGCCCCTATCCCAATTTTGGACACTTTGTCGCCTAACGGACCATACTGTCAAGACGCCAAGAACAATTTTCTAGAACAATTTCTCAGTATTAAGCAAATGCAGCCGTTGTCATGCGGGAGCGCTGATCCAGTGCAGCGTGTTGACTGCGGTATCTGTATGCTCCCAGGTACATTGAGATCTTCAAGAGCAGCCGCGCCGAGGTGCGTACCAACTATGAGCCCCTGAGGAAGCCCATGGGCATGCAGCGGCCCAGCCCCTATGACCGGCCCTCGGCTGGTCGCGGCTACAACATGATGAACCGTGGCGGCTCGTATGAACGCATGCGCCGCGGAGGCTATGGAAGCGGTATGGGGGGAGGTAATGGTAAATACGGTGTCAATAGTGAATCATATCGCAATATCTTTTAATAATATATATTTTTTTAACCATATCGTTCAGCTCTACTATACACCCTGCTGTGTGACTGGTTTATACAAGGGCTTAGGGGGAGATTAGGGCAAGCGAACCTTGGTGTCGCCTGGTGCTAATCTTTCTGATCTAATTATGCCTATCCAGGTGTGTCAGATGGGCGCTACGGCGACAGTGGCTCCTCCTTCCAGAGTACAACGGGCCACTGCGTTCACATGAGAGGCCTTCCATACAGAGCCTCGGAGACTGACATTTACAACGTAAGTCTAGGCAGACGACGCCTCGGTGCTTTGTTAAGTCACCTGACCTCCCGTGGATGTCGTCATAGTTATTGTTTGTGTAACGTTGTCTCCCCCATACCTCCCCCGCAGTTCTTCTCCCCGTTGAATCCGGTGCGGGTCCACGTCGAAGTGGGTCCCGATGGCAGGGTGACCGGCGAGGCCGACGTGGAGTTCGCCACGCACGAGGATGCAGTAGCGGCGATGTCCAAGGACAAGGCCAACATGCGTGAGTGTGCTGTACTAACGGCGGCGCCCTGAACTAATTCCCCTTTCGGGTCTTCTGCAACCACACCCATGACTCCAGATGGATATAGTTTAAAAGTGGGGCGTGTCCTTATCCCTTCTAGAGCACCGCTACGTGGAGCTGTTCCTGAACTCAACATCTGGAGGAAGCAATGGTGCCTATAGCAGCCAGATGATGGGTGAGAATTACCACGAATGCCATACATTCATACAATGCCTCCTTTTTGTGAAATGTCAGCATGGGGTCTTTTAAGGCCTAGTCAACCATATCACGTATCAGTTGAGTGCCGTGACTCTAAACTCATGTGGTCGTCTCGTGCATTTTTTACAGGTAACCAGTCCTCCTACAGCGGAGGCCAACTGAGCTCTGGCTACTCTGGTGGATACAGTAGCCAAGGCAACATGGGGGGCTACGGTGACTACAGTGAGTGTCAGTTACGCAACGCCCGGGCTGTGGCATATAAAAACATTTACTGAGACTGCTACCTACTACAACGTTCCTCGTTCGAGGTTCGGCCTCCTGTGAGAATTTTTTAAACATTTTTTCACTGAAAAGTACATTGATATTTTTTTTCCCCCCCTCCCATGGCCCTATTGTGCATGTTCTCTCTCTCGTTAGGCAATCAGGGTGGAATGGGCAGCAGTTACTATGGCGGTGGGGGAGGAGGAGGAAGCAGGAGTGCCATGAATGGACATGGGGGAGTATGGTGAATGTAGAGGGGTTGGTTTGTTTGCGTCTTTGTTTTTCTTTTCAATGGCCGTTTGCTGGATGGACTGGAGATGTAAATACACCAATATATGGCCGGGGGGGTCCGAAGGGTGGTTTAGTAAGCGGAATAGGGACTGGATTTATTTTTAGCGCTCTGTACAAAGGAATTTGCTACAAGGAGTTTACAGAACAAGGCATCGTTTTGTTTATTTTTATTCCTCGCTTTTCTGGAAATTGGATACTTCAATCTTTGCTTATGTTTCCTTTACCAAGAAGTGTTCATTCTACAATTGCTGAACTTGTCTGTAAAAGCTAATGTTTGAATTGACTATTTTTAAATGAGACTGAGTGCATGAACAAACTCAGTTTGTTAATGTCTGGAATCCTGTTTCATCCCATACCTGGTTGAAGCTTTTTATTTGGGGATGTGTGTGTTAATGTGAAGCGACACTTAACCTAGTAGAGATTGTTTTTCTAAAGATGTGTGTGCATCTTCAAATTCTTGTTCACATGAAGATTTCTACTGCTTCAACTACCATTTGTAATTCCTGTGCACAAGGTTAATAAATTGGTCTGGATACATTGTCATTGAGCATTGATAAAACGGGTCCTTTCTATTGAACTCTATCAACTACATGGAAAATTACAAACGTGCCACAACTATGTAAAATGGCCATACACGCAAAAATAGTTTGCTTTGGCAGTCTACAGTAATTTACTGTGTGTGATACAGACCGGTTCGGCAAATAACAAAACAACTCTGATCTAAGAGTGCAACATCAGCAATTTTATTCCATGTATTGCATAAAACATGGGATTTTAAACACGACAATAAAAAAAGAGGAAGTTTAGTCTACAGAAAACAAGCGTATTCATTAGTAATACGACTATGGAAAAGAAAGTCCCATATTAATGCTTTTTCTAAGCTGCTAGTGTACCCAAAAGCATGTTGACAAGTAAAAATCAGTTCTACACCGAGTATTTAAATGAGATTAGTAGAAATCCTGTGACGTGAGGAATAGAAAGCCGCCTCATGGAGCGCGGGCTGCGCTGTCAGGAGGCGCACGTGGAGGAGCTTCTCTGCAGTAGTAGGGAGTGGCAGTTGTCGCAGACGCGCACGGGCCGCGGGTACGACGGCAACGCCAGTTCGTTGGCAGAGCAGTTGTTGCAGTAAATGTCTCCACAATTCCGACAGTGGTGCTGCAAACAATATGACCGTTATGTATCGCAGAACTCGTAACCATTTGAAATACATAAAATAAATGAGCCAGTTACCTTTCTACGAGAGATGGAGAACTCCTTCTGGCACTGCTTGCACTCGGTGGCCTCGTCGTCTTTCAGCCAGGCATGACCCTGATGGAGGAGCAACAAGCATACTGTTTACGAGTCCTACTAAACAGAACAGCACTATCATTGACAATAAAGACGGTACTAAAATAGTTAACGCCCATAGGAACCTGGGTGGAAAAATTCAAACATCCGTTTTAAGAGTATAACCAATTTTGTCACAAGGCATTACTTCATCATTTCCCCCCCCCCCCCTTGTTCTTTAACCCAGCCATTAGGATGACCGGTTGTTATTTGTTACAGCTGGCCTAGGGGGAATCGGCCGGTAATGTGGATGTCGTCTCCTCCCAGAAAATATATACAGCCTCACTTATTTTCAGTACTTTTGTACGGGTGCTTCGTGCAAACATAGTTAACTTTGCGTGTTTTCACAGTGTACTTAGTTTTAGTAATTGCATTCCCTCTGCATGTCAATTCAAGGTTTTTGTCCTCTTACAGTCATTTTAGCAACACGGTATAACATCTGAACGCATCAGATATACGATCAAATGCATTCACTTACCTTCAGGACTTTATTGACCTCCTTGAAGTCCTCCATCTTGAGTTTCGATCTTCAGGTAAGAAGAGCAAAACAGACATGTTAAAGTGTATGCAGGGGTACAACCGGCCAGAGGAGAAGCGCAGATGAGTGGTAACTAACTGGCTGAGGTGCAGGCCCATCTCCTGTAACGCTTGTTCCTGCTGCTCACACCTCTGCTGAAGCTGGGTCTTCTCTTGCTTCAGGTCTTTCAGCTCCTACACGGCCAAAAGAACAGAAACAGTTGGGTTATACAAAAGGAAAATGTCTTCATGCAAACTGGTGAGGACCCAAAAAGGTGACCCTTTTTTTGCCTGAAAACTAAGATCAGCGTGCGGTGCCCTTCAAATCAATCAGGTTATATTTTGTTATAGATGCTCGCTCTACCCAAGTGGCACACACAAAAAGCCTGTCAGCGATATTCAGACCCATTTATACGAAGCCGTTAATAAGGATCTCAAAAATGTGTTTTTTGTTAGTGGGGTTTTTTTTCTTCATATTTGCTTCACTGACTCCCGTCTCTAATTAGAGCAGCATTGAGCCTCCTCCTCAAAACCCCTCATATTGAAAACAACTAAACAAACTAACGTAATGGTCTGTCAAGTCAGAGGACAAGAAAGTTACATTTATTTAAAAGGTCCTTGTATATATGATATCCATATAGCCCCCGCATCGTGGATTATCCCTTGGCAACCTGGCAACCTCCATGGGGCAGGGTGGCCCCTATGATGCATGTTAGGATATCATTCTAAACCTATGAATCCAATTGAATTTCCATCTCCGTGTCCATGACTTGAGAACAATTACCAAAATGTACGTTGGCGGGAAGGATACAGACCATGTGCAGCCCCTGGAGTTGTTGCAGCTGTGTGCGGAGCTCGGTGCTGTTGTCCTGCTCTCTCTGGAGAGCTCTCTGCAGGCTCTGCCTCTGCTCCTTCTCACCGCACAGCTCCGTCTCCAGTCCGACCCTGGGCACAGAGACGAGGAATGCTCAACGCCACCAAACAATCTGCACACGCTTTGGAAACTATAGACATGAATAAAGTGACTAACGGATGACGATTAAACAGTTGCCGACTAGTTGGTTTTTTTTGTAGTGCACTTCCTCCGGGCTCCATGAGTGTTCACCTCAGTGTGTCCAGGTCGGACAGTTGTTTCTGCAGAGTTTCTACTTTTCCCTCCAGCTCTGACCTCATGGCCTCGTCCGACTGGTCACTCTGCGTACGCTGTGACTCAGACCTCTGTAGTCTGGAAGTACATACAAAATAAAATGACCCGATTGTGGTCATTCCCAGGTAACGCCGACATATTTCATATATTCCAGCGTGGGAACATAAAGAGATGCCCACCTCTGCTCGAGCTCAGTCATGGCTTTCTCCATTTCACTCATCTTCTCCTCCAGCTGGCTCGCCTCCTGCTGCTTTCTCTCTGCCTCTCGCTGAGAGTCCTGTAGAGGAACACACGGGCACGTATTACTCGTCAAGCAAACCATAAACGATCACACAAATATTGTAATCGAAGATTGTTTTGTAGTCAGTTTCTACATGACTACTTTCGTAGTCTAATTTCGAGTCCGACATCTTTTAAATACATTTTATATTATGTTATGTATGTCAGCCAAGTTTTGAAGCAGGATACATCATTAAATAGTCAAAAATAAAGCGTTCGCCGTTGCATAATGTTGTTGAGAGTGTTTGTTCGCCAACATTGCTGACTGGGGTAGGCGAAGTTCCCCCTTGTCCGATAAGTTTTACAATAACGACCGCCCGCCAGGAACGTCCCGACATCAAAACTGAAAGTGAAATGTATAGCGGCATAGTGCTACTGTGGTGGCGTACTACAAGAATCACACAACTCAATAGCAGCTGCAGCATCTATAGAGCCATCGTTTGGTATTATATTTCTAACAAAGTACCCTTACCTAAACAATAGCCTAACTAAAACGCAATTAAACCAGATACCGTCTCAGGTTTGCACATAGACTATACATTACAGGTTAAACTGACTTTCGATATGTGTACATTGGTGGAAATTATTGCAAACTTGGAGAGGAGAAACAAAAAGTACCTACAAAGCGAGCACACGAGTATTCATTTAGATTTGGACCGTATGAAGTGTCGGTGTCCCGTGTGCGGGAGTTTGTATGGAAAGACATGAGGCAGCGTTGTGCGTGTTTGGACACCTGCGCTTTGTGGAACATCTGCAGGTTAAGGGTCTTGACTTGGTCGAGTTGAAGCCGCAGGGCTGCCAGCGTGTCCTGTTTCTCATGCGTGTCTTTCTCCAGCAGCCTCATGGCCATCTCCATCTCCTGCTTCAGGCCCACCTGCAGCTCCAGCTCCCGCTCCAACTCCTAATATAATGCAACTAACGATTATTTTTATAGCCGATTAATCCAATGATTATTTTTTTTAGCATTTAGCGTAGAAAATGTCATAAATAATAGCAAATGCCATCAGTTTGGAAAGAGTCCAAAGTGCGAAATGTGCTTGCTTTATAGCTTTATTTTATTTTCTGGAGCATCAAGCAGCAAATGTTTGGTATTTGTACTTGATAAATTACCTAAATAATTAAATCGAATATGATCGAATTTTGATTTGGTCGATTGACTCATTGATTAATCATTGCAGCCCTAGTACTGAATTCTGACTGCAATATTATTTTTACTGATTCAATCCAACTTAATAAACCAAATCCATCTTTCCAACAAGATATCTAAACCTTAGATCTCGGTCTAAAGGCAAACACCTCGGTGAGAAGATCTTCAGAGATAACTACAAAACAGAGAACATCTGACTGTGCAGGGTCCAAGCGCCATTTCACCTTCTAGACGAGGACAGCAGCTATTTAAAATGCAGTACCCCCCCCCCCATGTTAATGAATAACAGCATAATGAACAACAGCAAAGCCATATGATTGACTGGTGGTCAAATGTATCATAAAATGGATAGTTCCTGTCCTTGATTCTGATTGGTTCAAAGCCGTAGTAAAATACTCACCTATAAACACACACCTGTGACCGCGTAACAATTCATTTTTAGTATGAATGCGCCGGTACGCTAGCCTATGTTGCTTGGCACCCATTTTGCTGTCTTGAGGAACTATATTGCTTGGCGGAAGAATACCGATTTTTCAATAAATGATCGTATTTTATATTGCCGTGTGTTTCTTTTGTGAATTTTTACTAGGTAGTAACCGTTTTAGTAACCCGTTAATAAAAGCAGTGATTTTGGAACTGGTAGAGATTTTATTTTAACAGCTGTCTAAGTGTAAACCACGGCCTCCCGTGGCTTATTGCTTAATTGTAGCATAAGGTATCCGACCTGCCGAATGCGCTTCTCTTCCTTGTACTGTGTCCACACCACAGTGTACATCTCATCCAGACCCTGGCGGCTCTGCTTGTACGTCTCCAGTTCTACCTGGCTGTCCTGGAGATTCACCTGGAATGCAACCACACAACAGTGTGAGAAACATCCTTTTGATTGACATGGAAGACACACACACACACACACACACCAAAAGAACATTTAAAAAAATAATGACAATAAGAGGAACGCTCACTTCTTCCTTCCTCTGGCTGGACTGCAAGATGACCTCATTCTCTTGTTTCAGGTTTTGCTGTTCTTCACACAAAGAGTTTATTCTATCTGTGGCTGCAGTCAACTGGAAAACAAGCATACACACACACATACATAAGTAAACAAGCTAAAAATACTTCTGAAAATTAAAAATTAAGCATGGCTCATTGAACTGGTCCAGATCTAACTAATCTCTTCCGGTCCATGAGTAAACAACAGCCCTTTGTTTTGTTTTTGTGTGTGCTGAATCTCAATCTGCAGGCATATTCATCATTCTGAACAGGTTTTATTTCAGTTGGACCCGTCCGCATGATTCACTAGTCCACACCAACTTGAATGCATACCAACTACCGTTATTTTACAACAACGGCGTGCACAACAAAGATATAAGACCTCCAAACCTCTTCCACAAGTTTGCCGTTGGTCCTCTCCAGGGAATCCATCTTGGCCTGGAGGTCGGTAACCGTGCCACTCAGGTTGCGATTCAACTCCTCAATGTAGTGCTTCTGATCCAATATGGCCGTCATCTTTGCTTCACTGGAATAGGAAGCGGTAACCCGGTGGGTACATTTAGTACGAACAATCAACCGTTAAATAATTTCAATAAAGTCAACAAACATTAACAATGCAGTTGAGCAGGCAAGACACTCACTCCTTGGGCGTCTCAGTGTTGGCAGTATCTTTCAGGTACAGAGAGAAGTCGATGACGGCCACCTGGAAAACGCAAACAATGGCTAAGATCAACAAATACTGTTCCACCCGGGTGACGCTCACCGCCAAAAGCAATTGCATATAATGGACTTCTTTATCTAGTTAATATCTAATTATCTCTCACCTGAGAGTCCAGATCCTCCCCTTTGATACAAAGGTTTGCATCGATGACATTGAGGCCCACCAGGAGTCCTACAATCACAGTCCCCTCTTCTTCTAGTACCAACGCCCCCGGTTCATAGAACTCACTGTAAACAAATAAACAACATTAAAGTGAGGACAGTAAAGGCACAGAGGGAGGAAGGCATACATCACACATACAAATGTGTGTGTGTGTGTGTGTGTGTGTGGGGGGAGGGGGTTGTGAATCTAATAATATGTAAATAATAGGATTCAAGTCCAGTAGCTGGAGCCCTGCATCTCACCTTAGGAGGTCTTTGCGATCCAGCAGGGCTTTCATATAATCTGCCAACTTTTTTTGCATGAGAGCTAAATGAAGCCAGGCTCTCCCTCGGCCCAAACCCGTCCTGGAAAAAGGAACGGCAAAAAATGAACAGATTAACAGATCGGTTGATTTGCAACGGCAACACACATTATTATATATATTATATATCTATTGCAACTTGCCTCAGAGTAGGGAGGTCTCTAGCACTCGTGGTGATATCAGTGGCCTCCGGACACAGCTTCTCCACCAGTTCCAGAGGCCCCCAAATTGATTTACTCTGGCCAATAAAGGATTTCTTTGCTGGAAAAAAATAGAAAGAAAGAAAAACAAGTTAAGGGTGTGATGTGGTACGTGGGCATGGGCAATGTGTTCCTCACTTAAATAAAAACACAAATGGGATGGAAATGAGGCTCTTTATTATAGTACAGTACGGTCGAGTCTGACCTTTCAAACCGTGTTTCAGACAGCTCTCCAGAACGACAAAGAACTGCTGTAGAGGAGGGTACTCCGAGTCCAGGGTCCGGCCCAGACTCAGGGAGGACTGGATCAGCACTTTGATGCTCAGCTTCATCATGCTGAGGAGGTTGGACCTCTCTATGGACATGGGGCTCTTAGTTGGCAACGCTGGAAAATGAATGAGTTTATACACATTAGTTAGAAAAAGTGACGTTAGAAATAGGACAAAAGTAAAAGTAAAAAAAAAAAAAAAAGAAAAGTCATAAATCATGAATGCTCAAGCAGGGAGTGTATTAGGAGCCATTAAAACCCGTGGCTGGTCTCAGAGACCACCTGGCTGGCTGGTCTCACAGAGACCACCTGGCTGGCTGGTCGCGCAGAAATAACGTTGTTTTTAACGCAGACGTCAGACGTTAAGGCTGACATCATGTGAGCTTGGAAAACAACAACAACACGGCGAAGAGGAAGTGGTCCAATCCGCAAACACATCCGCACGCGCACAAAAACACCGGACGGGATCAGTAAATGGACGGACAATCACCAAACCTGCGAGCCTCTTGACGCGGTGGGCGTCGCTGTCGGCGGGCTTCTCGGCCGTCGCCGCCGAGCCGACGGAGGAGGAGGAGGACGCGGAGGACCGGCGGAGAGCCGAGCCGTAGCCGATGGTCTCCGTCGCTTTCCGGGCCAGCGACAGGATGGGCGCCGTCCACGCGCTCTCGGCGGCGGGTCCGTCCGCCCGGACCGGCTCGCCGACGTGGTCAGGGCCGCCCGCGGGGACTTGGGAAACTTCATGTTTGTTCACGGCGCGTTGTTTCGCGTCGCCGTCGCCGTCCGCGGCTGTGTTTATCTCCAGCGCCTCGTCGTCGTCGGCCATTTCTGACGGGTCACCACGTGACTAGACCAGAGCAATCGCGCGTCTATCGCGAGATCTTCGGATCAGACAGCATAAATCGAGACCGGAGACCATTCACAGGGGTGGAAAAAAACAAGATAGTTTAGCCTCAAAGACTGCTTTAAATGTGTTATCTTTGCCTATCTATTATCTTTGGTGACAGTGTAACATGTGTTTCGATGTGTGCGATTTTTTTTAAATGTTAAAAAATAATAATAATAAAAAATAATAATAATAAAAAAAAAAAAATATATATATATATATAAGACAAAAATAAAACAAATAAAATAAAGAAATTCATTAATTAAAAAAATGAAATTATATATATATGTGTATCACTATTTATTGATTGATTTGGATATGGGAAACTGCACGCATCTTGAATGTCAACTGGATTGTAGACGTCCTCAATTATACTTTATTTTGCTGTGTGTAAATACATTTTCAATTGCACTCTTTTTTTGTCACTGGTAAGCTTTGGAGCATTGAAAGGTCAGAGACCCCACGCCCCGGCTAGAGCCCTCCATGCATCTACCTCGGCCGGCCGGCTGGCACCGCCATCCCTGAGAGCAAGCAAAGGTCACGCAGCCAAGTCACAACTCTTCTCTGTCTTGGCGCCGCTATGGTGGAACGACCTCCCTGCTGATGTGAGGACCGCAGAGTCGATCACCTGCATCTGCAAGAGACTCAAGACCCACCTGTTCAGAGTTCACCTGAACTCTGCCTAGCATCCTTCCTCTCAAGACCCACCTGTTCAGAGTTCACCTGGACTCTGCCTAGCATCCTTCCTCTCAAGACCCACCTGTTCAGAGTTCACCTGGACCCTCCCTAGCATCCTTCCTCTCAAGACCCACCTGTTCAGACTTCACCTGGACCCTCCCTAGCATCCTTCCTCTACTACCCCTCTAATAAAAAAATAAAAAACAAATATAAAGGTATTTTCGCACTTATCTCTTTTGTATCCTATGGGTTAACTTAGCAATTAGGTGTGCTTGAAACTCGTTCTTGTGAAGTCCTTACTCTACTGATAGCGGTTTCGTGTTGCACTTTTCTCCTAACAAATGTACTTGTTGTAATTGTAAGTCGCTTTGGACAAAAGCGTCTGCTAAATGCCGTAAATGTAAATGTAAAAGGTGGCCGCTTGCCACACCGTGTGTGTCTTAACACCGAGTTGAACGCAATTAATTGACTTTGGTTGACGCAGTGACGGATTTGAACCACCAGGTGTCAGCAAAACACCGACCAGCAGAGGAGCCGTCGGCCTTCCCGCTCTCCCGTCATACTGTTTTATCACCACGTGTTCCTATGAGTCGTCTCAGCAGAGTTCAATCACAATATTTGGTAAGTAATTCAATGATAACACATGGACCCTAGATATATTGGGTATTCATCCTCACACATCGTAACATATTTTTTATTCATTGACCAAAAACACAAAATGTCATTTTATGATCATTTCCATATGAAGGAGTTAAAGAAGAGGTGCTGCAAAGTGTCCATCGTCAATGCTTGAAATTCAACTCCTGGCTCCATCCAGAAGGTCCATCGTTTGTGTTTGACAACTGATCGAGATGATTGATTGATTGCTTGATGGTGATAAATGAGGCTTTCCTCCGAGGCAAAGATCACATCCATGTGCCTAAGTCTTTAAAAGATTCAGCCAAGATCTGCTGAAGCACATGAATCATTATGACATACACCTAATTATGGATGCTATTACTGATAGCTGAAACAGAAATTCCTGCAATGAATGCATGGGGACATCCAGTCCCAACCAAAGAGCTAAGTAAGAAGTAAGACAAACTAGGCTATGTAATAAAAAGTACTTTCAAATAGAAAAGGTTAAGTTAAGCTAAAATTAGTTTTATTTTTTAGGGTAATTGGTAAATTGTCTCAAATGTCTCTATTTTTAGGTCGAAGCAGATGATGCCATCGAGACAGCTGTTGTACGTTTCTGTCTGCTGCTGTATTCTGCCAGACGAAGATGACGTGCTGAATCCCTTCATGAGTACATTAAGTATTGCGTTAAGTATTGCGTTGAAACTCATGTCTAGCCATTACCAGATGTCTTGTAGTGCGATAATATGATGCTGTCTGTCTGTCTGTCACACACACACACACACACACACACACACACACACACACACACACACACACACACACACACAAGAGGCTTTTCTAATAATGTGGAGACCCGGGCCCTCATTTATCAAAGTTGCGTACCCATAAATCTGTGCGTAAACCGCGCGTACGCAGTTTTCTGACACAACGTGGGATTTACGGCCTGGAAATGTCCACACAGGGTCTGACCGTGCGCACGCGCCGAAAAGCTGTAGACTGAAACGGGAAAATCACAAGAAACAAAATTGTGCAAACGGGCTGCCTTAGAAGAAGTGAGCATGTTCTTTAGACAACGCTCCGACGTATTGTGGGTGTCCAAGTCCTCTCCACCCTCAGGTTTCTGGCTGCTGGCTCGTCCCAGAGAGAGTGAGGAGATATAGCAGTAGGAGTTTCACAGCCCTCGCTCGGCTGTTTAATGCCCGGCGGCGGTCGTTGCCGGTATCATCGCAGTACGTTCAATTTGTTTCCATACACCGCTGCACAACAGTCTGTTTGTGTCCGTCGTCTGTTGTTGTGTCTCTTATATCGGTCTGAACCGATATAAAGATGGACTTCCAATCCGACATTTCCAAACGTCGTCGGAGTAATAGACTGAAATCACCATCCGACAATGAATTCAATTACGTAAACAGAAATGCACTCGCCAATTAGTCTGGCGATGTACATCTCTAGAGGACTCGGTCAGCCTACTGTGTGGGGGAGAGGGACCTCTGATAGGCTATAGGGGTAGAGGGACCTCTGATAGGCTACTGTATGGGGGAGAGGGGACCTCTGATAGGCTATAGGGGGAGAGGGGACCTCTGATAGGCTACTGTGTGGGGTAGAGGGACCTCTGATAGGCTACTGTGTGGGGGAGAGGGACCTCTGATAGGCTATAGGGGGAGAGGGACCTCTGATAGGCTACTGTGTGGGGTAAGAGAGCAGGCAAAAAGTGCACCAAGAAGTGTCCTCTACTTGGTTAAACTTCTGTCACAAGTTTGTCATATTCATTCACGCATTTCCCGTGGCGGGAAATGCGTGGTTATTTATGGGCGTAAACGTATGGTAATGAGCTAAGGATATAGAACGGCCGGTAGTTATCAAGGGAAATTGCGCAGCGGTGTGCGTACGAAAAGCCTAAGACCGCTTGATTCATCCCAACTGTTTTCGTGCATAAGAACTTCCTACATTTCATGCGTACGATAGGATTTAGACGTTTTTCTATGAACTCCTAATAAACGAGGACCCTGGGGTCCTTAGGGCAGGGCGAGAGATGATTGATGCACGTCATGTTGTGCACATTGTGGTTTGAGCCCAAACATCAGGCACCAATCAGTCTGGAGTGCCTGTGTGTGTGTGTGTGTGTGTGTGTGTGTGTGTGTGTGTGTGTGTGTGTGTGTGTGTGTGCGCGTGTGCGTGATCGCGCGCGTGTGTCTGTGCATGCGTGTTCACACACACACACACACACACACACACCCGTGTGTTCCGTGTCTGTTATAAAACTGCCCCATAATAACCAGGATTTTAAATAATAACAGATGATTAAGGTTATGTAACACACAGTTGATGCTAAAACTCAAGTAAACTCAACACAAAACAATGTTATTATTGTTGCTGCGATTTCGCTCGCACTAACTCTGTCTGGGGAGGTTTGAAATATAAAAGCATCGAACGGGCATAGCGGTGAAATTACACGATTCAACAGCTCCGCACAATTTAATCTCCAACACTTGAGAGCGTTGGAGTTTAAGTAGATTCAGGGTTGATGACTGGGAGCCGGAGAGACCTGGCAGGCGGTAAACGATGGTTTAATGCATATGTGGTATGTGTGTGTGTGTGTGTGGTTGTGGTCACCTGGCCTGAGTCAGACGGATTAGGCCCCGGGGCCGGGTGGGGCTGCACACCTGTGGTGCAGAGCAGGCATGCCGGCACCCAGGATAAACCAGCTATCACCCACACACACACTTCCACAACATACTATACATGCTTGTATATTGTATTCTGACATCTACTATATTTGTGTGTCCACAACACAAGAGCGGGATTGTTATTTCAACATAAATACATATGTCCAATTAGATGATATTCCCCTGCCTGCCATCCACGTGCCACAGTACTGTATGCTCTGGAGCTGGCTACTCTCATTGTTATAGGACAAATACAGTAATAATTAAGAAATAAATAACGTTGGTGTAATAGCCGGCATTTATTAAAATCCTTCAACTGTGTATGGACCAGAGATTTCTTTCTAATGACCCACCGTTAAGCTTAAACAGGTCTCAGGTTTTACTCTTGTAGGTTTTACTCTTGTCTTCCATTCCAATCTCCAATATACAAATAATAAAGTGCAGTGATGAAATAGATGTACAGATCTGACACAATACTCTGGAGATAGATGTACAGATCTGAACACTACTGCATTCCCCCTCTTCGCTGTCTTTTCACTTCTCTCTCTCCTTGCATTTGCAGAGGAATCGGCAGCTCCTGCAGAAGATTCAGCTCCCGCAGACGATCCGGCTCCCGCAGACGATCCAGCTCCCGCAGACGATCCGGCTCCCGCAGATGATTCAGCTCCTGAAGAAGATCCAGCTCCTGAAGAAGATCCAGCTCCTGAAGAAGATCCAGCTCCCGCAGACGATTTAGCTCCTGAAGAAGATCCAGCTCCTGAAGAAGATCCAGCTCCTGAAGAAGATCCAGCTCCCGCAGAAGATCCAGCTCCCGCAGACGATTCAGCTCCTGAAGAAGATCCAGCTCCCGCAGAAGATCCAGCTCCCGCAGAAGATTCAGCTCCCGCAGAAGATCCAGCTCCCGCAGACAATTCAGCTCCCGAAGACGATCCAGCTCCCGCAGAAGATCCAGCTCCCGCAGAAGATCCAGCTCCCGCAGACGATTCAGCTCCCGCCGACGATACAGCTCCCGCAGAAGATCCAGCTCCCGCAGAAGATCCAGCTCCCGCAGAAGATTCAGCTCCCGCAGAAGATCCAGCTCCCGCAGAAGATTCAGCTCCCGCAGAAGATTCAGCTCCCGCAGAAGATCCAGCTCCCGCAGCCGATCCAGCTCCCGCAGACGATTCAGCTCCCGCAGAAGATCCAGCTCCCGCAGAAGATCCAGCTCCCGCAGAAGATCCAGCTCCCGTAGAAGATCCAGCTCCCGTAGCCGATCCAGCTCCCGTAGCCGATCCAGCTCCTGCAGAAGATCCAGCTCCCGTAGAAGATCCAGCTCCCGTAGCCGATCCAGCTCCCGCAGAAGATCCAGCTCCCGCAGAAGATCCAGCTCCTGCAGAAGAAGTTCCTGCTGAAAACACTCCTAAAATTGAAGAAGATATTCCAGCAGTTGTAGATCCTGTGGCTCCAGCTGAGACAGAAGCTGATGCAAAGGTAATTAAATGAACCATGCATTTAGTTCAAATCCTCCTTCTGCTATATATGATTCTCCCATGACTGTCTGACATCACCAGTTCCAGGCCAGTGGAAGGGTTAGGGTTATGGTCAGGGTAGGTGGCGGTCGTGAGGTCGCACACCCTCACACCCTGTAGGCGTTGAGACTTATACGGTACAGGGCAACATGTGGGCTGCACTGCTTTGTTTGACAAAGTAATCGTAACAGTAGCAGTCAGGGTGTCCGCGCATCCTTAAAAAGTCTTAAATTCATGTTTCTAAATTTAAGGCCTTAAAAAGTCTTAAATTCGTTAAAAATGTCAT
>JAOPJI010000002.1:7914822-7924822 GCA_027122695.1 Merluccius productus | reverse complement strand
CAAACACACACACACATGCACGCACATAGACTCACACATGCTCACACACACAAATGCACACACACACTTGCATGCGTGCACTCTCGCACACACACATGCACACACACACACACACACACATGCTCACACACACACACACACACGCGCACACACACATGCATGCATGCATTTCCACATACACACACTAAAAGCACTGCGCAAAAGCAGAGACACACACACACACACATTTTGTGCTTGTTGTTGATAGTTCAATTTGCTGCTGCGTTTATACTTTTAAAAATGTGATTATTTTATTATACTTCTATATGATTGTGTAACACACACACACACACACACCTATTTTACCACGATTTTATAAGTATTTTTTTGTCAAATTGAATTGAATTGAATTCAGTGCAGAACATCAGACAGACATGATTTGATCCTTCTAGGATTTGGTTGGAATGCAAAACGTGAATAAACACATCTGATAGGAGAGGGAGCAGAAACATGTTATCACAATGATATGAATGATGAACGTTTACGAACCCTGCCGGGAAGTTGCCCCACAACCTACTAAAACAATTTCAACCACAAAAGTGAAAGTCCAAATGGTCTCCAAAAAAAAAACCATTACTGAAAACATTTGCTTAGATTATTTTTTTAGATCCCTTTTTCCATACTTACATACGTTGTTGAAATAGGCGAACGATAAAGCTGTGTGTGATGTTGTGTAAAGGTGACATTCACTTTCCGTGCTGTCTTTAGAGAAAGTGAGGAGCTGGGAATGCACGCGCTTTTCCATCACTTTGACTTGACCAGCTTCAAAGGTTCACGGGGGTGATGACATCAAATCTCATCACTCGTCAGAGTAAGCCACCATGCTCTGGGACATTGTTCATCGGCAGCATGGATAGGAATGTGTGTTTGACACTGTGTGTATGTGTGTGCTTATGTGTGTGTGTCTGTGTGTGTGCGTTTAGTGTGCTTAAGCTTGCGTGGGCATGCGTGTGTGTATTTAGGTGTGTGTGTGTGAGTGTGCTTGTGTGTGTGTGTGTGCGCGTGCATGCGTTTAGGTGTGTGCGTGTCTTTATCTGTGTGTATTATTAATGCCCCGAGGCAGTCGGTCGGAGGGATTTGGGACACTTCTTGGGTTTCACAGGTTCTGTGCTCATAGACAAAATGTCCCTAAATGGCTGGTTCCTTCTCCTGCCCCACAAGTGCTAACAAGTTATGCCCCACCCAATCAGACACAACAACAATCTCTCAAAGCCCCTCCCAGCAGTGACACAATGAAGTGAGGTCCATCTCTATAAAGAGCATGTTTTTTTTAATAATGTGCACGCTAGGCCATCCACACACACACACACACACACACACACACACACAGGGCATGCTCATTTTTTTAATGTGCAAATCTGCGTGCATCAAATCCACACATGCATGCACACGTGCACACACATTTCGTTCACAAACACAGAATGCAGGTCGGGGGGGGTTGTGTCAGGAAAACCACTACTCTGGTTGTGAACTTATATGTGGGGTTTGGTTATTATTGTGTGAAGAAGTTTTGAAATGTGCAGTAAACTCCCTCTGCTTAAACAATTGCACAATATCATGGTTCAAGTACACACGTGTGCCTGCATCACTTGAATGCAAAGCTGCATGTCGTGCATCCTTCTCTGGAGCGTGTGTGTGCGGTCTGTATGTGAAAGTCTATGAGGCTGTGTGAGGCTAACACAGCGGTTGTGTGTGTTTTACACGCCACGGAGAGCGGTGCGCCATGTCGGCCTGTCGCAGTCAGACAATGACTCTGCACATCCCTCCCGCCCTGTCGGCTGACCTTGTGTGTTTCAATGCTAAACGGATCAGTCCTTTCGGCGTGCCCAACAATGCCCCCTAGCTGTTCTAAAATCACTGTAAACCACGGCCTCGACGCAGCTCGTTGCTTTTCTAAAACTACTTCACTAAAACGGGTTACTACCGAGTGAGATTTCACAAAAATAAACACACGGCAACATAAAATGCAATCATTTATTGAAAACAATTAATCATACAGTACTTTGGCCAAGTGATATAGTTCTTCAAGACGGCAAAATGGTTTGCCAAGCAACACATGCAAGCACGCGGGCTAATCAGGCTTTAAAGATTGGCGGTGTATTAAAAACAAAAAAAAAAGTATTGTTACGCGGGACACAGGTGTGTGTTTGTGTGTGTGAGTATTTTTTACGGCTTCGAGCCAATCAGAATCAAGGAGCCGAGCTTCAGTTTTATAATCCTCTATTTGCAGCATCAGACAGTGTCTGCTGTGTCTGACACTTGACGTGTGATTCTGTCTATGCGCGGGGGGGTGATGTCATGCAGGTGCAGTGTGCCAGGGCCGGCTCTGGGAGCGTTAGAGGAGTGTTGACGACCCGAGCGAGGCGTCACCATCGCCGGGGCCTTCTCCCACCACCGGACCCTGCTGTCACCGGACACGCCGTATGCCCTTTCACATTGCGCCCGTGCACACACACACACACACACACACACACACACACACACACACACACACACACTCACACATGTGTGTGCATTGCCGCACAAATTTACAAACACACACACACACATGCATGCACATACATACACACCACACTCACACACACACACACACCCACACACACACCACTGGTACCCGTTCCTATGGGCAGCATGTAGCATTCCGTGCTACGTATGCTAACAAGACGCAGATGCTGCGTGCTCCGCTGTGAGTCCAGTGGTGCAAGGTGACCGGCCTCACCGTTTGTGAAGTTGTGAAACTGTTTGAAATAGGTAAAGCCTTGGGAGAGGACTCTGGTGACAGACGTACCGCACTGTGTCTGTATCAGCGATGATAGATGCCCAGCCCCTCTGCAAATATAGCAAAGCCGCGGCTAGTTAGCATGGTTGGCATAATCCCGGCTGCGGTCATGTGCTTAATATATCTTCAAAATAAATACTTCCACATTCAATTTTCAACTGTCGCCGAGACAGGCTTTAGCACAGATTTCACTGAGCAAGGAAGAGTTTAAGCAACGACAGTAGTTTTTGGTGTCGTTTCAGTTCACTTTTTTTTAATGATTCCTAGAGTTAAAAAGATGTCGGCGATTGGAGCCAATGTTGTAAGACAGCGGTAGGAGAAACCTGCGGTCTTGCAGGGGCCCCTGTGTAAGTCCCTACACGGCGCTCGGGTGCCTGTGGTCGGGAGTCACTGCTGTGTTACCGCGCCATCGCCATGGTTTCCATCCAAACTCTGAAAATTGTGGAGTAGCATGCTGTGGGTGGGAGAAATATGGGAGAACTGGCTCACCGCCGCAGGAAGTTGCGCAAGTCGACAGGATATGAACCCTAACAGACAAACATTGTGACACAGCAGTCATTACCGACACTCGTAGCGGTTCTCCAGAAGCGGGTAAACATTTCCCATATCTACAGGTGGCGAGGAAACAATAAAAACCTTATCTGGAGAAATCCATGTATGCACACACCGGAGACACTGTTTGGTCTTTGGTCTTGTCGGAAAGAGACCAACTGACTAAGCTAAAGAAGGAAATCTCTTGGCTCCGGCTGATCGGGACAAGAGGCCCTTTCACAGTGGGTTTTGAAGAGGGTTATCTGGCCTTCTCATCCACATTTACCATGACCGCAATAGGAGGGTGGAATCTTGCTGCATGAGAGCGTCTATTCTCCGCCAAACAATAGAGGGCCTTCATCCTCTGCCCTCGCAGCCTCTCCTGGCTGCTTCCCCCGAGACCCAGATATTTCTCTGCTTCTGCTGCTTCTCAACTGACGCACGCCGGCCAGCAACAGTCTCACCTGGGAAAAAAAAGAAAAGAAAAAGTAAAAGCCAAGAAACCCCTATGGAAAACCCATGAGTCAAACTCTCCCAAGTCGAATATATGATAACTGCTTGTCCATGTGCACTGTGTTGGCTGCCGCCAGAGCTGCAATTGTCTGTTTTTGTATTTATTGACTCCTAGCAACACGAGGGTTACAATAAAACGTGAGTGCATGCAGAGGCTATTTTTTATTTTTTTTTGTTATCTACGGAATTACAGGAATTGCTCCCTTTCCCGGGTGGCAGGGGGTTGGCTAGTATCTGTTTAAAATGCTTCAACTGCTGACTATAAACCACCACGCCAAGCTACAAAGCACCATGCCAAGAGTGCTTAAAGAAAGGTATGATGGTGAGATGCTTGAGTCTGTTGTAGCATGGCGGCTCCTGCGCTGCATGGATGCACTAACAGCGCTGTTCAGAGCAGGATGGACTTTGAGATATCGATATATCGAGATCTATATGAGCTATATGAGACTTGATATCGTTTGATTTGTCATGTATTTAATTCACACAGGGGTAAGCAAAAATAGGCTTTACCATGTGGTTATTTTATATAGACTATTTTTTGAATTACCAGAAAACATGCTATATCGTGATATATATCGTTATTGAGATATTAAATGACCTATATCAGGATAAAAGATTTTGGCCAAATTGCCCAGCCCTACTTTGAGGCACATTGTGTGTATTAAAGTCATCTTTGTTATCACTGCAGGGTGATACAAGAGACACCTCTGCGGGGTGAACATTAGGGCAGGATAATGTATGGTTATGGTGTTCACCTCCCGGCGGACAGTGGTGGAAAAAGTAATCAGATCTTTTACTTTAGTAAAAGTAGTACTACCACACTGTCGAAATATTCTGTTACAAGTAAAAGTCCTGCATTGAAAATGTTACTAAGGTTAAAGTACAGAATGGCCTATTTCAGAATAATATATATTATATTATTGGATTATATTTATTGATCGCTTGAATGTTGCAGCTGGTAAAGGTGGAGCTCATTTAAATGTATTTATATATTTATTTACATACTGCTGGGTAGCTTGTGAATTTCCTCCTGGGGATCAATAAAGCCTTATTGATATAATAATGTCATTTATATATTAATTATATTTTGTATTGTTCATGGAATTGTTAATGAATCTGCAAAGTAACTAGTAACTAAACCTGCCAGATAAATGTAGTGGAGTATAAAGACAATATTTGCCTCTGAGATGTAGTAGAGTAGAAGTATATGGTATGAGAAAATAAAATAATCCTCAAGTACAATGAGTAAATGTACTTAGTTACTTTCCACCAGGCCCGGCCGGCCCCATGTCCACAGCCTACCTGTATGCCTCACTCTACCGCTCTAGTCCCTACCCACACTGCACTTTGGTCACGTTGGACGAAAGCGTCTCCCACATGACTAAATAGTAAATAGTTATGGTCGGCGTAGAGGGGGAAAAAATGTAAACTTGTACTTGGCATGCCCGCTGCAAAATGCATCATGGAAAATATCATGTAACATGTATTCGCTGCTTTGTATTTGTCACCCAGGCATCACTACAGAACAATGTACAATGAGTACATCCAAGAGTTGCCATTTCAGCTGCAAAAGCCATCCAATTGAGTCCAACTGTTTCTTTTGTTCAGTTCTTCTTATTATTATTATAAAAAAATGTTTTACCCCTTTTCCTCAATATTTTATTGTTCCTCCCATGGCAACCTTGAATAAGGTGTACAGCTGTTGCCGTTGCCAAGTTGTTAAAAAAATAAACACTGACTCTTGTAAATTGTGTTGAAACTTGTTTTTAAGTTTGTAGCAGCGTCATAAAAGGAAGGGGGGGGGGGGGTCATTCGAGGTTAACTGTGAGTGTGTTGAAAACCACAACCGGTTTTCTGGCCTTAGAGAAATATTCGACAGATTCTAGCAACTCACCATTGAGAATGTCGAGTCACTTGACGTCACTCATTAGTTGACCTCAAAAACCTTTACACATTTTGGGCAGTAACCACAAAGGAAACCAAAGGCGAGGGGAGTGACCATCACGGAGAGTTAAGTGTTGGCCATGGCAGAAAAGGACAAGTTCATTTACAATACACTATGGTGGAAGGTAGACATGTTAACGCTGCTAGACAACTGAAGGAATCTACACAATAAAGAAGTGAGTAGTTTGGCCTCCAAAGAAGTGAGTAGTTTTGTGGCTCCAGTGACAATGCGAAAGCTGACTAACTTGACTAACACCTTTCAATTGGGGTTGTAATAGTTCATGTATTCCACGACAGAAAATATAAGACAACACAATTACAACATGCAGTGTGTTTTTCAGTGTGTCTACGCTCAGATGCTGTGTGTGGAGTGTCTCCACGTGACTCAGACTGTTGACTCCGTCTCAGTGGAGGTCAGCGCTCTGGGATCTACAGTGCTCTCCAACTCACTTCCCCAAAAGAAATAACTGCATTCTTTGCAAATACCCGCTTGGGGCCACGCTTGTGTTGTCTCTTTGAAGTGCTGGTATGGTAGCGGCGGTGCGGCTCAGCTGGGAGGGTCACACATCAGGTATACAACTCGCCTATAGGATTCCATGCATTGTACATAGCAGGGTCTAGATTCCACAAGGTGACAAAAGCCATAAATAGACAAGATGTTGGACTTTAAGCAAAGGGTGGCTCAGGGGTACATAGAGCGATTGTGAGCTCTAGACAGGGCTTGCTTAAAAGTACTACCTTTAGTTTATGTGTGTATAATAGCAAGAAGCTGGTCAAACACTAATACGGTTAAGATGATGACAGGTCTATTAAATGACTCAATTTCTTGTGTGACCACAAAGGCGACCCCCCCCCTCACTGCTTCGAATGAGTCACTGTGTTAGCTCACGTCGTAAGCATCCAGTGACCCGTCCATGTCACACACTAATGAACCTCACCTATCGGCCATATGCAGCCTCTAGACGGGTCATATGGTTCATTATGATCATTTCATACGATTTGTAATAACTACACCTGCTCGGCCAAAGGCCACGCTTGTGACATTGCTGTGCAATATAATAAAAATTCTTCTTCCATTTTAATAGCATGCAGTATACGAGATGATTGGTTTCAGTGAGAGTGAGAGACGTCATCAGTTTCAGTGATTCAGCGATACAAGATGGGCTTGCTCTGCTTGTTCATGACAATAACCCCCCCCCACCCACCTACCCACCCACCCACCTTCTCTTTGTACATCTGTCTCTCTCTGTCTGTATCTGGGTTTAATAGCTCCATCATCCTCTGTCTCTGAAGTGTGTGTGTGTGTGCATGTGTCTATCTCCACGTTTTTATGGGTGGGCGTGTGTGTGTGTGTGTGTGTGTGTGTGTGTGCGTGCATGCGTGTCTGTGTCACCTTAGGCCTCTTTATACAGACCTCATACCTTCCATTCCTCATCGATCGGCCACGCAGGCTCTGTGAGAGGGACGGGTAAAGTGATCAGGCCATGACATCATTCTGTAGCAACCTCATCCTTGCCTACATTCAATTATTTGTGTGTGTGTGTGTGTGTGTGTGAGAGAGAGTGTTTTAGTGTGTGTGTGTGTGTGTTTCAGTTTGTGTGTGTGTGTATGTGTGTGTGGGATTGTTTTAGTGTGTGTGTGTGTGTGTGTGTGTGTGTGTGTGTTTCAGTTTGTGTGGGTGTGTGGGATTGTTTTAGTGTGTGTGTGTGTGTGTGTGTGTGTGTGTGTGTGCGTGTGCCGTCGTATGTAATGTGCTCCAGACTCATTCCATGTGTTACAATTTCCTTCCTAGACTTCGGGGCTGCCGGAGCGCCGAGGGTCTAGACGAGTCAAACCCGTTCATTCCACCGAAGGTTCAAACAAATCGTTTCATTCGCAGATTGTTTATTATAGAGATGATGAGTAAGATAACTACAGCGGAGTGACGAAATGTCAAACGGTAGTCTCAGCGCGCCGGGGCGATAACATCCTGTTCTTTTGAAGAAAGACACGAAAAACCTTAGGGTGTTCCAAAACAGCAGTTAGAAATGAATGCAATGGCTGTGCGGTGGTGGTACACAGTCACTAGGAGCAGGATAGCCTCCGGTCGCTGAAAAATGATCGCTGGGATTGGGGTGAGGCAATAAAGGGAGCCGATGTGAAACGTGGTCAAGCAGTGGCAGGTAGACAGACTTACCACGCTGTGTGGTCTGCAGAGAGAGAGAGACAGAGAGAGAGAGATAGACAGCCAGACAGACAGACAGAGAGCACCTCATAGCAAAGGCATTTTAACAAATAAACACAGCAATTCACATTATCAGGCACTCACACCAACACGCGCGCGCGCGCGCACACACACACACACACACACACTCACACATATACGCACACACGCACACACACATACACACACATGCGCACACACACATCAACTATGCACCAGAGGACAACTTGAAGTGTGGGTTTGTTTGCCCAAGTGGTCGCTAGGCAACGGGGCGGCTGGTGGCTGGCTGCAGGCATTGTTTCAGGTATAACATTCAGGTGTTTCCCAATTCCCTTCCGTTAACTTACTGCTCTTATCGGCCTCTTGATTGCCTCACTCGACCGCTGTCAGGCTGATTATGCACACAGACAGATTCCAACATGTCCGATACACCCACTGTTTCCGGAAGAATGCCATATAAGGGGGTGAACCCTCCCAGCCAGGTATGCCAAATGCAACACTGGGGATAAAATATATTGACTCACGCCCGGCAGTCAATGGTTATGGCTCTGTGTGACTTAGGGCTTTTGAATGATCGCATGTCATAAAGTACACTTAACGGAGTAAAGGAGAGGCCCGCTCTCTTCCTCTGCGTGCTTCCCATAGCTATTGTCGAGCAGGAACACCCACCCGGTCAATCCAGAAATACTTTCAGTGGCGGGAAGAAGCTCACGTTTTTTTTGTGAAGAACAGCACTGACCTGCTTGCTCTCCAGTCAAACAGGAGGGACACTTAAACACCCAACACCGTTCATGGAAAATGTTAGCACAGTTAGCCGACACTCTCTCTACTCCCAAACAACTTTGTCATCGTCACACACAGCACAAAGCCACCGACTCTACTATCTGGCCGCTGCGGCCCATGCCACCTACACAGAGGAGGGGTGACCTATCGCATGCTACTTTGTCGATATCACTAAACAATGCAGGGAGGACTTTTCCATGTGCCAACATGGAAAGGTTCCCCCCCGCCGCTGACAAATCCACAATCAGACACAACTAGGAAATGAAGCACACTCACTCCTAGGTGTGGCTATAGAAGTGGGACTTTTAAATGTTTGTTTATTCATGTGTGCATGTGGGTGTGTGTGTGTGTGTGTGTGTGTGGGGGGGGGGTTTGGGGAACTCTGTGTGATGTCATGGTGTCTGCCCCGTGTGTGTGTAGTCGTCTTGGAAATACCATTTTTGGAGACATGATTGTGAGGATTGTGTCTGGAAATGTGTCTTTTTCAAAGGGCTTCCAAAAAAAGACTGTGAAAATGTGAAATGCGAAAGGTTGAACAGGCTGAACAACACAGCCCTAACAACACACACTTGTGTATTGAGGCAGACGTGTCTGTGTGTGTTGCGCACGTGCATGTGTTGTCTGCCCGGGTTTCAAAGTACTGGAGCGTTAGGGTGTGACCTGAAGTTTATACAGATTATCTTTGTTTTCCTAAGGCGTGCCTTTCTGTGTCTTGGGTCTTGATCGTTATAAATCAAAGGAAATTCTTATTATAGGAACACCTTGTCAATGCCTTCCTGATCACCCTGTTGTGGTACTTTACTTGCATGGAGCAGATAGTGAATCACAGTAGCAGTAGGCGAGGAAAAGGTTTCAGGATATGCGTAGCATTGCTGTGATTTAGTTTGCTTATCGCATTAAAGCGATAACATGGCCTCCAGCTTCATTCCATTCACAAATATACTACAGTTAGACAATCTGGTTCAAAAGTGTTGTTGTGGGGAAAAAACAATTAGGTAAAAATAGACGTTAAGTAATTACTGAATATGATTCATTACCAGATTCATATTACCATTCGTATTTTAAATATTACCATGAATTTAACACAACACACTTTGATTCTGAGAATGTTTTTTCTTCTTCTTCATCCGCACACGCACACGCACACACACGCACACACACACACACACACACACACACACACACACACACACACACACACACACACA
>JAOPJI010000002.1:7894115-7913913 GCA_027122695.1 Merluccius productus | reverse complement strand
ATACCACCACCACCACCACCACCACCACTATTACCCCTAATCCCACTACCAAACACAATTGTAACCTTAAACTCAAGACATGGTGTGTAATACATCCACTAATGCAGTTATAGTTGAATGGAGTAACATTGAAAGAAGGCACAATTTGCTTTGTGCCATATGAAAATCAGATCAAGAGTACAGTAAACAATGAGCAGGGTTCTGGCACATCAGCCTCAACCATGATGTCATACTGCGCTTGCTGACTTGTTTTTCTCAACTTTACGCTGCACTTCCCCCACAGAGACACTAGATGGGTATCTGTTGCAATAACATCAATTGAGTTAAAGCGATAGCCACCCATAGCCAACCATCCCTGGAAGGAGGGATCCCCACTCTGCGTGCCTTCTCAAGATTTCTTCCTGATAATCAAGGGAGTTTTTTCCTTGTCCTTTGGGGGGCTGTAAAGCCTTTTGAGACTGTAACTGTGATTAAGGCTATACAAATAAAATGTACTTGACTTGATAGTAGAATAAAAAGTATTTTTTCAAATCATATTCGTCAATAAAATACATGTACTTATTTGATCACAGTAAATAACTTTTCCTTGTGTGTATCTTCCCCACCACCCATTTATTTGGGGATAGCTCATAACAGGGTCAATTGTAGAAGTGGGTTTCAAATGGAACTGAAACACTAACTGGTCAGATCATGCAAAGGTTTATAAAAGGGGATTTATCTATGGTTTATCAAAGGGTCTCCATGTTTATATTTGCCAAATAATACTATGTATAATATATAGTGTTATATACCGTAGTACGTCAATGTTTAGTAATACATTATTGATCAATTATTAAATGTATTTGCTATTGTAAAAAATACAAGAAACAAGATATAAAAATAAGATTGTTTTTGTCATATTTTATTTTCATTCTTCTGGTAGACATCATGTGCATTACCTCAAATCCCAAATAAACAAAATACAAGAAAATACAAATACATAAATATCGGATTCTTCTTGAGAAAGTATTTCTAAGTGTAATAGATCTTTCTTGAAGTATACACATTATTCAATCAGTCATTTACTTGAGTGAGTAGATAGTAACACTGTCAAATGTGCACTAATAATTCATAGAAATAAATAAAACCCACCAGTTTCTAACTTAAGGTAATAACACGGCATTGTATAAAAGGGTGGCTCCCATATCAAAATTACTCAACATAATATAATCACATATGCATTCATTATTCCAAAGTAAAGCAGTGCATTATAGTATAAGCAGCAAAAAGAATTACAAACAAATGACACTTGCTGTGTCAAAACCTGATTAGATTACAGGCTAAGATTAGGCAGCCATCCATTATGCAGTGTATTTAAATCCTAACAGGCTCCAGGAAGGCGGCCTCTAACCTCTATTTCAGGACCTTTTCCCCCCTGCCCCGGAGTGGTGGTTGATGGGATGTTTGTGGTAGCAGTCTGGTGGGGGGGGATTGGGACTTGCATTCATGCCGGTCGGGACATAATACATGCCCTCTAGATAGCTCTGGTCCAGCGGTGGATGGGTCTGGGGGTCCATCTTGGACCCCTGACCAGAGGGACCTCCGTAGATGGCCCCTGCCCCATTCTGGTGCAGGGCTGTGGCAGCGGCGTTGTCAGGGTGGCGGGTGGGTGGTGGGGGCTGAGTCTGGGGATGGGGTGGCGGGGCTTGTGGAGGTGGAGCCACATAGGGTTGCATATACTGTGGGGCAGGGGCATACATATTAGGATTGTGCATTGATGGGTAAGGGGCTGCGGTGGGCGGATAGAGGCCTGAGTGAGACATGGATTGCTGCGGGATCAGCACCTCCACATACTGGCCGGTCTCTGGGTCAAAAAGCATCTTTCTCAATGGCTGCACAGGAACCTCAATGTAGAAATACTTCCCCGTCTCCGGGTCCATCAGCATCCTGCGAGGTGTCTGCCCGAAGCTACCTTCAGAGTAAATGCTGTTGCTGTCGCCCTCATACTCAGAGCCATAGGAGGGCCCCATGCCCTGAGGGCCACACAGATATTGAGAATCCAGATGTGGCAGGCCAGGGGAGTGTCCATGACCCGGGTCGCTATAGGGAGCCCCACCCATCACAGGCTGCTGCTGCTGAGAAGAGCGGTGTAATGAGGGCCGTCTGGACTCCATGTGCTGGTGTGGCTGCAGAGGGCGCTCGGGGGCACAGGGTTGCATGAGAGATGGGTGGGGAGGGTAGGAAGGAGGCTGGTTGAGGGGGTGGTACATAGTTGGTGGCTGGCCAGGACCCAGGGGACTCGATTTAGGAGAACTGGGCTGGTAGCACATAGGTTGGGGTTCAGCTCTGCACTGGTGGGGTCGGAGAGGAGGCTGTGCTATTGGGTAAGGGTGCGGGTGGCCTGGGGAGTGAGCAGGTGCTGGAGGGGTGTGGTTGTGGGGGCTATGGTGATGGTGAGGAGGAGTGAGACCAGCATGGGAGGGGCATCCAGAGGTGCAAGAGCATGGGGGAGGTCGGGGGGCGGTGAAATAGCGATTTGTTTTCTTGGGGGTCAAACCTTGCAGCATAAGTGGACTGAAACTCTCCCTTTCGTCATAGCTTGGCGGGTCATCTGAAGCATAGAACCGCAGGTCGTCTGATCTCTGGGGGCGCTCACTTGATAAGGATCTGTGGAAAGGCCTTTGTTCATGTGCATATTGTGGTGCTCGTGTTGTGGATACAACAGAGGGTTGTTTTGCATTGTTTGAGGTGACCGTCCTTGCTTGATCTTGAGCTAATGTTGTAGTGGAATACGGTGGTTGACTGTTCAGATCCACAACAGCTGACTGCCCTGGCCCACTGGCTATAGTTGAGGAAGATCCAGAGATTTGGCTTGCATTTGTACTGGGAACCAGACCCGGTGCTGAGGTTAATGCTGGGTGTGTGGCTGATACTAATGCAGGGGCCAAAGCCGTGGACCTTTGTGTGTAACTGGAGCTTTGAGGTGAGGCCTCAGGAAGTTGAGCTCTGTCATTGGACTGTTCTTTATCAGATGATGCTGATGAGTTTGACTGACTCGAAACAGTCGTTGTCGTTTTGTTCTGTGGTGGTCTGCAGCTAGAGACAGCAGACACAGCTAGTTTTCTTGTATAGTTGGAAGCTGACAAGCTCTCACTGGAGAGTTTTCTGTAGATAGTTGGTGAGGAGACTACTATTGTTTGAGGTCTCTCCTCCCTCTCTTGTGGTTTTGCATTCAATGTGTTCTCAGCTGAAGTTTGAGATTCATTCGACAGTGGGCCTAAATCAGGTGGGATGAATTTGTAGTTAGGCTTTGGTGGCACAACTGGTTTTGTTTGATTGTTTGATATCGACTTGACCTCTATGGATTGAGGCTTTTTGTTCAGCATTAGATTGTTTGTCGATGTCTCTTGTTTCTGTGTTTCTTTTGACAGTGACTTCACCTCAATTTGCTGAGATTTAAATCTTCTCAGTGCAGGGGACCTTGGTGGAAAAGTTGGATCTTGTCTTTTCAAAGCATCAAAATCTTTTTGTTCTCTCTGTTTGATTGGTGGTGTTACTGTTTGCCTCCCAGTATATCTCAAATGAGTTCCACTATTTTGCTGTGCAGAGTCTCTCATTGGAGGCTTAATGCCAACACTCTCTTCCTCTCCCCTCTTTGGTGGAGTTTCTGGTGTGGGTGTGGACTTGGCAGAGGAGGATGAGAAAGTCCTCTCTCTCTGGGACTCTGACATGCCACCTTCTGAAGTTGAGCAGGTCTGCAGAGGAATTTCGAGTCGGTTTACATGCTTATGAGGCATCCCCTTACCTCCAGCTGTGTTTTGTTCTCCCTCATTCAATACTGCTCCAATCTCAGCTTGGTAGCCCTTCTCCTTGAGCAACATAGACACTGTGTGGCCGCTGCTCTCAGTGTTTGTGGCTGTGGCTGGCGTGGGTTTCTCATCCTGGACAGTCTTGGGCTTGCTGAACCCATCCCTTATCACCACTACAGCGGTGGAAACCTCTCGTTCCTTACTGGGTAATTTAGGGAGGCTTCCCAGCATGGGAGGTTTCTTGTCTCTTCTGGCTGCCTCAGGTTTAGCCTCAACTGGTGTCGTGTAATTTCTGACTTCAATGCTATCTTCTTTTGGCTCTTTGTTAGCATCAGACTCACATGGTTTTGATGTTGTTGTCTGATTGGTCATGTGCATCTCTGGGCCTCCATATAAATAACCCTCTGGCTTGGCGGCCTCCGCAACAGACAGCTGTGCAGAGGCCTGTTGGTCACCATGTTTGCCTTGCTCTGTTCTGCTGGGTGTCATTTTGTCCTTGTCCTCTTTCCAACACACTGCCCTACACTCTATCTGCATTCGCTGTGAGTGAAACAGAGACCTGCCCTTTTGTTCCAGTGAAGTGGTTGTCGATGTCTTGAGCTTTGCATCTCTTCCCTCCACCTTTGGTTCCTTCACCTTGTCCTCTCTTAGCTCCTCTGTCTGTTTGTCTGTCATTACTTTATCGCTTTCTTGTGTTATCTCCTTCTTCCTGTCCTCTTGCCCTACCTCCAATTTATCATTTTTACTCTCCACTTCTCTTTCCTCAGTTATTTCCTCTCTCCTGTCCTGATGTATCTCCTCATTTTCTACACGTTCTTCAATTTTAGGTGAAGGTATTGCAGGACTGCTTGCCTTGAATGACAGGTTATATGTGTTCTTTACCAGCCTTCTCACATCTCTTACTTTGTGGATAGGAACTTTGACTTTATTGTTCCCATTTCCATCTTCCTCCTCTGTCTTCATATCTATTTTGGACTCTTCCTTAGCTTCATTCTCTCTGAAATACGGTTTTGGTGATGGTTCTGGTGATGGAACTTCACAGTGCAATTCTGGTTTATTTTCCAACTCTGGTGTAAGGGAGACATTAAGGGATGACTTCTTTTTGTCATTGGCAAGACCAGCTTTGAGAGTGATCTCTGGTGTTTTAGACATAAAGGTCTTATCGGAGTGTTCAGGTTGTTTACGCTCTTCTGTGCCAAGTATTCTGCAATCCTGTTCTTGCCTGGCTTCCATGTTGCTGTTGGATCCAGTAGCGAAATTAACTCCTGTATTCCCGACAGTGGTATTTGCTGACTTGCTAGCTGCTCTTTCCTCCTCTCTTTCACAGCCACCTGCTTGTCTTGTAAATGGAACCATGAGTTCTGACCTCATTCCAGATCTCTCCTTGGATGTGTACCTGTTTTGAAAATGAGTTTCCTCATTGTCAGGTGGCACAGTGTAGCTGTGTTGGCTAACAGTTGGACTTGGCCTTTTACTGGATTTCACTTGTTTCAAGTGTTGTTGGACATCAGGAGCCATTGTGTTTGATTCTGTTCCTACAGCAATATCTTCAGATAACAGACTGCATTGTGACTTGAGGCTGGAACTCAGATGCAGTGTATCATTTTTGGTTGATTTTTCCAGTGTTTTCTCCTCTTGAACAGGTGATGATGATGTTTTTTCCTCATGGGAAGAAAATGTTCCCTCTCCCCCTGGCTCCTCTCTATCAACACTTTGCATCTTCTTAGACAGCACACTCTTGATAAGGCAAGTGGCCATCTTGGTTTTAGGATGCGTCTCATCAAGTGAAGCTGACTTCTGTAGTTTAGATGTTTTCTTGTTGTATTCTGGTATCTCAGGGCTGGGTTCACAGTGGTAGGACTCATTCATGGTCACGGGTGTGCTGTGCTGTCGCAGCAAAGTCTCTTTGAGGGACCCCTGGAAAGAGGGACTGTCTGCCATCACCGGAACCACAGGGCTGCTATTCTCACTGCTTTCATCTTGCCTTGATTCAAGCGTGTTCTTTCTCTTGAGCTGGATCTGTCTTTTGGGAACTCCTCTCCTCTTCCTAGGTTCCTCTCTTTCCACGGCAACATCCACACACTCAAAGCTGCCCATTTCATAGCGCTTTGCTGGGTCTAGGCCATCTGAGTAATATGTAGTTGGTTGGAATGGAAAGTCTTCATTGTCCAGTCTTTGTCCGGACCCCCTGAAGTCTGCATAGGCTAGCAGAGAAGCACTAGCCCCGGCTGGGCTTTCCTGGGTAGATGGTTGGGAGATATTGGTGGAGGATCGGTGGCTAGAGTTGTACATATCCAGGTAGTCAATCTCAGGGCTTGACAGGCTGCTGAAAGCAACATCAGAAAACCACTTCACCTCATTGTCTGCCTCGTCCAGCTCACTTCCCATGCTGGAGCTAGAACTCTGGCGGGGCCTGTTTTTAGAAACACATCCAGGAGCAATCCTCATATTCTGGGGCACAGAAGACTGTAACCTCCGAGTGGGACCTCCTCTTCTCTGTTGTTGCTGTGGCTGTCTCTCGGCAAGCAGCCTCTCTGAATAGGAGTGGGCTGTTAGCATTCCCTGCCTGGTCTGTTTGCCTGTGGAAGCTGTACTGTGACTCTCAGGCCCTTTTCTATTCCTGGCACTGAATGACAGCTCAACCTGTTCCCCTCTGTTACTGGCATGTCCCTGCCTCCCCTCCCTCTTTTCCTGCACTCGCTCCTCCCTCTTCGTCTCACTCTCCATCTCTCTCCTCATATGCTTTAGTTGTTCTCTACCAGTATCTCTCTGCCTTTTGCTCTCCGCCTCCAAAGGAATTTCCCTCTCCATCGCCATCTGCCTTTCCTGCCACAGCCAATCATCTTGGCTATTGCTGTTTCTATGCGCGACACCGGGGCTTCCCCATTTTGTCATCTGATTCTTTAAATTGTCAGTTAGTGTTGATGGTGCAACTTGTGGGGGGCTCCGACCCCTGTTCTGCCACAGCCTGTATGGTTTCTCTGGGGCTATAATGTGTACAGGGGTGAACCGTGTAATTGGGGGTGAGGGAGTTCTCCTTTTGCTCACATGATGGGCCATGTCCTCTGCAGGCTCCTCTCTGCTTAAGATCACAACTTTGGTTGATGGCTGTTTTCTGTTGTACGCAGGCTTACAAGATGTTTCAGATGTGTTATTTTCTATCTTCTCAGATCTTGGGGAGTACATTGGAAATGTAGGCTTTGGTTCTTTCCCTCTCTGGACAGGTGAGATAGTGGCAGTCTGGCAGGCAGGTATGTTGCCTGGCTGTACGTTAACAGTAGAGACTGGTAGACCATGAAAAGGGCTCTGTATTTCAATAGGGGAATTCAGATTTTGGTCTTCCTTCTGAATCAAGTTATTGCTGTGTCTCTTCTCCTTTGTGGAAGAATTTAAACTTTGAGGGTATGTTTCCGTTGGTGTGATTTCGCTATGTTCAATTAGTTGTTCCGGTGTACTGCTAAATGTTCTCTCTCCAGGTGCCTTGACAACACTATTTGATTCAGGTGGTGCTGATTTTGTATCTGCTGTTTGGCTGTGGTTTGGTACATCCAAAGGGGAAGACTCTTTCACTTCGGGTGTGTCTTTAGGAGAAAGAGAGGGTTGTGGGGTAGAGTAAGGGTTACCTTCCTGTAAGGGGGATTCTGCAGTACATGGATTACACATAGGTTCAGCTGATGGGGCTAAAGGTGATAGTTGTCCATTTCTCAAATACTTTGAGTCAGTCACCTGAGGGCTGCGGTGCCTTAACCTAGGTGAGTGAGAAATGTGTCTTGGCTGAGGTGAAGCGGCTAGTTGCTCTGCTACAGGTAGGGGAGAGGGAAGATTTGGCTTATGTGAGGACACAAGATGTCTTGGTGAAGGAGTATGATGTCTCGGGTCAGGTGAGAGATTCCGATGTGTTGGATCAGGTGATGTAATATGATGTGTCGATACAGGGGATAGAGTGTGAAATCTCTGTTCAGGTGAGAGATTGTGGTATGTTTGTTCAGGTGAGGGAACAAGGTGGCTTGACACAGGTGAGGAAGTGTAATGTATTTCTCCAGGTGATGGGGTGTGCCGTTTCTCCTCAGGTGAGAGAATATTATACTTTAGGTCAGACATGGTAGTATATTGTCTGTCTGGAGGCGATGGAGTAAGATCCCTTGGTCGAGGTGAGGGAGTAAACAGACTTTTCTCAAGTGATGGAGCAGGATCCCTTGGTTCAGGTGAGGGAGTTAGTTTTATTTTCTCAGGTGAGGGAGTTAGTTGTCTTTTCTCAGGTAAAGTAAAAGGGTTCATTGGTTCAGGTGAGGGAGTTAGTTGTCTTTTCTCAGGTGAGGGAATTAGTTGTCTTTTCTCAGGTGAGGGAGTTAGCTGTCTTTTCTCAGGTGAGGGAGTTAGTTGTCTTTTCTCAGGTGAGGGAGTTAGTTGTCTTTTCTCAGGGGATGAAAGTAGGTTCCTTGGTTCAGGTGAGGGAGTTAGTTGTCTTTTCTCAGGTGAGCGAGTTAGCTGTCTTTTCTCAGGTGAGGGAGTTAGTTGTCTTTTCTCAGGGGATGAAAGTAGGTTCCTTAGTTCAGGTGAGGGAGTTAGTTGTCTTTTCTCAGGTGATGGCAGAATAGTACTTGGTTCAGGTGAGTCACTATAAGGAACTTTTGGTGATGGAGCAAAACTCCTTGATTCAGGTGAGGGAGAATGATGTGTCTCACAATGTATTGGTTCAGGTGAGGGAGTGTAATGTCTTTTCCCGGGTGATGGAGTAAGATCCCTTGGTTCAGGTGAGGGAGCAAGATACTTTGATTCAGGAGAGGCAGCAAGATACCTTGGTTCAGGTGAGGGAGTGTCTTCTTGTTTCTCAGGTAATGGAGAGAGATTCCTTGTTTCAGGTAAGGGATAATGATGAATTGTGTCAGGTGAGGGCGAAAGATCCCTTGGTTCAGGTGAAGGACTGTAAGGTCTTGTCTCAGGTGAACGACCTTGATGCCTTTGCTCAGGTGAAGGTGTATAACGCTGTGGCTCAGGGGACAAAGATCTGTACATTGGTTGAGGTGACTCAGTTGTTTCAGTGTTATCAGGCTCCAGGTCACTGTATTTATAATATTGATCAGGTGAAACTATTGTAACTGTACTCTCTTCTTGGCCGGTCCTGGATTCAATCTGTCTGACTGTGGCCTGACACTTAGGTTCAGGTGACAGAGGTTTCTTCCAAATTGGCTGCGAAGTTGAAAGGTGAGCTATTTCGGGGAACGTGGCTGTGTCCCCGTCTTCAGGCTGGATGACAGAGTAACAGAGCCCTGTAATGTGAGGGGAGGAGATGGGAGGACTTTGGTGATCTTCAGAATTCAATGCTAAATTCTCTTCAGGGGACTTCTCTCTCCTTCTCACCTCTGGTGAAGATGCCGTAACTCTTATTTCTGGAGAGCTAGCAGTATAGTCAAACTGTTTTGGAAAATAGTCACTACTTACTTCAGGCGATGGGAGTGAATATGATACAGGTGAGAGAGCCTGGGACAGGGAATCAGAGGTGGGAGAAGTATGTAGTACTCCAAGCGACAGCGCAGGTGAGGGGGTATACCTGGCTGCAGGCGATACACTGCTTCCTCTATGCTCAGGAGTGCGAGCTATAGAACTGACAGGTGAGGGCGGTGTGTATCTAGGAAGAGGTGTGGACACGGTACTCTTGGCTTCAACAGACAACCTGCTGTCTTGGTTATCGGGTGTCTCTCCCCCAGTGTCTCCTTCAGCCGATGAAGTGCAGGAAATAAGCTCTGGTAAGCAGGAAGAGCCCTCCTCTATGTCAGGTGTTGAGCCTCTGCTGAAGAGGTCATGTACGGAGACCCTCCCTCTTAGCTCTGAGAAAGGCGAGCAGTCCTGGGTATCAGGGGAGTAGGAATAATCTCTCAATTCAGGAGTGGTTGAGCTTTCTCCTGACTGCTGATAGATGTCCACGCTGCTATGTGAAGGTGAATTAGATGAAAAGATGACCCTGGGTTCGAATGTTGGTGGTGTCAATCCTTGTAGATCGGATGATTGTGGTCGTTGCTCGAATGAGGGACTACCCTTGTGAGATCCACTTGATGAGAGACTACCCTTGCGAGATCCACTCGATGAGAGACTGCACTTGCGAGATCCACTCGATTCAAGCAAAGTTGCCGTGAGTTGTGACTCAATAGAAGATAAGCTGGCTCCTAGGTTACTAGGCTGAGGGGAGCGACTCGGAGTTGAAGACTGATGCGAGGATAAGGATGAGGATGGAGATGAGGATATCCCTCTACCTTCAGCACTCTTCAGTGTCTGTGGAGGTGATGGGGTCCTAGAACTAGAAACAGTGTTAAGGACCTCAAGTGATGCACTCTCTGTACTTAAAAGAGGTAGCGGCGGTGTGGCCGCTGATTCTACTTTGGGGATCTCTGCAGAAAGCCCTGAATGCTCAGAGGTCTGTTTGTGGCCTTCTGAATCTTCCCCTTCAGAAATCTCTGTTGGCAATGTTGGGCTGCGTAGTGTCTCTTTAGGATCCTCAAAGCCGTCCTCTCCTTCACTAGAGCCGTGAGCCGTGTGGTATGAGCCAGAGGAGTCGTCTACCAGGGGGGAGGCAGCTGCCCCTCGGTCCACCTCCCTGGGAGGCGGAACAAAAGCCGCTGATGCAGGACTGCTAGAGAGGGAGGGTGACTCACAGTCGTCCCCGAAGATGTCACACAGACAAGTAGTCTCTGAGATGGCACTACGAGGGCTAGGTATGTTGGTGATGTCAAAGATCTCAACGTGGTTAGGGGTGCCTTCTCGGTGGCGGAGGGAAATGGTGCGGGGAGCGCTGCGCAGGAGGGAGTAGCTGTCCCCCTTAAGAGTCCAGCTGTCCATCGCTAGACCACAGGCACCAGATCTTCACAGTGGCCAGTCCAGTCTTCTTCCCTGGTGTTTTCTAAACTGTCTACCTGGACTGGGGTAATGACATTCAAATAGTCATATAGCAGATCATTTAATTAATTTGCTCAGATAGAAAAGCATATATAATGATCAATATCTTTGAACTGGCTAAATCTATTACATTTGTAAAAATAAATAAATGTAACATCATTGTTTGGATGTTACATTAACTTTTTTGTTTGCCAAAAAAAGCTATCTCATTCACCTGGCATTCATCAACTTCAATAATCAAAACTAAATAAAAATACATAAATAGAAATTCAATTCAATTTAAGAAACAAGCACAAAGAAATTGCATGTTTGTGGCGCACATATTGAATGACTGATCTAATATAGCAAGACATTATATTGAAATTAATTGTGTCTTGTACATACCAATCACTGACTGCGCCAAAAAGGAGAGCATGACTTTAGTCTGAGTCTGAATGAAAAAGAAAGAGAGGTTGTCTGCTCGCTTACCTTCAGCCCCAAATGGAGTAGTTCAGGCATTGAATTTCAGTGTCCATCCAATCAACTGTCTCTTAAATCCACAGCATATTTCGACACAGCAGCAACCCAGTCCTAACTTCTAACTAAGGACCTGCATCTGCAGAACAGTGTGAAACAGTCCCAGGCCCTGGCTGTGGGATACAATCTTCACACATTCACAGTTTTCATGTCTTCTTCTTCAATGACTTTAGAAGAAGCAGAGAGGGCAATCTGACTCACTCTTTCCTCTGACTTTCTCCCCTCTCTTTTTCTCTCTCTCCATTCTGCCCATCCCATCAAAGCATGCCCCAGGGAAGGGCTTACTGTTTCTAACCTGGTTTTCCTCTCTAGGTTGAGAATAGGTTTTGGCATAGGTTACCCTATCTGAGCTTGGCTGGGTGAGGTTTATAGTTAGCAGCAGGTGCTGATCCAGCCAGGGTAGACGCATGCCCCTGGAATCTGACACTAAGACCCAGTTCAGCGGCAGGACCCCCGCTATATATAGAGCCACACTATCAGGGCCAGATAGTCAGAGGTTTACTTGCCTGCCTGGGAACACATATGTGAAGGAAGAAAGGGGAAGAGATATGGCAAAGCACAGTCACTCACACTTCAACCACCTGACAGATACTTAAGCGGTTATGCTTAATTGTCACGGGTGTACATTAGGAGTGTGTGTGTGTGTGTGTGTGTGTGCGCATGCAAGTGTATACGTGCAATGTGTGTGTGCATGTGTGTGTGTGTGTGTTTGTGTGTGTGTGTGAGAGTGAAAGAAAAACAGTTTCTCAGGATCACCTTGCATAAAGGATCAGCACTTGACACACTTTCAGATATTGGCAGACATTTTAACAGATCAAAGACCACATATTGAGTGTGTAGAGTGTGTATTACAGTATTCATATAATATCCTCCTCATTATTATGATTTTAATATCACTCTACACATGCTACAAGGGGAACAGAAATCTATATTTGATACAAAGGCTTTCTGAGTATTTGAATTTGTCTGAGTTTGATAAACAGCTAATGGGACAGCTATATGTTGGGACAGCTATAATAGCCATTAGCTATAGTGAGTCAGGGTCAAATGGGGGAAACTATTTGCTGTCGAAGTTTAGATAAAGCTGTGATTGGCAGATTAAAAACTATTTCAATCTCAAGTAAATGTATTTGATGAACCAGGGAAGTTGGTAAGAAATCAGATAGATCCGACAATGTGAGAAACACTTTCTTAATCCTCAACTTTTCTCTTCAAGTCTAAATATAAGCATAAGTGCTTTTATTTTGAATGTGTCTGGTTGGAATGAAAGAACCCCAGTGTTTGTTGTTCAGTGTAGAATGTAATGTAAATATAATGCAATATGAGCAAAGTGGTATTGCCATAGTTGGTAACAGTAAAATGTCCTACAATATAAATACACAAGATGTCAGCGGTCAAAAATAGAGTTCTGTCAGCGTACTGTGGGTGTGAGAAGGCGAAATTATTTTATGTATGTAAGGATGGTGCTCTTACACATTTGTGTGTGTGTGTGTGTGTGTGTGTAAGTGTGTAAGTGTGTAAGTGTGTATGTAAGTGTGGCACATATTGCTGGAGGATTCAGGGAGAAGGAATGATAAGCACCTTTGTAATGGGGGGGCTTTTGTCTGGATCACTGATAGATTAGTTACACAAGGCCTACCCGTTATGTCAGCAATGCATCACGCCACATCATCTTTCCATCCCAATAAGCTTGGACTCTGGGCCAGTCTGATCAGGTTTTTTGCTTCAGAGAGATAGCCATGAACAGGGCGAGAAAAAAAAACTGTGTGATGCAGTATTGTACATTACTGTCTGTATATGCACTTAAAGTGTTATCTTCATTTGTTTGTATCAACATCTGTTGGCCACCCATATTTAGGGACGGGTGTGGTGCTAATATTGTGAACGTGAGGTCTCAATGGTATTTCAAAGCTGGTTGTAATCATGACAAACAGTAAGGATTTAACTTGCCTTTTTGTAGGCTAGGCTCCATGCTGTTCTTGTATGGTCAACTTCTATCAGCCAAATTTCTGATGACATTTAGTATATCCATTAAATGACTCACTAGATAAAATCACACCAGTTTGTGAAACAATTGAACAAACCATTAACCTTTAAATATCTTTTTTAATATTGGTTTGCTTATGATAGGGATTGTGGCATGCATTGAAACATTACAGTTATCCTGTCTTTGCTTTTGCAGGTTACATGCTGACATGTTACTGCAGACAGAATACAGAGAAGCATTACAACTAGATGTATTCAACTTTTCAATACTGTTCGCATTAAGTTTGGTTATTTTTGCAACACGCACACAATAAATGTATGTCAAAATCAAAACGTACCATCATCATCACTCTCCGCTACTCTTACTCTGAAATCCCGAGGAAGGCACAGTGCGACACAGGAAGTCCCGCCCCCCGGAGCGACTGGTGGTCAAGTGTTGTCATAACAAGCAAGTGGCTAACGCTAACGCTTTGCTAACAAGCTACCCAAAAAATAGGTACGTTGTTTGTCGAAATGTCTTTGTCCTCAGGTCGGGCTCAACGTCGACGTCTCCTCCGACAGCTGGTAAAACACCGGCCGTGTCGGCCATTACGGTTGTCATGGTGCCCTGGGGTGATCCCGGCCTTGTCATATATAGCAGCCGGATGAACATGAACTACTTAGCCTGGGTGGTGGTGATGATGTCAAGCTTTTGTGGGCAGTAAAGGCTGTTTGTTTACGTTAGCCCCGCCACGGCGATTTAATTTTTAATCAAGGATTTTAATGCCGTCATTAAAAAAAAACGTGGCAAGCTTTAAAACGAGCTGACCTCCTCGCTGGCCACAGCGTAGAAATGCGTACACGCACCGTGACATGTAGTAGGTTGCACTAGGAAGCTACTGCTAGCTAGTTGGGACGTTTGCTTGCTAACAGTGCTACACAGCCTCAGCTAGCTGTCACTAGTCCTATGTGCTTGCTCAACGCCGGGATTACTTTGAATTGTATTGCTTATCTTGTGCTGATGATCGTTTGGACGTAGTTGATGCGTCCCTCTGCGTTTTTGCTTTTACAGCAGAGTGGGGTGATGACCTTTTTATAGGCAGCCTTGTGAAATGGGTGGCATTTAAACAAGGCTAAGGCCTAATATCAATAGGTCATATGGTCTACCCTGCAAACTTTTTGACTAAAGCAAGGGTATGTTGTTTCACTCAGTTGTACTTTTACACGGACAAAACACTGCCATACAAGAGGAGTTGGATGCCACAGCCCCACATTTCGACCGTATAATTACAAAATCCATGTTATTTTGGGGTCATAATAATAATAATTACAATGACATTAAGTCATAATAATAACAACAACCATAATAATGTGTCATACTGTATAAGAATGGGATCACCAGTCCCGGCAACTGGATGTGTCTTCTTGTGTTGTCTCTGCAGACCTAGGGCAGCAGGTTTGGGGTGTCTGCTTGTCCCAGTCTGCGAGGATGGAGCAGTGTGCCTGTGTGGAGCGTGAGCTGGAGAAGGTCCTCCATCGCTTTGTCATGTATGGCCACCAGTCGGAGGAGAGGCTCGACGAGCTGCTGCGCAGTGTCTGCGAGATACGGGGACAGCTGGTTGGATTCGGTGAGATGAGTACAGTGTCTGTTGAAGTTCAGTGTGTCGTGCTTTGTTTTTTTCTTCCTGTTCACTTGCTTGCATGGCGTTGTTACTTTATGACAGAAACCCTTGTTTGTTTTGTCCTTTAGGGGTACAAGACACAGACTTATCAGTCCTGTCTCAAACGATGGCACAGTGTTGTAAGAATATCAAAGAAACAGTCCAAATGCTCGCATCTCGGCATAAGGACATCCACGGCAGCGTTTCAAAAGTAGGGAAGGCGATCGACAGGGTAAGGCCTTCAACACCTCTCTTTCCAATGTTTTTCCTACTGCAGTGTGAATTTACATTTCTTTGTGACAATGCACATTTTGCGTCTGCCTTTTCCTTTCAGAATTTCGATGCCGAGGTAAGCGCTGTGGTGGCAGAGACGGTGTGGGACTCTCCAGAGAGACAGAAGTACCTGAGCGAGACCATCGTAGAGCACCTATACAGGCAAGGCATGCTCAACGTAGCAGAGGATCTCTGCCAGGTATGTCGAATGATTTAAATCTTGTCACCTTTTGTCGAGAGAATACTTATCTGTTGGGATCTTCATAGGACTGCAACTGACAATTATTTTCATAGTCGATGAAGCTAACAATAATTTTTCCGATTAATCATTTAGTCTAGAAAATGTCATAAATTATAGCAAATGCGATCACAAGTTACCAGAGTCCAAAGTGATATTTACATTTGCTTGCTTTATCTGACAAGCAGCCAAGAAAAATTAAAATATTAATTTTATCTAACGATCCATGAACAAAACTTTTGAATTTCGGAAGCATCAAGCAGTGCATGTTTGGTATTTGTACTTGATGAATTACCTAAACAATTAATCGATGATAAAATTTGATTAATTTTCTGTCAATCGACTAATCGTTGCCGCCCTAGATGTTTGTTCTTTTACACTGCTGTGTGTCCTCTGCTGTAGGAGTCTGGAGTAGTCATAGACATGAGTATGAAGCAGCCTTTCTTGGAGCTCAACAGGATTCTGGAGGCTCTGAGAATGCAGGACCTCAGACCAGCACTGGAGTATGCTATTTTTTTCTGTGGGAAAAAACGAATGATTGTGTATATTTCATTGATCTTATATTGATAGTTTAATCATTTGATGGCCAACCAATGTCAATATTGAATCTATATGCTACACAACAAAATTGTCAAGTCAAATTTGATTGCATTATCACATTGCAACATCTGTCGATCTTGGACTTTAGCTTTAGATAATAATAATAATAATAATAATAATAATAATAATAATAATAATAATAATAATAATAATAATAATAATAATCATGTATTTTATTTAAAGGTGCCTTTCTGGCACTCAAGGACACCGTACAGAAAAAACATAGTAAAAACACAAGAAATAAACAAGCTATAAAGATATTATTTATCTAAAGTTATATTCTTCCATACCACATATTGATACCTTGATTGTACTGTCTCACCCAGGATAACACGCCTAGAGACAGGTGACATGGTTCCAATGCCTCTCTGCCCATGTGATCTCTTTCCTAGGTGGGCTGTGACAAATCGCCAGCGCCTCCTGGACTTGAACAGCAGTCTGGAGTTCAAGTTGCACCGCCTGTACTTCATCAGCCTGCTCAACGGGGGCATCGGCAACCAGCCAGAGGCACTGCAGTACGCCAGGCACTTCCAGCCCTTCGCCTCCCAGCACCAGCGAGGTGAGCCGAACACCCCCCCCCACCCCGAATGCCCTGTCTAGCGCAGGGGAAGGCCAGTCTGAAATCCAGCTAGTTTGCCGATCGGCAGAAAATTAATGGAATCTAATTTTGATCATCGATTAATCGTTTTAGTTGTTTGTCAAGTCCAAATTCCAAAACTTTGCTGCTTAATGCTTCGGAAATTTAAATATTTGGTTTATGGATTATTTTGAAATGAATACTTTAGTTTTTGTCAGATAAAACAAGCTAATTTAAGACATTGCTTGGACTATTATTTATGACATTTTCTAGACTCAACGATTAGTCAACTAAACTAAAAAAAAAAGATTGTTAGATGAATCAACTATGAAAACAATCATTTGTTGAAGCCCTAGCGTCTCGGACAAGGAGATGACTGTCTGGAGTGTAACACAAGCGGTCCCTGTTCTACATGTATGGCTTACCATGTCTCCACTGAGTACACCGCTGCTCCTGCTGCTATGGGTCATGACTCATGCCCTCCGTCTGTCTGGTACATGTGTTTTTTTTGTTTTCTTTCTAAATGTGAGTATCAATGAAAATACATTTTGTCAGCACATTCTTGTACTATATTTATACATTTTAATTGCACTGTTAAAATGCGGAAATATACCATCTCAGCTTGGGCGCCTGATCCCTCTCACTCACAGCAGTGAACGTTACATCACGCTCTGGTTCACCTTGCCCGTTAACGAAGACAAAATGCCGAAGACCTCGGCTGTGTGGGATTTTATCTTTGTTTGACTCTTCACTCTTGTTAGGTTCAGGTTGTAAAAGGTTACAGACTAATACCTGATTGAATTAGGAACGGGAGTTGGTCTCCGGGCGCTGCACTGCGGCTGCCCACTGCTCCTAGTGTACAAACAAACAACAATACTGGGAACGGGAAACGGGGAAATGTCTGGCTGAGTCCGCCGCCGGCCGACGCTTCGAATATTTGCTGTTGATCACTACCGAAGCTCCAGAGCCCAAAAAAACGGTAATCGGGACAGCCCTACGGTGCCCTTTGACCGTAAGGCACTAGGCGGCAGACCTGGAGTGGGTCCCCGAGGCGCTGCACTGTGGCTGCCCCACTGCTCCTAGCGCTGCAGCTAGGGATGGGTCAAATGCATAAATCACATTTCATTGTGTTGTAATTGTACAATGTGCAATGAAAATAAAGCTTATTCTTCTTGTTCTCCTTCACTGCAGACATCCAGATCCTGATGGGCAGCCTGGTGTACTTGCGCCACGGCATCGAGAACTCCCCCTATCGCACCCTGCTGGAGACCAACCAGTGGGCAGAGATCTGCAACATCTTCACCCGGGACGCCTGCGCTCTGCTGGGCCTCTCTGTGGAGTCCCCCCTCAGCGTGAGGTAGGAGGACCTATACTCTACCTATACTATACTATACTATACTAGAAATATCTAGATTCTACCACCGGTACAATCTGTTTACGTGAAAGGCACAACGTGCTCAAAACAGGTCTTGGCCTGTTTCCACATATGGGCAGTTTACATGAGATCCTCCCCACTTGATACGTGCAGCACGCACATAAAGGTTTGTACCACATCCATGTTTTTGCAATCTCCGAGAGTGGGTGGAGACATGGCGAGTGTGGTCGTGTACCAGTTTACATTGCTTTGGATAGTGCCGCGAATCGTGTTTAATAATAGAAACGCAAGGTCTAGGAATCGTAAGAAAAAAAGTAGGCACAGTTGATTGTAACCGGTGACGTTTGAGCTAAGCAGCGTATGACTTCACAACACTCCCGCGAGAGACGACGTCTGGATGACAACCTATCGTGAGTCCATCTAGATTGAACGTAGCGTACGTTCCCTCCGGGGAGGGGTGGTGGTTTTGACACGATTGCCTACATCTCTCCTACAACCACTCCCGCCTGTTTAGACAGAAAACATCTCTCTTTGCATCGCGCATCTCGTCCGATTTGAAGAGGGATTCAAAACGCCGGTATAAACAAGGTCTCTGTCGGCGGTGTTCTTGGCGTTGCTAACTTGTTTACTGTCTGCGGGTCTTCACGTGTGTGTGTGTTCTAGCTTTGCGTCGGGATGCATGGCCTTGCCGGTGCTGATGAACATCAAGCAGGTGATCGAGCAGAGACAGTGCAGTGGAGTGTGGACACACAAGGACGAGCTGCCTGTAAGTCCCCGGATATTGGATATTGCTGAGCTGTAATAATCGGTTGATCATGTATTATCTTGTTGTATATAAACCTACCTAATTTTCTCCATTGTATGACGCCTAACTGTATGGTCATCACTTGTTGGTGTATCGTCATGTACGTCTAAAATGTATTTAAAACGTCATTAATGAGACTAGATTCTTGCTAAGCAGTAGGACATGACTAATCATTTAGTATCATGTTGTGTATAAACCTTACCGAATGTATTGTCTCGTTGTATTACATTTACCTATATGGTCATAACTCATCTACAAGGTCATTTATGTCAAAGTTTTCTGTTACTCCTCTTCTATTTAAAGCATCCTTATTCAGACTAAAACACGGTGTATCACAATCCTCAGGAGGACTACACAATAGATCTCAAAGACTCAATCTGGCGCCTTACCTCCCGATACCTCTTTTTGCCGTAGATCGAAATCGACCTGGGTAAGAAGTGCTGGTACCACTCTGTGTTCGCGTGCCCCATCCTCCGTCAGCAGACGTCCGAGAGCAACCCACCCATGAAGCTTATATGTGGCCATGTCATCTCCAGGGACGCCCTCAACAAACTCACCAACGCTGGGAAGTAAGTCTGAGCTTTTGCCAGCCAATGAGGAGGAAATGTAAATCCATAACAAGTTTATTTGCAATGTCCACCTCCATTTTTGGACATAGCAGCATTGGAACCTTAGTTATCGTGTTGGTAGTTATGTTTTTTTTGGTCGTTGTTTAGTAATTAATCGTGAAATAATTTGTCATTATGGGAAGACATTGTTATGTTTGAAACCGCCGCAGCGCTTCGCATGCGAAAACGTGGCAAAACAAAGTTTTCTTTGTCCTAGGTTACGGTATATTTACGTTGATTTAGGATTTTACAGTACTGTCGGTACTTACAGTACAGACTCGTGAGCCCTCTCAATATGACCAACAGAAAATCCCATGATGCATTCTGATGACTCTCCTCCCCTGCTCTCCTTCAGATTGAAGTGCCCCTACTGCCCCATGGAGCAGAACCCCTCGGACGCCAAGCAGATCTACTTTTGATGCCGCTGACTCTTTTGTCACAAGTAAGGATGAAGCGCCCCCCCACTGAGCCTATCCAGACCCTACTGCTCCTCCCTCCCCC
>JAOPJI010000002.1:7853368-7863544 GCA_027122695.1 Merluccius productus | reverse complement strand
CCCCCCCCCAACAAAAAAAAGGGCCCCAATAAAAGGCCCCTGGAGTTTGTATCCTTTTTGTCGTATACCAACGAAGAAGACAAAGACTTTGACGGCCTTGTCGTACTCCTTCCTGCAGTCGGTGTCTTCGCAGTACATGGGGTAGCAGGTGTACTCGCCGGTGTCGGCCCCCGTGCTGTTGACGAGAGTCAGCGTCCCGTATCGCTCGTGCTGCACCGTCCTGTGGAACCACGGCAACACGCAGCGTTCAAGCTCCACCCCGCTCAACCGACCTGCGCTCAGGCTATGACGGTTGAGAACCCAGAACACACCCTGTGCTGTGCTTATAATGTGCGTTCGGCCTAATCTCGCGATGGATTGATAAACACGATAGAGTCCCTAATTTGTCATCTGGGTACATCTAATCTAATCTTAGATTGGTTTATTGCTTGGTATCATATGTATGATACAGTCTAGATGGGTTTCCTTAAGGAGATTATCGGAAACATCGATACTTACCAGGATAGTGTGTAGTGGCTACTGGCTAAGAGTGTTCGACCAAAAAAGTAGGCTACTGGTTTCAATCCCCTAATGTCCGCGCAGCCTAACATGTACTGTGGGCAATTAAAAGCTCAGCTGCTTTGGATTAAAAATAAAAAAAACATCTGCCAAATGACTAAATGATAGGCTAAAGCAATCGTGAAGAGATACCTGAGTCTCCCCTCGTCGTCCTCCTCCAGGTAGGGAGGGACGCTCCACTGGACAGGTTTGCCCTTACACCTGAGCTCCAGAGCATCTTTGGCCCGCACGCTGAGCGTCTCCCCCACCCGCTGGAACCGGCCCTTCTTCAGCACCTGACGTGGGTCGTTGTTAAAGACATGGAAAAATATAGCCTCAAAACACGCAGGTCATGTAGCGGGGGAGGTCGAGGCGTCTCAAGCGTCACGTGATTTTGATAATATACGAGGCATTGTTTATGGACTTTAACAACGTGCGTAATAAGTGTCCATAAATCATTGGATGAGATAACATTTTATGAATCCCCAGAAGGGTAATTCAGGTGCCACACAGCAGCGAAAGGAGCAGTCCAAATTAAAAAAATAAAAACAAAAAACAAAACAAAAAATGTAATCGAATAAACCGAGGTAAATGAAATTGATGGGCTGCAACTTTTTTTTATGTTGTTGACTGTAAAAAATGCATTGAGTATAAAGCTGCCAGCTATAGAACAGAGTTGAACTTCATACCTGTGTCAGTAAGGTCGATGGTTTGACCTTGGCTTTTGCCGCCGCGGCTCTGGGGCCTTTTTTAGTCTCTTTCCCTAGCTTAGGTTTAGTAGTCTTGGGCTTCTTCCCAGAGGTCGTCCTCAGTTCTGGGGCATCTTTTTGACAATGTCCTATATTCGGTAATGTATGTACATAAAAATGCATCATTGTTAATAATGTCCCTATGCCGAATGCAGCCAGAGCCACCTTAGTTTTTGTTTTGATAATCATCCTGAATTTCTATTTTCTTTTCACTTCATAATAATTCACCAAACATTTTAAGTGGGAGGGATTTCAGGGGCTAGAAACAGGCAACCTTAGTTTGGCCATAATGCAGCCAAAATAGTTAATATTATTATAGAAATATGAAAATACGATACACTCAAATTAGGCCTAACTAATTATAGTATAGGTACATTGTTCAAGTAAAGCCTAAAATCTACGTTTCCTGCCAGGCTTAAATGTAAGCCTGAGATTAACATATGATCTCCTACTGTTCTGTAATTGTAGGAATGCATGTTGTCTGCATCATGCTGGAAGGTAACAAGTGTACTTACCCAACTCCAGGATTAGAGCACAAATCAAAAGAGTGCACAATACCAGCCTCCATATCGGTAAAAGCATGACCAATGGATTATTATATTATAAGGTTCACTCGGTTCAACGCAGTTTATCAAAAGGGCACAGAGCAGAAAGCCAAGGGACGAGGGAAGGAGAGAGGCAGAGAATGCGGGGGGAAAAGTGAGAAAGAAACAGAAGGAAAGCGGGAGGGCTATCTAAGTGAGTGGTCAGCTGTTTAACAGAATTACACAAATTCCCTCCTCCTGAAAGTGGCGTTCGTACCCCAAATTCCTCCGGACCGTCTCAATGGAGCCTTTCAAGCTGCTCTGGACCAATGAGGGCCGAGAAGCCGAGGCTCCTCCGTCTGGAATGGCGGGACCTGTTTGCTTAGCTGCTGCACTGGAAGTGAGCTTAGCAGCGTGGCTCTCTCTCTAGCACTATAAACAGTTTACACCTGACAAACAGTCAGACAGTTGTTAAAGTAGCCTTCAAGTATTTGCGGTCTTTCAGTCTTTTTTTTTTAAATGACACCAATGACACATTTGTTCGGACCTGCAGGCTGAGGCCATTCAATGGAGCAAAACATGTATCTCGAACATGAACGCGACCTGTAGGCTATGTTGTGTCATTCAACCCATGTTATGTACATTACACTGTATGGTGGCATGAAAATCATTAACACACAACCTCAAAGTTCCCCCCCCAAAGTTGTCGTTCGTTGACAATAAAAAATATTTCACAATGTAGGATCCTATGTAAAACTATGACCATAAAGCACATCATAAAAGTATTAAAAAGGTTGTTCTAAAAAGTACACTATACTGCACATATAGATAGGTAGATAGATAATTGACAAAAACCGATAAACGTCATCACTTCTTTTCTGATTCAATGAACAATGTTAATTAGGTATAGGCCTAGTGAATGTCCGGTGATCATTTTGATCATAATTCTTCTTGATCAAAGCCAAGATTATGACCACCATGACCTTGGAAAGCTTGTATGAATGGGTCGATTGTTCTCGTTGAGCAGTATCTTTAGCATAGTTTATGAATAGAGCACTGACAAAGACATTACCAACGTAAAAACATATTTTAATGAAACTGCACTTTAGAACGTGTCCTTGAGATTTTTCTTTCTTTAATATTGTAAAAGTTTTACAATGTATGATTAATGGATTATGTACATGTTCATATTTACAGAACTATATTCATGTATTATTAAATATTGATTATGTAAAATCATCTTTTGATTCCACAAAAGCAAATCCATATTTACATTATATATCTACATCATGGTATTTGTATCTTTGGAAACATATAAAATACATATTTTTGAACTGTGATCTTAATTAAAATTTGAAAAAAAAAAAGTTTACAAAATGTAAACCTTTATTATTATTATTCGAACGATCCTCCGCACTCAAACCCTTTTTTACATTCTACAGTTTTATGTGTTTTCTTGGGGGAAAAAATCCCATTCTCTGTTTGCAACTTCATATTTCTTCACTTTACAACCTTTTTTACACAGTTCAAATGTTTAAGTCTGGTGGCTTTCTATTGCCTATACCACAGGAAGGCCACGTTGACATATATATATATATACACACACAATCACAAACTGTATTACCATGTAGTACAGTCACATAGTTAAACGGATGGGACAACAATTCAGGGATGGTATAGAACACAGTACAGCAATCCTACTTACTCCCTGCCACCGGGCAGAACAGTCTGATGGGATTTAGCAGTCGATATACGTGCGGTAATAACTAACATACTCCTCACCCTGGCTCAGAACTTATCTTCCCTGATGATATCTTTGATGTCTGTCTTTTCGCTTACGGTGTCGATCCTCGTCGTTCTCGCCTGGAGGCGCATCTTCTGAACGCTATGTCGGACTCCATAGCCGAAGTAGATGACGAAACCTTGAGAGAGAGAGAGAGACAGAGAGACAGAGAGAGAGAACATGAAAAATAAGACAGAGAGAGAGTCCCAAACGTACTCTACTAACTACGTTTCCAAAGGTAGTGCGATAAAGGACTCTTACCCACTAACATCCAGATAGCATATCGTACCCAGGTGTCCCCTCCGAGCTGCACCATCAGGTAGACATTGATGAACACACTCAAGACAGGCAGGACGGGGAGACACGGCACCTAAAAGAGAGGGGAAGCGCTGGTGAATGGATGGAAAGCATTTATAGGAACTGCTCTCTGGTTTTCTCAAGTGTCGATGCTTACATACACCTACTAGTTCTGAAGGATTTGGTATCATATTGGGTTATTTTAACATATATTGTGATTGCGATATGATTCACTATAAGTGGGAAGGGAGTGATCATGTTTGCGCCAGCATTTTCATTTTCACTGAACAAACTTTTAAATCATGATGTTGTGAGATTTCTGGGGTCTGTACCAAACAAACATGTTTTATTACATCTGGAGAAAAAAAGTGTAGGCCAGGGCATCCCTGCAAACACTACAATACTTCATGTAGAACGGTGTTATACATTTACATTTGCACATTTAACACTTCATCAAATAACTGCAGCTCCTGGGATTTGGATATTGCACTTGGCCATATTGCGATTTCGATAACCTGCAAATATCTCTCACCATGAAAGAGGCCTTCGTGGGGTTTTGTGGTTGTGTCCAGATGGCCCAGACCGCGAGCAACAGCAGAGCCACCAGAATGGAGACACACACCAAGCTCCACACGTGTTGCTCTGCCAGAGCGTTCATGGCTTGGGCGAGGATGACACAGAGCCCAATCACACACGCAACTGTAGAGAGAGAGAGAGAGAGAGAGAAAGAGGATCGGAAAAAAACGGACGAATATGCGAAGGAACCACTTGTGTGATGGAAAAGCTGGAGATGTGTAGTGTGTGGCGAACGTCTGTTTAACTTACTGGAGAACACCGTTAAGCTCGTGACTCTATTTGAGGTTTTGGCGTTGGCACGTGAGGAAGTCTTTATACATCCACACTTGGTTACTGTATCGTCCATTTGCATTTCCTTGTCATCGGAGTCGCCTTCCTGGTATCTTGATGGTTGAAACAAGGTAAGAAGAAAATGTGCTTAGATACAATTGAAAAGGCCATTCTGTACCGTACCGAGATAAAGAATGGGAACAGAGTTGGGCATACCTGAGTATGAGGATGCATATAGCCACGAGTGTGTACGCAAACAGCGTCCCGATGGACATCATATCCACCAGGGCCTTCAGGTCAAACAGCATCGCCATGAAGGCTGCAACGGAAGTCGAATGCAACGCAAAGTTATAAACCCGAAGAACCCGACACTCACAGCTTTTCTCCACCGTCTTGGACGACGTCACTAAAAAGTTGTACCTGCCACGACTCCGGATGACAGCGTAGCCACGACGGGACTCCCCCTGGCGCTGACCTTGCTCAGGGACTTGAAGAGCAGGCCGTCCCGGGCCATGGCAAAGAGCACTCTGGGCATGGGGAACATGGACCCCAGCAGACTGGACAGGACAGGAGAGGGACACACACACAGATATCCTGGTTAAAGCAAACGTTGTCTAACCTAGTAGACTGGGGAGAGTGACACACAGCAGCTGTTCTATATCTAACCACCAAGCATGACCGCCGTGTGTGTTGTCATAGGCCGTGTTGTGTACCTGGTAGACAGGGCACAGAGCGAACCCACAGCCACAACGTATTTCGCCGGGCCCCAGCCGATGTGAGCGAAAGCCACCGGTAAGGGGCTTTGGAGACTGAGCATGTAGTACGGCATCATGAGTGTGAGCGAGGCGGACACCGCAAAGTAAGCCAGGAAGCAGATGAGCAGCGAGGCCACGATGCCGATGGGGATGGACTTTTGGGGGTCCTTCACCTCCTCGCCTGCGAAGAAGCAAAGATACGCCGATGTCATTTCATCGTGAGACATGTTCTCGTCCACAATCAATGAATCCACGTCGGTTAACTGACGAGGTAAAATAACACGGTAGTAGTTTTGCACAGCAGACATTGTTACCGTCACACTATGACTACTATTACTATTTGAACACTGAACAGTAGGTATCACTCGGCAGTTACAGTACAGTTGGTTTAATTGTATTATCCATCTAAACCTAAGCCTAAACGGTTATCGATGTGGATAAAATATCGATGTCGGATTGTCATCTGTGATACATATCGATGAGTTGCGTCAACTTTTGACTGTATGGTGTAATGGAAATATAAACATTATGTGTTATGATATGAATGTAGTGTCCTTTAAAATCCTTTACAAAGTATTGCTCTTGACTCATAAAGGTAAAGAGTGTGTGAAACGCTTGTGTCAAGGCCAAAAGGATCTCTACGAAGATATGTTCCCAGAAGATAACCACACGGCTAGTTACTTATACCCTTACATCCTTACATCCTGGCATTGACTGGTGTCAAGACAAAGGCAACCCAAGTCTGTTCTCTTTGTTCAACAATGTCCACAACAATGGCTTTATAATAGCAAAACAAATAAGCAAAACTTTATAATTTGTTTCAATAGCAAAAAGCCTTGTATTAATGTTGTAATATACAAGTCGCATTACGTTTGTGTGGTGCATTTAAAAACACAAAAGTCACGCCACCATGCCACCAAGTTATGTCAGTTTTACCATGGTAAGGAAAATCTATCATTAATATTAACTACAAGTTAATAATTTACTTACAAAACAGTCATCCGACACAGTTTTAAGTACACCGTCATCAGGATCTGCCGAAACTCAAACAACAAAACCACCAATTGAAGTTGCTAGGATACTCCATTAAAAATATTGTCATACTTGTGGTTGCGATACAGTCGAATCCAACGAAAGCGTAGAAACAAGTCGCGGCTCCGGCCAGCGTTCCTTCGAACCCGTAAGGGAAGAAACCCCCGTGTCCGAATTCACTTTCTGTACCATTTCTGCAAAAGAGTTAAGAGCACCGACACGTTATCTACCACAGCCAGGTCATTTAAGGTACAAACATCTCCCCTGAGATCAGAAGGACCTCACCACCGTATGACTGATTATTTTTATTATTATTAAAAAACTTAGACATTACATGGACGTCGCCGTGTCATTCAGCAGGGTATCGAGAGTGATGTACCAGTTGGCGATATTTCCCTTGATGCAGCCGGAGATCACCACGAACAGCAGCACCAAAATGTTGACGGCCGTGAAGACCTTGTTGACCGCCGTGGACTCCTTCACTCCAAACGCCAGAAGGCCTTCACAGGGAAAACACACGGGGGGGGGGGAAGGTTTTCAGGGTCTCTTTCTTAATTCCTATTACCAGTTGCTAATATTGTCACGGTGCTGGAAGGAGGGTTCCCTCTTCTGCGGTCGGTCTCAAGGTTTCTTCCTTATGAGTTTGGGGGAGTTTTTCCTTAGGGGCCTCGGGTTAGGGGGGCGTCATGACCTTTTGAGACTGGAACTGTGATCAAGGGCTACACAAATAAAATTGACTTCACTTGTTGGTGTGTGATGGGGTAATATTGTGTCAGTACCTGCCAATAGCAAAATAAGACCAGCGGCAAAGAAGTCTGGGTAGGGGGCGAGGCCAGGCAAGTCCATGGCGGTGTGTTTTCCAAAGAAATCTGCCATGACGCCTCCAATGAGGTCATCAAAAGTGCCACTCCACGCCCGAGCCACGCTTGATGTCCCTGAGAAGATAGGATTGAGAGGATGTAATAAAGTGTAATAACCATGCGCGTACAGCAATAAATAGAAAAACAGATTGCTGGTAAATGCTTTGTCCCTGAGACAATTATGACGATTCAGAATTTATGTCATTTAAAAGCATTGCACCCGGCGTGACATGCAATACAGCGTGGAGTTTAACCAGCTGTCACACAGGACTTTTGGTTGCTTGGTATTTTTCCCTCGTAAGCTTTAATGCTTCGGACGTTTGAATTTACAGCAGGGGAAAGGTTACAGAGTGTAGTCTAGGGTCGAGCTCGTAGATTTAATTTACAATACTACTTTTCTGTTTCCAGAGTCAAAGCCGCATGCACAAAATCATCCCAAACATACGGTAAACGTTGAAACTACAGTTAACTACATGGGCAAACTAAATAGTTATCACCACAAATAATAACAATAACAAAGGCCGATAAAAATCAAATGTTGATCCTGATCCACCCCCCCTGTGAGGACAAATACTCTTTATATCATGCTTGCCTATGACGTAGGAGAGCAGTAGATTCCATCCGGTGATAAACGCCAGGAGCTCCCCAATGGTAACGTAGCTGTACAGGTAGGCTGAACCCGTTTTGGGAACTCGGGATCCGAACTCGGCGTAGCACAGCCCGGCGAATATGGACGCCAGGGCAGCGATGAAGAAGGAGATGATGATGCTGGGTCCGGCCGTGGATCTCGCCACCTCACCGGAGAGGACGTAAACGCCTGCTCCCAGGGTGCTGCCCACTCCCAGAGCCACCAGGTCCAGGGTGGTCAGGCATCGGACAAACGTGGACTCTTCTCCCTCGGGCTCCAGGGGCTTCCGCCGGGAGAGGCTGACTATGAATGACTTGATCCCGCTGGACGACATGCTTTTTTTCTGGGATCCAGGTAAGAGGAGCCTGTATTCAAATGTTACAATTGAAAGTGGAGTGTGAGGTGGGTGGGCAGCATTGGTCTAAAAGAGTGAGCGGGAAGGAGGAGGAGAAGGAGGAGGAGGAGGAGGAGAGTCTAGTAACATGTGAGTGAATAATTGTCAGGTCTGGCCTCAGCATAAAATATATTACTTGTGATTTTCTATTTGTGAAGTTAGTTTCCTTACTTCAGTTAAAGTAAAATCAGTAGCCTTACATGAATACACCGTTTGTATACATAAAACAACGTGTAAAAAAAAAAATACATGTAAAAAATACATGTACACTTTGAACTTACTCATGTATTAATTGGGAATAACACAACCAAAAAACAATAACAACAACAACAAAAAAGCCACCTTTGATAAGAGTTGAACATAATGTTAGACGACTACAAGATAAATCCACACCCAAAACCATAGGCTGTCTTTATGGTCCCTTATATCAGTTATTTTTTCCTGTAGTCTCATAGCTCTAATAGCAAGACTGATAACCTTGAAAGTTTCACTTGATCCCTACCCTCGCGTCGCCGTAGGTTTCAAGCACAATCAGAAGAAACAAAGATTAGACAGGAAAACAAAAATAGGATATGAATATTGAGCTGTCATACCTGTTCTGGTTCACCTGCTGCCACGGAGGTGCACTCGGGAGGGATAATTGATAGTGTGTGATATTCGGCTAATTCACATTATTCTTTTATACGTGCCCTTTCTTTATCACCTGTCTGATATAGTAGTGCTGATGCACTACATTTTCCAGGACGCCCACGATGTGGCAGAAACGCCCTGCTCTGTGCATGCCACAGACCTCGTATAGTTCAACATTTGAAATTATTGCCTCTGAAGTAAACAAAGTACCTTTCTTGAGCGTTTTTAAGAATATGTCCGCTTCACACACACGCGTCAAAGAAGGTGGGTCAACCTGACATGGGCCGAGGTATGTTCTGCTGGACTCTACAGAGGTGGATCTCTTTGCTGAGCTACTACTTGTAATCCAAGACATCATGTCAAACGTATTTTGCCATGGTAGAAGAACTTGGACAGAATGGGTCAAATATTAGGAGCGTTGACCCAAAGATATAGCGTTGTTGACAGAGATATTGCAAATGAAAGGCCTACCAGCATCGGACATATCACCCTTGAAAATATTCAGTCTGCATTTTCAACATTTCTTCCCCCTACAAACGTTACTTTTTGGTTACATATTCTGTGCGGCCTACTTTACAGTTGTCATGTTTCACAGCTTCGAGCCTCGTCATTATGACCAATTCATTTAATAATGATGTGTAAGCAATGACTGTGTTATCTTTTTATGATTATGCTTTTAGAGATTAACCAAAGGGCAAATGTAAAAGCACACGTATAATGCTGTGACTTTGAAATATTCACTCCAAAAAGGATTGAAAAAGGGGAGGAATTAGAAGAGGTGTTTGGATAAATACATATTCAATAAAAAAAGAAAAAGGATTCATACAAATGATTTGCGGTAAGGGTAATATAATAAGGATGTGCCGTTTCTATTTTCCCAAAAGCAGTAATTACAGCTGTAGAGACCTGTTGTGTTATGACTTCCCTGTGTGGCTCTTCCAGCAGCTACACACCCCTCCACCCTCCCCACCTCCACCAGGGACTGTAAGGTGGGCAAGACCCCTTACGAGTTAATGAATCCAACGAGGACAAAGCTGCTTTCATGGCATGCACATGCACACATGCACGCATACTCTTAGTGAGGGAGCCCCCCCCCCACCCCCCCCCCCCCCCCCCCCCCCCCCCCCCCCCCCCCCCCCCC
>JAOPJI010000002.1:7834538-7851543 GCA_027122695.1 Merluccius productus | reverse complement strand
GTTGCCGGTGGCGGTAGCTGCGCTGCCTCCCCGCTCCTCCGCTGGCCGTCGCTGCCGTTCAGGGGGAGCTGGTGCTGGGGTGGCTGTCCTCTGCCGCGGCTGGTGGCTCCAGTGTAGCTGGGACAGCCCTTCCGTGTCCTGCCCTGGTCGGAGGAGCCCCACATTGGGCGCCAGTGTGGCAGGGTTACTCCTCCACACGCCATATAAGGCTTTCTTTGGGGCCCTCCGACACAGGACACGTAGCAGGTGTTTCCCCTGCCCCCCACAATGCATTTACACTAGCTTTAAACCACATATGAACTGACTTTGTTAAAGGATTATCGACGTACACTATGCTCAGGGGAAAACCCTCCTACAAACATTGAGGTATGAGCTCTCGGTTACACACCTAGTCGGCTGAGTCAGCGAATGTTTTGATCAATAAACCGTAGCAGCTCAACATAAAGAGCTAAGTGTGTGCTTGCTTGTTCTGAACCCCCCACAGTCCTACATTTAGCTCCAGGAAAACTGGTTTTCTGCTTTCAGCCAATAAATACAGCTACATGCAGCTTACCACTGACAGCAAGTAGTGGCAATTTCATGACACTATTGAGCATTCCTGAACAAGTCCCAGCACACAACAGTGCACAAAAGGTGGTCTAGTGTAGACCTACCTGGTATAGTTGAAAACAAAAACAAAATAACGGTATGTAATAATAATAATAATTATTATTTTATTTTATTATTATTTTTATACACCTATATAATAGTGTTGTTTTTTTTGCTAAGACAATTTATGTTTCTCCTCTATTTTTATTTCATTAAAAAAAACATGAAAGGTAACAACGCACACATTGTGTTACTACAAAGTGCATACGTGTGTGTGTATGTGTGTGCATGTGCGTGTGTGCGATCATGTACGGGTTGCCATTACATTCCCTTATCCGACCAAGAATGTGCACTTTCATGCTTCTCCTGATTGTCCTTGCTTTAAAACAACTTAGGTTCTTCATGAACATGTGTAATATTCAATTAAACAAAACAAAAAAAGCGTTATTGGCATGGGAAACAAATGTTTACATTGCCAAAGGAGGTGAAAAATTAAGCCAAAAGAAAAGTACTAAATACAAGAGTACTAAATACATTAAAAAGACAAATATGGACTACCAGCATAAAGTCCAGCATACAATATCTCCTATAAACAGATAAAGTAAAGATACCACTGTACACACATTGAGTTTACAATAGCATCCCCCTCTCTGTCAGATCTGCCCTCTCCATTGATTCCTTTAAATCCAGGATCAAAACATACTTTTATTCTTTAGCGTTTGGTTCCTCCTGATGTGGTTTGATTTGTTCCTATGTCTTGGTCGTTTCGTACCTATGCGCTGTGTGTATTAATGCTTATGTGTGTGTCTTTTGTGTTTGTTTTTAGTCTTTTTTTTATTGTGATTTTACTTGCCTGTTCTGTACAGCACTTTGGTCAATGTGAGTTGTTTTTAAATGTGCTTTAGAAATAAAATGTACTTACTTACTTACAGCGTGGAGGATATGTGCAATAGCGCAATTATTGTGAACAGACAGACATAGTGCAGTTTCATGTTTCACAAAAATGTGCTGGGGATTCAAGTCCAGTGTGAACATCCATCCATCCATCCTCGGCCTGTAGGGGGCAGCGCATCGGCCTTTCCCCCCGGTACGCCTGTTTCGCATTTACCACGAACGCAACCGCTAACTAAGTTTGTCCCTCTGCGCGCCCCCTCGCCGTTTAGGGAAAAAATAAAGCGCCGCCTGACTGTGCGCGAGCGAGAGAGAGCCAGCGCGAGCGAGAAGCAGCTCGCAGCTGATGTAGCCGACCGACCCACACTACTACTATAGCAACAACAAGCACACACACAAGATGGAGAGCGACACCGCTGTCCGGAGAGTCAAGGCACCGCTCCTTTCTTCGCCGCCTCCGAGTCGCGTACGGCCGACCCAGCGGCACGCTGGCAGCGGGGACCCGTGCGGGGGTAACGGTAACGGTTACGGCGGCGGCGGCGACCCGGGGCGGCAGATGAACAACGACGACAACGACAACAAGAAGAAGAAGAAGCAGCCAGAGGTGAGCGCGCGGCTGCCGCCGCTACGGGAGGAGCTCGCGGCGTCCTCGGTGTGCGTGTTTCTGCTGGCGCTGTGGGCGCTCGTGCATCTGTCCCTCCAGCAGCTCGTCATCGGCCGGTCCACCGGGGAGTTCAACGCCGTGCGGGCCAGGTGAGGTTCTGGTTCTGGTTCTGGTTCCGGCTTCCTCTCTCTCTCTCTCTCTCTCTGGGCTTCTTCTTCTTCTTTGCTCCACCTCTACTGTATTGTGGATTAGTGCCGCTGGTGGTCACCTTTCCCTCAGTTCAGGTGTGTGCGTGTGTGTGTGTGTGTGGTGACAGTTCTCTTTTTTATTTGTGTTGTATTCTGAAACTCACCTCCTTACGCACACACACACCCTCTCTAGAAGAAGCGCAATTCCCCCCCCCTCCCCCTCCTCTCCAGGTAACCCGGGAAGCCTGCCGCAGGTGTGTCACAACAAGCTGTGTCAGTGACACAGCTTTGAACAGGAAGCACTGACACCAGTAGCCTCGGTGGTTTAGTATTGGTGAACAAGCTGTGAGCTGCAGCCCTGGCAACACACTTGACAAATGAATGAATGCCACTGCCAACAGACCCCTTCTTCTGTTTAAGTTCAAACAATAGGACGGCGTGGTTGTTATTCGGCGCGCGGCCCTCCCCAGGGCATGTAGGGAGTGACCTCCGTATCAAAGGTGAACGAGAAATGCAAGTAAAAGGATGCGTTTGTGTGACAAGCCTCACAAACCGTGCTTTTGTTTTCTCGATTGTCGCGTGGCTTCGGATGTCACCGGCTGTGTCGCGACCACACACCTGCACAATGGTACTGTGCAGGTGTGGTCGCGAAGGGTGACGTGTGTTATGAGGGAGGCGGGGGGGATGGGACAACGGCTTTATACGTCAAGCTGCCTTAAAGGATGTTGATGAGCGGTCCTGGTTGAGCCAGTGAGTGTAATGGTAGACCCACTTTCAACACACACACACTGAAAACTGGATGGAGATGGATGTTAAACTAATAATGAATATAACGTAACATGGAGCACAATATATGGAGAAAATGTGGTATGTTAGTAAATGGTGATATTTGTATCGTTGTACTCCAATAGATATAAACGGGAACCGGTCTGTTATAAACTCAAACTCAGTTTAACACAATGGGATATATGGTCCACTTAAAGAAAAAAAGAAAGTATATCCGGTCTGAAGTCCAAATGGATAACCTGTGCATTCACATATCTGTCAACGGCGGTGTAGGACAGAATGACCACGTTGTTATGTATGATGTCATGGTTTGTTTTATGGGGCTCGGCTTGAGGGTGGGTTTGATGTTAATACCGGACTCTTACTCCAAGCAAAATAAATATGAGGAAGTAGGAAAAAACACTGACTCTCTTGTGATTGGACCGCTGCCAAAACCTTTAAAGGAAGCGGGCAGGATCCTGATTTGGTTTCATTGCAGAAGACCTTAATGATCCTTCCGCAGGTTCACCTATGGAAATTTCAAGTTCTCTAAAATAAGGAAATAAGTCCACCCCCCCCCCCACACACACACACACACACACCACACACACCACACACCACACACCACACACACACACACACACACACACACACACACACACACACACACACACATTCATGTTAAAGACCTGCTTCTTTATGTCCATTGTACTCCCGTATGTGTCCTCCCCCCCGACCCCAGGCGCCACCTGGAGCGCATCACCAGCGTGGGCCCGCGGCCGGTGGGCAGCCAGGAGAATGAGGTGCTGACGGTGGGCTACCTGCTGGCGCAGATCAAGCACATCGAGGAGGAGGTGGCGGCCATGGGGGGTCCCCACCGTCTCAGCGTGGACGTGCAGCGGCCCACGGGCTCCTTCTCCATCGACTTCCTTGGGGGCTTCACCAGCTTCTACGACCGCGTCACCAACGTGGCGGTCAAGCTGGAGCCCAAGGGCGGCGCGTCGCATCTCATGCTGGCCAACTGCCACTTTGACACGGTGGCCAACAGTCCAGGTACCGGGAGAGACCTTTAGGGCGGAGATTCGCTTGCTTTTTATAACCGCGTGAACGGAGTTGTTCACACACGTGCTTATGTTGTATGTTGCGTGTTACTGGAGGACTCCACTAGAGGGCGCACCAGAGAACGCAGACCGCGCAGAACTCCCGATAAACATGGCGACACTCGGCGAGGTCGCCTTCTTGTTCGTTTTGAGATCACGGCGACGGCGGCAGCGTTGTAGATGGTATGTCGGGCCCCTGAATCAAGCACGTCGTGACACTGGCGAGTACGTTTCCCGCGTTCTGCCTACACTGCCCCCTACCGCTCGTGTGCGTATTGCAGCGTGCGGCACGTCGCATTCATTTCATGTGCCCAAAACATGTGGGTAATTACGGCAGCAGTAAGACGGGCGAAAATGGAGAGAAAATAGAAAAATGCAACACAATCAATTACACAAAATAAAATACAATAGACGGATAATAAACATATAATGTAATAATAAAATGTACATGAGGTGCAACATTTAATTAAAAAGTGTCCAGGTGAATGGATGGTGTATAAAAGTGTGTAGTCCGGGGGTATACTGTATATAAATAAATACATCATCACAGTCTCACAGAGCATCAATGAAGGGTCGGAAATAACCTCCAGAGTGGAAAAGTTTACTGGCCAAGCATTTGTTTTTCTATGTAACCCTGAATACTTTTACCTGCCAAAAGGTCAAATGTATCCACCATTGGCTGGTGGCAGGTGTTAATCTTGGACCAACAGTGAACACATAAACACGCAGAACAAACATCGGGTAGTGATTTTGTTGAGGGCCGTGACGGCAGAGTGCACAAATCTCTCCGACTACACTTCTAGTCCAGGGTAGTAGTGTGGTTGGGGTGTCTGACCCCCAGCCCCCAGGTTCAAAACCCCGATGTCGGTCAGTCTTAGCCTGGACACGCATCTGTGAGCTCATGTTTTATTGGGTCTGGCACAGACGTCCGGTCCGTCTCCCGTAGGAAAGATTTCCAGCCGACCCAGTCCGGGTCAACCGCACTTGCTTTGGATGGTTAGAAAGATTTGTTTGCCGTACTTCCGACAGGATTTGGTGAAAGTTTAATTTACGGCACAAGTTTGGTGTGTAATAAACCGCGATAAATCAAATTATGATTTATATAATATGAAACAGAGAAACACTATTAGGGTTAGGGTTATATTTATCCGCGACCCGACCCCGGATAAGCGGATGAGGATGAGGATGAGGAGGATGAGTTATATTTATCTTATATTATAGGGTTATATTTCTATGCGGCCAACTTGTTTATTGGTAATGAACTTATCTGTCTTTGAAAACGCCAATGATTGTGGAGCCAACATAAATGTCTGCCGGTCTTGAAGCCGGACATCTGCAGAATTTATACCAACCACTCTTATTATTTTAAACCACGTTAGAATAGGGATCATAAGAAAACTGCAAATTAACCACATCATCATTTATTGGATAACCGTTATGCGAAGCAGTCCGTTGAAATCATTCAGGGATTGTTTCCCGGGTTGCATTTGAGGAATTTGTTCACACGCACTGTTGAACCTCGCGTGGACCGGCAAAGTCTTTTTATATCACACTTAATGAAGGTGCAGGCACGCGGTCTGGAAGACGTGCCTCTGCATATTCATCAGAGAACAATCAACGGGTGCTTTGGCGTGACCGCGTTTTAAATGCTCTAACAGACGAAGAGCGGATACCCGATCCAAACATCGAGAGAAGTTGAACAACCAAATTTCCCCTGTCCTGCTTTCTTTGAGGTGCCCCCCCACTCACTCACTCTTTTTCTCTCTCTCTCGCTCTCTCTCTCTCTCACTCACACACTTTCACTCACATTCATTAAATGGCGATGACAAGAGGCCGGCACAGTGCCCACGTGTTCACTGAGCATGTCGCCCCCCTCATGCCCCCCTCGTCCCTGACCCGAAGCGCTCCAATCCATAAAGCCCAAACCCATGACTCCTTCGTCTGAGGTTTAGTCTTCTTCTTCTTCTCTCCTTCTCACGTCCCTCCAAACCACCAATGTCACACTATCACATGCCTCTCCTGCATCAGCTACAGCTTTTGTGTTGGAGGTGGTGAGGCAGTTCGCCCACACTGCATGTCAGCGGAATTTATGTACGTGTTATTAAGTTGCACAGTCAGTTGCAGGGCTGAACAATTAATCTAAATATTCTTAAAATCGCAATATGGCGAAGTTCAATATCCAAATCGCAGGAGCTGCAATTTCGTGATACAGGTAAAATGTGTAAATGTAAATTTATAACGCCTATATAATTAAATGGAGTGCTGTAGAGATGCCCTGGCCTACACATTGTTTTGGTACAGACCCCAACTTGAGGAATGTCACAACATGATTTTTTTAAACCATATTATTAATCACGCAACATACACTATGTCAGCAGATTTTTAGGAGGGAATATGTGGTTATTAAGCTGCTGGCTACCATGTTGTCGATTTGTCACAAGTTCAAATCCACTGGTCTGCTTGATCTGATAATGGATGTCTTGACGTAAAAGATGATAACAAAGTTACCTTTTACCCCTTTTCCACCAAGGCAGTTCGAGAGCCGATGCTTAATCTCAAACCAGTTCTTCGGGTTTCGACAGCCAAAAAATCGACTCGGCCAGGGAAACTGGTTCCAGAGCAGCACCAACTCTTTGCTGGTCTAGAACCAAGAACCGCTTACGTTAGGGGCGGGATTATCATGACCAACAGGAACAACTAAAATGGCCATTTTTTCCCCACTATGGAATCGCATCGATTACTATTGTAACAGATTTTATGTTAGTCCCGGTTGATTGTATCCCTCAGGAGGGGGGAGAGAGAGGGGGACAGGGCTCGACTGGGAACCAAATTCGGCCGTAAATAAAGAATTACGGCCGGCCCAAAAATTTGCATCGGCCCAAAAATGTGCATCGGCCCCTCGGGCATTGCCCGGTATGCCCGATGGCCAGTCCAGCCCTGCTCATGTTCATGTACACATCAAAGCCGTGGTAGTAGTAGTAGTAGTAGTAGTAGTAGTAGTAGTAGTAGTAGTAGTAGTAGTATAGGATCTCCTTGTTACTTATTCACACTGGCCCTCTGTGTTTGGTCTCTCCCTCAGTCCAGGGCATTCGAAATGTGCCCATGTACTTTGCCAATCGTCTTTACAGGTCAATGAAGGTAAACACGCTCTTGTTCATTATCACACACACACACTCACTATGTAAAGCGCTTTGAGTGCCTGGAAAAAAGCGCTATATAAATGCAATTAATTATTGTATTGTATTGTAGACCATGAGTGTTTTGTCTCTTCTCAGGGTATGGGTACAGCCGACAACACCCTGATCAGGATCATGATCTGTCGCTCCGAAATAGACATGTTGGACATCAGGGAATGTTTCCGTCTCCTATACGAAAAGTCTCTCTATAACATGATTAAGGTTTGGGGAACTATAGCTACTGAGAAATCCTTCCTAAATAAGTTTCCATTAAATAGCTGTGTATGGATGCGCCATGTGTTTCTTTGTTATGAACAGTGTTTTTGTTTTTTTTGTGTAATGAACTTATCAGGAGGACACTTCAGGGGACTACAAGAGGACACTTCTCCAACTGTGTGGCGGAGACGATGAGTAAGTGTGCTGTAGTGGCCACACGGTGGCGCCAAACCCCAACTTATCACGCTTCTTGATGTCCCATATTTCTTTAACAAAGACGCCCATTGACATCCCCTGTAATAGCCCCAGCCTCTCATCCAGAAGTAGTCACAATACTCAGAAATGACAGGACTCGTAGAGTTGCTAGCTGGACTGTAAAACCTACGTTGTAGTGCTAGATAAATACTGTGTTATATCAAATTGAATTTGTTCATGAATCTGAAAATAAGTTTAACTCAAGTCACTCACGGGGGTGTGTTGGCTGTGTTAAGTGTGCTACTTTGACGTTTGCTGTCACGTTGGTCTCCACAGTTTAGCTGGAGAGTTTTTCCCACAGGCTGCTCAGATAGCTTACCAGATGTGGGAACAAAGTGCAGTGACCAATGTCAAGGTTGGCCCCCGTCTCCCTCCCTCTTTAGACGTGTCACTGAGCTTTGCTTGGCAACGGCATGGGTCTGTAGTCATCGTTTTTTTGCTGCTCCTGCAAAAGGCGGTGTCGGCTACCTACGCGTGCCGTGCAGTGCCCTAAAATGTTTGGCAGTCGCAGCATTGTTGTGTGAGCGCACAGCAACATCTTTGTCTCCATGTTGATCAGACATCAGAATGCTGTTCACCTCACAAAGTGAAACCGGCATATTTTACTTTAGCCTCTTTCTTGTGACAAACCCACGCAGGGTTCAAGGCCGCAGTCAAATGTCACTCAGATTGCAGCATTTTGATTAACAAACGGCTTCCTTTACTAACAGTTTCAAATAAACACCAATGCTCATTGTTGTGTTGATGGGGTCATGGCCTTGAAACCCAACAAGGAGAACTTTGTCAAGAGTGGAGAAGACGGAAAATGTCTGCTCTTGTGAAACATGAAACATGAAAGTGCCACCTCACGCTGTCAAGCGATACTACTTTCTCAAGCGATACTACTTTCAAGGCCATGAGCTCACGCATGTTTTTGCAGACCTTTGCATGTGGAATTCACTCTACACTTCTAACTATTAAATAACTAACAATTAGGGAAGTCATGTGAAACCAGCTTTGCTCTGCTTCAAGGCTACACGTGTTATCTCACATGCTGTCTCTGTCATTTTGAATCCTGATCTATTTTCTACTCCTTTAAGCTGAGGCCCACTGTAATGCCCGCGGACACTTTTGATCCCACGGCCGATGCACAGGCGCTAAGGAAAGCCATGAAAGGATTTGGTATGCAACAGCAGCACAACATAACCCTTCGTGTATTATTAGTTATTATTATTATTATTATTATGCAACATGTGTTAATTCCTAGGATTCTGTGTCAATAGGAACGGATGAAGACGTTATCATTGACATTCTTGCGCGTAGAAGCAATGCCCAAAGACAAGCGATCAGACAGACGTTCAAGTCTCAATTGGGGAGGGTGAGCAACAGGAGTGATTAAAAAACGAGTCTGAAAATACATTGATTGTCATGTGATTCGTCTGATGGCTTATTCGGTTGATGATTTGTTATTTACACTCCTGTAGTGACTGTGGTTGTTCTCTTTCCGTAGGACTTGATAAAAGACCTGAAGTCTGAGCTCTCCAAGAACCTGGAGAGGCTGATCATCGGACTCATGCTGACGCCTGCCGAGTTTGACGCCAAAATGATGAGCAAAGCCATCGAGGTACTGAGACAACAAAGCAACAAAATTGCGGTAGCAGTAGATGGAGATCTTTTTTAAATGGGTCAAATGCGATGTCAGCCACCCAGACGCTTGTGTTGGCAGTTAGATGTGGTGTGCAGTCTAGAATGATGCACTCGGTTTGAGTTTGAGTGTATGGTGGGTTTTACAGACCCAAACCAGAGGTTTTTGCCACAGTGTTCAAATACGTGTTTGTAAGGCTTCCTGATCATTTATCATTTCTAAACACAATCAAAAAATGGACATAGGAATAATACGTTGAGGGACCCAATTTATATATTTTTTACGATCTAAAATTGACATATAACCATTTATTATTTCTAAATCATACACATATGTGTGCGTATAGATAGATAGATAGATAGATAGATAGATAGATAGATAGATAGATAGATAGATAGATAGATAGATAGATACATATAATTTGTGTACTGTACTCTCGTGCAGCAGTTATCCCAAATATAATTCTCATCGTCCTTTTCTACAGGGAGCCGGAACAGATGAACACGCTCTGATTGAAATCTTGGTCAGCAGGAGCAACGACGAGATCCATGCCATGAACGCTGCCTACCAGAGTGGTGAGGTCACAGGCCTTTCTCATAGACCTACAATGTACAAACACAGATGACTACAACCTGATATCCCATAATCACAACGACTTACCATGGGGGGGTGGTGTATTGCAGCCTATAGGAAGAGTTTGGAGGGAGACATCCAGTCGGACACATCCGGCCATTTCTGCCGCATCCTCGTTTCTCTGGTGCAGGTAAAGAAATGTTTTTTGTTCAAGAACTGCACTCATTTAATTTTCTTCATTACAAATTACGCTTGAAATCGTCAAAACGTAGGTCAACGTTTTTGTAAAAACAATTCTGTTTTTCTGTCCAGGGCGCAAGAGAGGAGGGCCAGGCAGACCTAGAGAGAGCTGCTGCAGATGCTCAGGTCAGCTGGATTACTAATGTTATTGATTTAAGGCATATTCTTTACCGTTGTACACATGAAATTATACTTTCATCCATTTATTTTTCTCTGTACTGTACTACTATTGTCATGGACATTTTCCCCACAGGGATCAATAATCTGTTCAGAGATTATTGATTTGCACAGACTGAACCACCTATACTGTTCAAATAATGTTGCTGTACATATAACCGACATAATAACAATCTGCATACTTACCAATGTTGCTATACTTTGCAGTCACCAAATTTACACATCCTGTTGTACATACAAACTTCAGTGCACTCTTTTGTATATTAACTCCCCACTGTCTATCACTGTACATGTTGTAAGATATAGCATTACTTGCTGTAGCACTGATGTAGACTTACATTTCCTGTATATCTGTAAATAATCTTAAATTTGCACTTCTGGCCAACTGCATTTCATTGGCTTTGTACCTGTACTCTGCATATGACAATAACGTTGAATCAATAAAGTACTCTTTATCTTACCAGTTACCGCCTTGGTTGTTAAAGGTGTAATAATAAGCCTCTTTGTCTTGTTCTCTTGGACTCTACAGGAACTTGCAGACGCGTGTAACGCTGAGTCTGACGACATGGAGATGAAGTTCATGAGCATTCTGTGCACCAGGAGCTTCCCTCATCTCAGGAGAGGTGAGGAGAAGCCTCAGTACCCCTAACCCTAACCCTGCTCCTAACCCTAAAACATAAAACATAAAAAAATAAAAAAACATACTCCAAAAAATTACACTTAACCATATGTGGAGTGTGTGGTTAATAGCTGGTTTACAGCCTCACCTGGCCTGACCTGGCCACACACACACACACACTCGGGAGAGAGCTGCTGTCATGACCGCACGTTACACCTGCTCGGCTTGTACCATCTTGCCATCTCCAACAAATAGGATATTCTACAACATCTACCTGTGTCTTGTATCGGACGGCCCAAGCAAAGCCACTTATGTGGCGTGTGGCAGCAAACCACTGCTACACTGGCGCCAGTGTAGCAGTGGTTTGAAAAGAAAGGTCCATGCCCCTAAAAGCTACCCCTAAACCTGGATAAAGATCACATTGAAGTGATTGTGTGTGAATTTCAAGTCAAAAAAGCAATTGATAACACGGTTTCACCCTGTGCAGTATTCCAGGAGTTTGTCAGATTCACCAATAAAGACATCGAACTGATCATCAAGAAGGAAATGTCCGGGGATGTGAAGAATGCCTTTTACGCAATAGGTGATGACCGATTTCCCAAAATTCGGACTGTATATTATTTCTCTTAGCGTTGTATTGTGTGATGGTGTCAAGCTACACTATGCTAACTCTTAGCTCCTCTTGTCACAATCTGTTTTCCTCCACAGTCCGCAGTGTAAAAAACCAGCCGGCTTACTTTGCTGACCGTCTGTACAAAGCCATGAAGGTGAATTAATTTTTTTAACCACCATCACCTTGCCCGGCGAGGCATGGGTGATACAGCAAAGTTGATATGTTGAATAATGTATGGGTTATATATATTCCTCTTCAGGGCCTGGGCACAGACGACCGAGCCCTGATCCGCATCATGGTGTCTCGTAGCGAGGTCGACCTCTTCAACATTCGTAAAGAGTTCAAGCAAATACAGGATGAGTCCCTGCATGATTTCATCCAGGTAGAAACCATGGTTGTAAGTTAAACATTTTGTCCATTAACCCTCTCTGTGTGGTTTGCCGTGTTTCCGTGTGTGTGTGTTTGGAAAGGTAATGGAGTTTCTGGAGGTCTTCTTGTTCTTTGCCTGTTGGTTTTTCATTTGTTTAGCAGTGGTTTTCCTACTATGAGTCACGGCAACAGCTTAGGCCCAGATAGGTTGTCGGAAGGCAGCATCAATGCACATTTTAATAATATCTCCTATAATTACACATTTAAAATTATATATATAGGCCTAACTGTATTCACAAATTTGTAATTATTATACAAACTAGGCCATTTTCATTATCTCTAACAATGATTGAGTTCCAAGCAATGGATTATGCGAAAACAACAAAGTTCCTGTTACATACATATTTTAGGTTATTAACCTTAAGCCGTGCAACGTGAATACATTTGAGAACTTCTGTTAGATACCTTATAAAGGACTGTTAGTGTGCAGGCAGTAGGCCGACATCTGTTTAGGAATTTCCCTTCTGCACACAACTTCCTCTAGCTGGTGTGTGATTGGTTAACACCCATCGAGATAGGAAGTGCCCAATAGCAGCACTGTATTAACTTGCAGACTAACTGGCTGTGTGCAAATAAGTTGCTCTGAAAACATTTGTTTAATTTCGCACACTTACTCCAGCCTATTTCCTATGATTCATTTACTATTCTTTAAAATAACTTTAGGATTTAAGGAGCTTTCCAATGTCTGTTACTAACTCTGTGTTTTTCTAAATGTGTGTGTTCAGTGTAATGTTATTATTGGTTATGTTAAAGATTCCTATCAATACATTATTATCTCCCTGTCTTGTATATAGCTATGATAGCCAAAGCAATGAAGTAAATGTTTCTCAATGAATGAAAAGCATTCACTAAGAATCATTTCCACGTATCCTAGGCCCAATCTTAGTGTATCTTGTAATTTATTGGACATTTCCCTAGTTAGCCAATAAATAAATCCCATCTATGTGATTCATGTTAAAGAGTAATGAAATCCATAACATCCTCACAGGGCCCTAAAAATGTCTCGTAATAAATCATGAACCGTTCCGGTAATTACATTTGTCTTTTGTTATTTCCTCCTCTTCCTCTTACTGTCTTCAGGGTGACACCTCAGGGGACTACCGTAAAACTCTGCACTTGCTCTGCGGTGGAGAAGACTGAGGCCGGTTGAAGTCCTGGGGGTCCGGGGGAGCGACAGTCTTCCACCCACACACCCCCTGATAAGAGTACACTGTGTTATTTGCCTTAAACCTCGCTGCCTCTCCTCTGCCAATCTCCCACGTGAATGACCGTATTCCATGGTGTTCTGCTAGCATAGCTTCACTTGTCAATGTATATTTTAATACAAGCCTTTTTTTTTCATCCCTTTAAAAAGTTTTTATTTTTAATAAAAATCCCCCAAATATGAAGCTGTCGAAAAAAGTGCTTGGCTAAAGGTGGTATCGAATCTATTGAAATTGAGTGAGCATACTGTACCTATTGATTATAATCTGGACCTGGATTAAATTAATCATTATGAAAAAAATGATCGATGTGTTCTCCTTTTTGTTGCAGTATTGACTATTTTTGACTTTCTTTGTTATGGTTTCTGATTTTTGTTTTATGATGACAAGGTAAACAAAATTTTGGAAGTTTTATATTGTGAGTCGTGACCAAAGCAGCTGTATCTCTGGCCTATGGGAGTAGTTAGCCCTACCTTATATATCCCTTTACAGATAACCAGTGTGCAGGATGTTGAAGGCAGGTTCAACCCATTCAAACCTGATTGAAGTCATGTGAAGACGGCCTGTATTTGGCAGACCAGGTGTCGGTCACCATCTGTTAGTTTAGTTCCGGATATATTGTTGTTCGGCAAAGCATGGGTGGGTGGCTGCAGTGTATTTACACTGCCAGAGTAAACATTTCAGAAAGCATGGATAATCTCGCTCTGTCTCAGCCGATGCCTTCCTTTGAATTTATTCCTTCACCGAAAGGATCATCCACATACCGGTTTTCAATTATATTATTTGAATTACATATAAGATCCATAGAGATCCATATGTCATAATGTCTCCACCTTTTTATACCCAAACCAGGAGTGGACACGGGGTCAGATCAGGACGGGTCAGATCCACACGGACCCGGGTTGAGATATTTTTGATTCCCCCACCAATGGCGAGGCTGGCAGCTTCCCAGGAGGCCTCTGTGTGAATGGGATATTAGTAGCGCTGGTGCTATTGGAGGTAGGGCAGAATGGAGATCAGGGAAAACACAAGATCAGGAAACTCCCGGATTTTATTGACTGTCGCTCCCATGAAACTAAGCATTTCAATTGCTGAATTTTTGGTGAAAAGTTGGTAATTGTTGCTCATAAAGCTTAGGTTATGAGTTATCTGATAACTAGGGAGGAAGTAAAGCATGTAATTGAATTTGATACGCATAACAAATGTCATTTTAGGACAAACAGACTCTTGTGGACCGCAGAAATCACATTCTGGCTTCCTATATATATATATATATATATATATATATATTAAAAAACACAATTTTATTGTTTATTGTGTTTATTGAGTATACTAAAAGCATATTTCACTGCATCCAGAAACGTTCGTGTTGTGTATCTTAGTAAACTGTAGTCAACAGACTATAGTGCAGCCATACTTGCTCTGCTGTGCTGTGCTGTGCTTTGTTCTGGTCTGTTCTTGAGTCTTGGCTCACTTGCATATTTTGTGAGCACAGCTGTTGTCAGGCCATCTTTGAGTTAAAAGAGGAAAGAAGAAAAAAACGAAAAAAATGTAAAAAAAAAAAAAAAAAAAACGAGGTATATGCGGTAGAGGAAATCCCCCGCAGTAGGCCTGAATCCAGGGCACAAAAAAATCCAGTGTGTAGCAGTCAGCCTAGACCTATTGGCACACACACACAACTCAATATGTGAATCACTGAAGACAAGAGATATTACAGATATCAGTGAATTACTGGCATGCAATGGTAATTATTATTATTTTTTTAATGGCAAGCCACTTCCTTTATTGGAAGTTATACGTATGCACGGGTATGCATGGGCAGCATGTAACATGGACAAGACATAGACTCAACACAATGCTGGTGTTTTATGCATTGTGGTCTCATTTTTTTGTGTTTTTTCCTTCCTCCTAATTACCTTTTGCACCTACGCATAAAGAGCACTCACACAGTAGTTACACGTTGTAAATAGAGATTAACTGAGGCGCACTGCACATGTGTGTGTGTGTGTGTGTGTGTGTGTGTGTGTCGGTTGGGTGTGTGTGTGTGCTGCTCGTCGTTTTTTAAACAGGCCATGCAGTTGGACACAGACCAGGTCCTATGGGGTGATGTGGGAATTCCCCACATAAGTATCACACAGAGCAAATGCTTCCCCTCTATTCACTAGTTTCCTTAAAAAGTGTCTCTCTGTTACCAGCGGAATGTGTGGGTGAGTTTTTAAGCTGTTCATTACCATTACACACACACATTATATATAAAAATACAAAACAACTCACCATTATTTTGGATCATGTGCTGCCAATTGTCAAGATTTTCTTTTGCTGTCATGTGTGAAAGGTAAGCTGAGGTTTTTGCGTGTGTGTTGTGTTGAAGGGGTGTTAAATTCCGCATAGATGAGGTCGAGAGCAATTATTCTCATTCTGCTTCTTCAAAATACCACTGGAATTAGGAGAGTGGAAGAGAAATGGTTGAGTTTGTTTTTGTTTTGTGTGTAGGCCTATGTTTAAACTAGTCAAGGGAGTTTTTCCCCCTCTAAGTTGCCTGCTCAAGTATGTGGTATAGAATACTGCACAGAAATTGTTACAAAAATAAAGTATATAATACTATATTCATATAATACATAATTATATGAATTTGTTAATATTATATATAATCATTATGTGGCACAATGCATGATTAATTCATGCATTAATGCAATACAGTTCTATACCATTTACTAGTAAAAACGTTGGATTAAAATGAAAAACATGAATCAATATTGTTTAGTTATTTTGCTTTAATCTCAGAATAGATGTGATGTATAGGCAGTTAGATTTCATTGTTTTGACAGAATGAAATCAATGTTATTCTACTATCTATCTAACAATCTATCTATCTATCCTTTTCTATGTTATTCTAGGTCCTTCCTTTCCTTACATTCAATTAAATTACATTATGATACACTCTATTACATTATAAAGCAACGTAGGTTTACAAATATTTTAAGGACCATATGACCAATGTTAACTGTCGCTCATTTATTTATATATTTTAAAAAGTACTGTTAAAACATGTTTTAAAGTATTGCTTTTGGGTGAGTATTCTTCAGTCGTGGTCTAAAGAGAGGTCAGATCTCAGTATGTATATATTCTGGATGTATCTGGGGTGTACCACTAATATAACAATGTATCACGGATTACATAGTAAAACACTACTTTAAAAAAACAAAAACAAATTTCTTATTGTCCTGCTATGAAAAACATTTGTTTTATGAACGTTTAGATCATAAAAAAAAGAAGACCATGTAAGCCTGTGTTCAATCGCTTGCAGCAGGTGACCTTTCCTAAAACCGTCTGCTGTTCGCTATGAAACACTAACAGGCTGCTTCTCCTGCAGACAACACATCAGCTGCTCAAGTAGGAAGTGTTATGGTTTATATTACAATAATGTAAGAAAGTAAGAAGAATATTATAGAGAGGTTTATACGGAAAACGATGTCATTTGGAAACTCAAAGTGAGACACGTCGGTGTTTTTAATGTCATTGGCCATGGCCATTTGACTCGTGTTGAGTTATAACCGTCGTTTGCATTCAGAGGCTTATCTGATTAAACGGTGTTTTATGCATGGAGGTTCATAGCCCACAAGATGTCACTATCACCCTGATAGTGACATCTATCGGCCCTACTCCAGTTGTAAATGTCTAGTAAATGGACACGTGTATATTGTATGTGGTAGATTACTGAACAGTTGGTACAGTTAATAATATG
>JAOPJI010000002.1:7792028-7803474 GCA_027122695.1 Merluccius productus | reverse complement strand
CATACCCAAGCCACCCCCCCCCCACCCCCACCCCCCCCCCCCCCCCCCCCCCCCCCACCACCCCCCCCGCCCCCCCCCCCCCCCCCCCCGCGCCCCCCCCCCCTGCTCATATTTAACCGCGCTCTCATGCGGAACCGATGGATTTACCGAGGAGGAAAATGAGGCGTGAGAGCGACAGGGGCGCTCTTTGAGTTGAATTTCTTCTTCTTCTTCGGTTTTCTATTACGGCGTTTCGTTTTTTTTGGGGGGGGGCTAGGAAATTTGCTACGGGGCTCGCAAAAAAAAAGGGCAATTGTCCATCTCTCTCTCCATCTTTCCCTAATAAGCCACACTCATCGGCGGACGCTCCTCCCCCTGTCCGGGACATTCTTCACATGGTTTGGAAACTCGGGCGACCGCAGGCGGCAGATCCTTGACCCGGCGTCGACAGGAAAAATCACACGTTGAGCTGATCTTATACCGTACTGTGGGTTTATTTCATCGCACACACACTTCAGCCGCGTTGTATGATGTTATTATTATTACTATATTATTATTTATGACCTGTAAAACTGAAAAAGACATCCTCGGTTTCGACAGGTAAAAGTACGCATTGCGCGCGGGAGCCTTACATTTTGGTCGGCACTCTACGTGTAACTAAGGGGTTAATGAGCGAGGCTTTGCTTCCTCTTGTCTTGTCACCTTATTGACTGTTAACAGACGTTTTAAGGAAGGGGAGAATCATCAAATGAATCATTAGAGTGGGAACCTGCGACTACAGACAGTCCGCCCTAGAGAAGCACATCTTCCTAAAAATACGCCGAGCGCCTTTCGGGCGTCTCCAAACTCGACCTCTCGGCTAACGGACGGTTTTCTAGAATCACACAGAAATCACAGATAGAAATGTTTCACAAGGGAACCGAGGGGCCTCTGCACAGCAAATGTCTTTGTCTACCTGCAAGAAACCTCCTGAGCCCCCCCCCCCCCCTCACTCAGCGTTTGGGCCACAGCACAACCGACTGTGTAAAGGTCACAAACCATTTCCTGAAATGAGCCATTTCCTCGTGGCCCCTTCTGAATACAAGTTAGCAGATATTGTTCCTGCGAGGGGCCGTGTGGGACCGCGTGTGAATAATGCACACAACAGAGCCGTGTGTACGTACACACACACACACACACACACACACACAGTTTCTTGGGGTTTCTGCGTCTGTGCTACAGCAGAGAAAAGAAAGAGATGTTTTGGGGTGGAAAGTTCAGCATGGCTGATTTGGAGATTTCTATGCAGAAATGCATCAAAGATTTAAAAAAAAATGTAGGCCTGCATCATTAGGGTAAATTAACTTTCCATATTACTTTGCGCCATTCAAGATACCCCATAAAGGATGGGTCAAATTAATTAGCCCATATTATTTCGTGTTTATAGGCTATTAAATCTTTCATCTGTATTTTGTATTAACTGTACCCCCATTGACTTTCCCAGTAATGACAGCATATGCTGCAGCACCGTTAGGAGACGGGCTCACCTCTTCGGATGACAACACACACCGTGAGCATAAGGAGATCGCCGTCGGCCCACCAGCCAATTGATCCGCGCGATTAGCCGCCTGGATGACTCAGCAACAAAAAAAAATGTAAAAAAATAAAACAAACCAAATTCCCATCCCAAACACAGAAACCCTGATTGTGTTGACGTGACTCACTTTCCCCACGGCGCCGGTCAACCGCCTTTCCCCCCCCCCCCCGTTTTCTTTTTTGCACACACACACACACACACACACACACACACACACACAATCGAACCCCTTGTCCCCTTAAGCCATGACACAAACTCATCCCTTCCACCGTCTAATAACGAAACGACCTCAAAATGAACATCTCGACGGAAATAAGTACGCAAGCGAGACGTCTCGCCGAGCGATTAGAGTCGACGTGTTAGTAAACCTGAGCCTAACGGGGGGAGGGAGCCGAGCAGCGCCGGCGCGTTGCTCATTATGTCGGGAGTCGTGTTTTCCTGCTCATTGTTTAGCAATCCATCGCGGGATGACTCGTCGGGACGGGGAGACGCTGTGGTGTTTGAAAACCGCCACGCAGTGTTCCTCGTGCGAGACGTGGCTAAACAAGGTTTACATTAGCCTAGGAGGTGACGTTGGTATATCGACGTCGGTTTAAGATTTTCCACCACTCTCAATGTGGCGGGAGAATCGCAAACCAAAAACAAAATCCCATGATGCATTTTGATGCGCAAGCCCTATAACACAGTACAAGGCCCCGAGCGTTGGTCTCTTCTGGAATATCCCACCATGTATAAATGATGAGCGCAAACCCCGTCAAGTACATGGACTTGTTATTAATGGCTATAATAAGACTGCATGCGGTATAGCAGTAAAAAGACACGGAGAAACCAAGCCTATATATAGCCCTTATATATATATATATATATATATATATATGTATGTATATTATATATCTCACCATATCCCAAATTTTAAAAAAAGACCATACCCTGCTGGCTTACATATGTATCAGACTATGCCCCATCTGTGTGTACAAGTACAAATGTACTGGGTAGTATGTTGGGTGTGTGTGTGTGTGTGTGCATCTGGGTGTGGGAACGTGGGAAAGCCAACCTGCAGCAGCCAGACAGGCTTGCAGCTTCGGTGGTCTACCCCACACACACACACACACACACACACACACACACACACACACACACACACACACTCCCACACCCACACCCACACCCACACACACACACTCCCATACCCACACACCTGGCAGTGGTACTGCACATGCTTGTGACATCACCATTTTGAAACGGCGTGTAATAGCTTGATCACACTCACGCCTGGTGGTAAAATAGGGGCCCTTAAACTAAATATGTGCATTCATTAAAAAGGTTTGATGTTTGTTTAAAAGTGTGCAAAAGGGACACGCAGCGTTTGTAAAGCCCAGCCCTTGTTGGGACCCTATAGGCCGCGGCTTTCTGGACCTACACATGGACAGCTGTTGAAAAGGGGAAGGGTGATGGGACAAGAAATGCATTTTGATAATCTTACCCCTGGCTAAGTTCTGCTTTTATTGCACAACGCTATTTCATATTAATTTCAAGTTGAAGGTTAAGGTCACAGGAAGTACTGCCTGCGTCAGAAGTAGCTGTATATGAACATAATAGCGATGCGACGGGTTTTGTGGCACGCAGGATATTGTGGCAGGATGTGCAACCTAAGCGGTTTCATGAAAGACTTATTATCAGCGTCGATGGCGTGATCTACCATCAACGCCGCTTCGCCGAAATGTCACTGTTAACATGTTTTTTTATTTTAACACATATAACGTGCGATCATTTCAGACAATGACAGTGGAAAGAAGAACGGCTGTATGGCCCGTATTGATCTTGTGAGCGTGTGAGCTTGCACGTACGTACACACACACACACACACCTCCTAGTTATTACAGGTGTATCCATCCTCCATTCACCTTGTAAGTGCACCCCCCTGCTGTACTGGGGAGGAAACCCCAGTATGCACTTATAACATTATTATAACAACAATAAACTGGGAAACTCAACCATGCTCACTGCTGTTCAGCAACATGCCAACAGCTTGGCAGGGAGAGACAACAGGGTCACCCACAGGCCGTGTGGCCCGGTCTGGACCGGACCTCACCGGGCTGACAGCTCAGGGAGGATCCTCATCAGCATGCATGACATGCACAACATACATGACATGCACAACATACATGACATGCATAACATACATGACATACAGTAACACACAAGCAGCGGTGCGTGTGTGCAGCTGGCTCCTACACACCCGGGTGTATAGACGTGGTTGGTGTGTGTACGTACGTACATGTCTGTACGTCTGTCTGTCTGTGTGTGTGCGTATATACAGTATGTGTCTGTCTGTCTGTCTGTCTGTCTGTCTGTCTGTCTGTCTGTCTGTCTGTCTGTCTGTGTCTGTCTGTCTGTCTGTCTGTCTGTCTGTCTGAAGGAGGTTTCAGAAGACGGTATTAAACAAAATGCATTTCTACATCATAAGATAATTTTAACAAATGTATTTCTACAGTGGCCAGTCTGCTACACATGTTTGATTTTTAAACCTTTACAGACACTTTGTCTAAGGACGTTGGTGACCGGACGACAGGATGTTTTAGCTTTTTTTTCTCACCGGCTCCAGGAAAAATGTAGTTTACCGGTGCTGGCCAAGTTTGTGTTCGCCGTTGGCCAAGGAGGGACGCCGACAATGGGAAGACGATGCTATCGCTTTAGTCATCAGTCCTCTTCTGGATCCGAGATTATTGGTCAGCCAAATCACGTTTGTTGTGGTTCCACCGGTCAGATTGTTTCCACTAGGAACCCATTCCCATGTAATGTGCATCGACAGATCCCCGCCCCAGCAACACGATTGGTCGAAATGAATTTGAAGCGAAAGAAAAAATAAAACGCCCTGTTTCACCCCAGATTTGAGCTCGTCTGCCATTAGACTTGGTAAAAGCAAGCCGTAATAATTAAGGACCATCGCAACCGAGTGTGTTCTGGTGGGAGAACACTTGCAATGCTCCTTACGTCTTGCCTTTAACCAGTGGATGGATAAGCTTGACCCCAAGTGCTTGACCTTGGTCCTTTTGAAGCAAGACAGCGAGACATTCCCCAGTAAAGCACTGTTGCTTTCATCGGCCCTGTGGGGCACGTTTAGCCTCGTGGGCGACATGTTTCAATTCCTGAGATACTTTCAATTTGTCCTGCGTTGAAAGATGGACCACCTTGGGAAGTGTCTTTTTTGCAAGGAGGAGAGTCATGGGGACGGTGCCTTGTTATAGCTAAAATGGAGATTTGGCTTGAAACAAAACATAATGGGAGAAAAAAAGAAAGACTTGAATGTGGACCATAGAACATGGTTTTGGCATGGTGAGCCGAGGCTTGGAATAACTACGTTTTGGTGCCGCTTGCGCAACATTGCAAATAGGAACGGATGCCAGCGGATGTTAACAAGCTCTGTTATTAGAGGCCTTTTCGTCTCTGCTCTGCTGGGTTCATAAATGTTTTCATGCTGAGGGTTATCATAACATGACCTGATGAAAAGCAAAACAGTATTCTGTCTCCTTGTACATTCAGTACAGACCTCATATCACTTTTTCTTCTTCGGAAAATCCAGTCACTTTCCTTTTCAATTGTCCAGATGTTTTTTATATTTTTATTTACCTCCTACGTCCCCTTTCATATCCTTTCCAAACACCCCCACTGAACATAAAGCTAAAATAGGCAGAGAGTTTTCATGAGTCCTAAAAAGGGTTGGCTGCTAGAGGAGAACCTCTCTGGCTGCTCTGCCAATGCATAGCCTTTAACTGGGTCATGAAACTGACACCCAGGGGCAAGACTGTTGCTCTCCAAAAAAACAACCAGCTCACGGGGGTCTGAGGGCTATAGGCCTCCCTGACCCAGAACCCCACCGCAAGGTCAGCCAGCACCCCTGAAAAACCCCAGACACTTCGGGGACTGCGTTGCGGGATTCATTAGCGGGCAGGTTGGACAAGAACTTCGACGTGGTCCTCTCAAGTTAGCCTCAACAGGAACCTTGTACCGCTAGCTATTTATTTTCCAATTTATTTCTTATTCAGTACCATAACTAGATAGGGCAAGGAGTCAGCCAAGGATTCAATGGGGAGGGATTTGGGGGAGGAATTACCAGTTATCCAGGGACAATCCTTTTGTGTGACAATGCTATATCTTTGCTTTCTTTACAACTATGCCATTGCTTATAACATGTCAAAACTGTTTGCTTTCATTCTACATAGTTTAGTTTTTATATATTGACATTTCCATCATTTTCATTGACATAGATTCTCAATTTGCCAACCTCATGAAACCACATTGTTTTTGCAATGCTATGCTTTTTATGCTATAACATCAAAATGCATACAACTACAAGCTATTGCACTGGCAGGGAATAAGACATGTAGCTTTTCAGTCACAAAATGTGACTACTCTTGATATTTTGCTGTGAAATTTTGACTGAACAGGATGTTTTCCAAACTTCATGACCTTTCTATACCTTCTAGGTATGTTTAGTGAATTTGTCATCTACGGTTTTATTCCATGCTGATGTTGATAGACTTTGTGGTCTCACCATACACTGGTAATGGTTTATGAGGGGAAATATCAGGGAGCCCAAATTGTTTAAACCCTGGCTGTAGTCAGTAATTAGTCTTGCAGTTGGAAAGCAATGGTTAGTGACTCAGTTTTAACAAAATGTCCTTCTGTTTTCAATCTTCTGACAATAACATGTTGTGTTGCATTGTGAAGGTACAGGTTTCCCTTTAGCTATTGATTGTACTGTATTGTGTTGTTTACCATACTCAAATGACTAACTTGAAATACAGCATACGTGTGTTTTATATTGGGCTAGAAAATCCCCCAAAAGATGTTAAAAAAAGAGAAATCTAGTCGTATTTCTTGTGGTACCTTGTGTATTTCATTCTTGGCGTGACACAATGACCTTCTGGTTTTCTCCTCAGAAGACTCAACCGTATGGCTTGGCCAATATTCATTCCCTAAATAAATGCATTAATCATTTGGATGATATGAGCATAGCCTAGACCTTATTAAGTAGTAAGTCCAGTATTTTCTCACGAAGCATTTGGCAGAATGTCTAGTGTGGGTCAGTGATTCTGCGCTAATGGAACCTGACCCTGGCCAATGTCTGCTGCCCTGTGCCAAAGTAAGGAGGTGGGGTGGGAGTTTCTGGGGTGAGGGGGGTCTTTCAAACAGAGGACAGCCCAGTGCAGGGCTTTTTTTAATGTTAAAACAACATGTCTGGGAGACAGAGAAATTGTTTCCATAGGAGGGAGCCGAGCCGCATTGCTTCTATCGTGGCTTGCACACTTTAATTTTTGCCAACTCCTTCATCTGCTTCATCTCTCTACAAATATTACACTTCCCTATTGTATTTCATTCCACCCCTCCATCCTCTAGGCCTCCTGTGACCTCTGGGCCTCACCATGACCTCTACTTTAACCCCGCACCGTCTCACCTTCATTTATTATTAGACTGCTCTAGCCTGGTGTTAAATAACATTAGAAACCAAGATCACTATTCCCTGATTATCCATTGAATGCTCCCCCTTCACACACGCTAAGCAGAGGCTACATCCGTCTAAATTTCGTTTGTTATGGTGTCGCGAAAAGTCATACAGTAAAAAAAAGAAAGAAAAGAAAGTAATAAGTAATACTTTATCCTAGAATAGATTCATGGTAGGCCCACTAAGTCTTAGTCAAACTTGTTTTTCTCCGCCTCCATTGGGATGACGGAGCCAGAGAGAAGATGAAAAGTTAAAAGCTGCAGATAGTAGCTGGCCACATTTAGCTGCAGTCGCTTTGGGGTCTGGGGGGGGGAAAAAACCCTGATGCATCCCATGCTTGTTTTGCCTGCCTGAAAAGGGAAAGTCAATGGCAGTTCCCATGGCGATACATTTTTCCCCCCACATCTGTCTTTGCTGTGTGATGCTAAATCAATCCTTTTGTATAGATCCCAGATGGTGTAGTCTAAAAATGTTGCTCCTCCTCGTCAAAGTTAACATTATCCGCTTTGAAAGGCTTACAGATCATTCCAGCTAAATGACGGCTTTTTTTGCTGTGTAATGGCTGAGTTTTTCGCTTTTTGATCTAAATATGTAGCTCAGATTGATTTAATTTGACCAGATCTACCAGTGGTTTCTTTGATGTTGAAAGCATCCATCTTAGGGGAAAACATACGTAGGTCAGATGAAAATACATACAGGTCATCTGCTTGTGAAGATAGCCAATGCAGAACTCTATCCAAGGCAACAACAACAACACAACATCAAACACTTGGCTTGCTTCTCTGTAAATACATCGCGCAGAAATGTCAGAGAATTGCACAGCAGGATTCTGTTATCTGCCAGTATTGGTTAAACTTAAAGGCTTCAGTGGGCATGTACGGGTGTTTAGAGCTGGTCCTGATTTAGTCAAATTAGATAGCCGACACAGCATTGACGCTTAGCCATCTTGACTGTCTCAATAGCTTTATGGATTCGACGATACTCTGTCAAGAGAGAGGGCGAGAGCGAGAGAGATAGAGATAGAAGCAGACACACAGCCAGCAGTCAAGGACTTATCCAGCCATTGTTGAGTAGCAGCTCAGGCACCCCGGATCAAATTAGTGGGCCGTCCCGTTTTGACGAAGTCTCGTCCCGTGCCCACTTTCTCCACACATCTGTAAAAGCTTAGGTGCTCGGGTAGTCAGGATCAGAGACACAGAGCTGGGCTTTGTCAGGCCTCGGCTGCTCTGCCAACACTGACCCCGACTGGATAAAAGGGAGACTCTGGCGCACCAGAGGAGACCCATGGTTTACCTCCCCATTATACACACACACACTCACACACACACACACACACACACAAATACCCAGTCCCGCTACCACCTCGACCAGCAGCAGCCACAGGTCAGCAGGGCGCCTGTCTGGACAGTACCAGCCACCCGGTGTCCTTTATCAAGCTGAAAGCCTTTTCTCCACGACTGTTGGAGTATGGCAGCTATCTGCATTCAACAAGGCATGGCCCCAAGAGGAGAACAGCTATTCAAACAAAGTGTAAAGACATCAGGGAGGGGGGCAGGTGGGGGTGCAGACCGGTGGACAGACTGCTAAGTTGTGTCATGCCATTAAGTGACTTGTTTAACCATAATGGGTGTCTGGTGGTTTTTTCTATCCCCCCCTACACCCTCTTTCTCCCTCTTTTTCTTTTTTTTCCCCTTTCTCTCCTCCGCTCCGTCTCCTGGCCGCCATATAATGGTATGTGTTTTCATTGGGGCAGGAGAGGAAGTCGGGGTATTGTCTGGACAGGATCATGGCAGAGATCGCCACTGAGATTGGATGGTGGTTTAGGGCAGTGCTGCTGAAGCTACTGACATTAGCTTTGTTTTGGTTGGACCTCATGAACGCTTTGCAAAATCTCTCCAAAAGAAAAAGCAGGATTGGAGGAGATTGCTAGACATGGAAAACAAGCAATCAGTTCAGCACTATTGTTATAACACAATCAATAACATAACCGGTCCAGATAGTATGAATTATGTCAGGCTACCTTTGAATATACTGACATATATTTAAAAATAAACAAGGTATGTAGCACGATAGACTTGGCTTGTTCCGTACTTTCCCCTTCCTTTTGTGCTAATAGTAACACTGCATGCAAATCCTACCTTCCTTGTGTCTTTATTTGGTTCATATGTTCAAGTTTTATACTTCACCTTTGGCTGTCTTAGAATCTGTTGGCTGAGCATCCCAAATGGCTGATTTCACGGCCCATTTTGGCCCACCGTAGACTTTTCAGATGGCAGCTTTTTTATTAGTGTGCAGGACTGTTCTCTGCCCAACGGCCAATGAGACATAGGGGTGCGCATTGGGGACAGTCTGTCTCTCTCTGAAAATATACACGCATATCTGAGTACAATAGTTCTTGCCAGAGTGCTGACATTACAATGTGTCTTTGCTGTTGTGCCAGGGTTACTCGACCCAAAATACATTTATAATTACATTGAGGGCATTTAGCAGATGCTTTTGTCCAAAACGACTTGCAATAAGTACATACCTGGTATGTCAGTGCCCTGAATATACTGGTATATAGCAGGATTGTTGGCCTGTTGGGCCGAGGGTAACACAAACCACATGCTGTTCAATCCAGAGTGAATTTGCAATGCAACTCGACTTCAGATCAGATTTCTCTGCTAAACTAATTTATTATGCAGGCTATAGGATACACTGGCCGAGGGTCGACTATCCATAAAACATGTGCGTGTGCATGTTAGTGAGCTGCATATATATATATTTAAAAAAAAAACACATTCTTTGATATGAACTTTGATGTGGACATCAAGGACATCAACTGATAAAAACCTCCATCTATAATTTGTTGTCCCAGTCAATCATTACCAACGCTAACGCTTCACCGCTATCAGACTCAAAATCGCTGGTAGCAAAGACACAATCCTATAGTAATTAAGACCTCTGCCTCGTCTGTAAGCAGTACAATTTCCGTTTTCTTGAAAGTTGAGCCCCACAGCTGATACATATTCCAAGCCTGGCTGCAGCATGTCATTTCCTGTCTGTAAACCATGAATTAGTTGTGTCACTTCCTTTTGTACTCCCGACCAGTAGCCAAATTGGCACAGCCCCCCCCCCCTTCAGTTTATGGCTTTGTTTTTGTTCCAATGACATGTCCACTACAGTCAAAATGATGTTTTCTTTTTCCTACAATTTTTCTGCTCTTTCTTTTTTTAACAAGAGGAAAAAACGGTGTATGTTAGAAGAATGATGATGCCACTGTCCATTGCAATTACATTACCAGACCTTTATTGAGACATTTATTATCAAGAGATTTAATATCAACATCTGAGCCAGGGAGAGGATCGCCGGGCGGTCAAAGTGTTCCGGATGCAATTCATGCTATCTGTGTGTTTCCTCTTAATTGTGCTAAAGCTTTTAGGTGAGAAAGCGTAACTTTGACAATCACGTGTTGATGACCACTAACAGGCCTGTGTGTGAATGTGAAAACAGTTTTCCTTTTTACTCGCATTCCCGATTCCAGAGGCCCGTTGACTTCGCTCACACAGAGATACGGCTCTCGCTGTCTCTGAAAAAACACCAAAATGGCCTCGGGATGGAACAAAAAAAGAGAGAAAGTTAACTCCAAACTTTTCCATCCAGCTCCGGTGTAGCCTCTGGATCAGTGTGTGGAAGTTTTAATAGGAGTCAGATGTGCTGCGAATCTGATGAATATGTTGGCTGGAAATGTTACCGAGTCCAAGTAAGGGGGACTGCGTGGTGATAAGATTCGAATAGCAGAAGCAAATTTAAAAAAATGTACAACTAACAAATTCTAGAAAAAAACTAACTTCAGTTCATACTCATAGTCTTGCTACAGGGGTGCTACATGTAAGTACGACATGTAAGAAGACCTCTTGGATTGTGTGCACGATGTTTTGTTGGCAAGTTCGTTGCCCGCGAGGATGGAAACTGTTAATGGTAATTCAAACTCTAATCTAATTGGCCCCAAAAAACAACCTAAAAATGTGTTCAGTATCAAGTCAAGTTTGTTTATTCAACAGTTCAAAGTATACACATTTAGGAGGGGGATACCACCCTGTATGCGATACATCGTCTAAAACCATTTTCATATTTTTGTGTATTCAATGCAAGATTGAGTCTGGCTGCATTGATTATTTGGATGCATCGCTCCCCTTCATCATTTATGTTGTTTTAATGGTCTGCCTCTGAGCGTAGGCACCACGGCTCGTACTCAGCATATTTTGTGCTGCTGTTGCTTGTGTATCCTCAATCTCTTGGTACAGAACAAAGCCGCTTCCTCTGCTGTCAGACAATGACATACCAATGACCAAACCACTCACTGGCCCCCGCCACGGCTCAGACCCCCCCCCCCCCTCGCTCCT
>JAOPJI010000002.1:7779701-7790753 GCA_027122695.1 Merluccius productus | reverse complement strand
TATACAGGGTGCGATTTGTGAAAAAAACAGAGGGGGGGGGGATAATTTTGAGAAACGTAGGCAGTAGGCCTATTTTGAACGTGAACTTAACTGCATTTGCAGAAATATTTGTATATTTATTTATTTTAGATTTATTCAAATATGATGATATGCTGCTCTGGATTCTTTTCATTTTTTCTCCATTTGATTTAAGATTTTGTTTTGGCGGGGATGACGCAGACAGAAAGTTGGACACGACGCCTCTGACTCGCTCCCGGTAGATCAAAATCACAGCACAATCAAAATGAACACGAACCCTTTCTATTTTGGTTGTTAATAATTACGTTGTAATGGTGAAAATTCTTTGGGTGGGGGGGGATACATTTTGTCCCCACCGAGGATAAAAATAATTCAGCAGACAGCAATAATTAGGACGTGTAAACAAGAGGGGGGGAAAGTCCCCACCATCCCCACCGGCAAATCGCACCCTGTATATATATATATATATATATATATATATATATACAACATAGCATCCACCTAGAACACCATATAAACAGCCTAGAACACCTATAGCAACCACCTAGAATACCCTAGCAACCACCTAGAACACCCATAGCAACCACCTAGAACACCTTAGCAACCAACCAGAACACCCTAGCAACCATCTAAAACACCATAGAGAACCAACACTCTAGCAACCACCTAGAACACCTTAGCAACCACCCAGCAACCAACCAGAACACCCTAGCCACCACCTAGAACACCATAGAAACCACATAGAACACCATAATAACCACCCAGAAAACCCTAGCAACCATACAGAACACCCTGGCAACCACCTAGAATACCTTAGCAACCACCTATAACACCCTAGCAACAGCGTAGAACACCCTAGTAACCACCCAGAACACCCAAGCAACCACCTAGAACACCATAGAAATCACCTAGAACACCCTAGCAACCATTCAGAACTGTGCAGAACACCCTAGTAACCATCTCAAACACCCAAGAAGCAACATATTACCACCATAACACTACTGCACTACTTCACATCACTCTACTATACATTTCCAATATACCAGCTACTAGAAACGTTATTTTTAGCAAGTTGCACACCACAGTTTCTTCTGAAATTGTACTTTACTTAACACAGTCATTCAATCTGGGGCTTCCAGTGCCTGCATTTCACTGGAAGAGAGATCATCCATGTAAGGGCATGCTGTATAGCCAGTAGCCACTCACCAAGAGCAGGGTCATATTATTATTCAACACCATTCCACATTCCCAATCTGCCAATCTAGCCAGCGGTCCAGCATCCCCAAACCCACTCACTTGCCACAACAACCTTGGGATTCCAGTGCTTTCAATGGAAATGCTGCCTTTCAACCCACATTCAAGTGGCGCCTCTGGCCTCATCCATGTGCTGTGTGGCTGGTAGCAGCTGTGGGTGGGTGCATTTCTTGAAGGTTGAATAGCTTTTCCGTTACAAATTGTATCAGGTGAAAAAACATTGCAGAGCGCTTGAAGCCATTTCGTCAAAAACCCATATGCCGAGCAGATGGGTACGTTAAACCCAACTGCCGTTCAAAGTCAATTATAACATTCAACAGCATGGATGGCCTAACCGATAAACCACTCTTTCACAAATGAGTTCCCTTTAAATTAATTTCACAACATCGGAATAATTCAGTTTATGGTATAATGGAAGTGTGGCTCAGGGCCGTGCACAAAGTAAAGATTGGGTAGATATGAAATTTATGGCAGAATCTGTCTCCCCCAGATATCCAGGCAGCAGCCTGTCAGGGTACTGAGATAATACACCTGCAGCGGATTTAACACATTTTACCACTTTTCACATTAACGTTGATCTTGCGTGATCAGGTTGCAATCAGATAAAAATTGACCTGTTGAAAAGAAGAAGGTAAATGCATTGCATAAGCATTGAGAAACTGTTCCTTTGAGAGAGAAATGGAAAGACATGCACAGGCAAATACACACACGCAGACACACGCACGCACGCACGCACACACACACACACACACCCACACACACACACACACACACACATGTCAGCTCCAGGTTCAAAGAAGGCAAACCCAGACATAATCACAGAATCAGATAGACAGACAGACAGACTGGCTGTCTGATAATGTTGTGGGCCATTAGCTCACTCATCTGAATCATGCAACCACAACTTTGATCTCATGCAAGTGCATGAGAAATGGTTCGGGTAAGGGTTTGGCTAACCCCAATTCAAAGAGGTAAATATTATGGTATTAAAAAGGTTGCCTTTGTCATGTTTTCATTCAACGAGTCACCCACCTGTGGTATCAAATGAGGTTTGCGGTCCCGTCTGGTATGCACTTCCAATGAGCGACGTTACGGCATATGTGTTGTTAACAGACACGTAAGCGAAGGGGAACCACAGAGAGGCAAGTGATTCAGGTTTAAGTAAGGCTGTGGCTTACTTTCAGGCATCATTCATGTTGCCTAAATGTAATCATGGTGTGTAATCATGGTGAAATCATGTTGAAATCAAGACTAATTTAAGCCAGATTTGGAAGATGAAATCTGGATACAAAAGTGCTGCCATTGAGTTTCTTACCATTTTAAAATGTCCAATATCAAGGCTGTGAGTGACATGCATGTAATTAACAAACAAGAAATAATTACCTGAATTAATTAATGAATTACCAATATTATAACTGACTGCTGTGTCAGGCATTTTCAACCTATTGCCTTCTATGTTAATGATGTTATAATTAGGAAAGTAATCTACATGCTACAAAAAATGAAAAATATTGAGCCTTTTTCTGACTGATAATTTGAAGGTTTGACAGGGTGTAATTGCCATGAACAACATTAATGTTAACATGAAACTGAAAACACTAATAGTTGGACTTTGCCCCGCGGACTGCAAACACACGAGAGATGATTGTCCACGCTCTATTTCATATACAGTACTTAAAAAATGGTGGTTTCATTCCCAAGTGCTAAGTGATTTTAACAGGCAATTAGACGGCCTGTCATTGGATGCCAGGCACCACTGTGCCCTAATTGGCAGAACTCGTAGCACAGAACACTTGGGGCCTTGGAAGGAGTGTGTGCTTCACTCACACCTAAACTTCCCAAAGCGTTCAGGCCGATTAACCTATTTAACAAGGCTTAAAAATACGATTAACTGGATAATCTCATGCCTGGATGACATATCGGTGCATGAGCCAACAGACACAAACAGAAATAATCGCATTCAACCATCCTCTCCCCCTGCTGGGTATTTAGATGTCAGTTGGGCTTCGTCCCGTGGCCCGAACACATGCCTGTTTGGGCCAAAATACCCAAGAATATATGAATGGACATTTCCATTCATATATGCAGTGTTCTCTTAAATTGTTGAGGTTAGGACTTTTTATTTATTTTTTTGCATAGAAGAGTTCTCTCTGCCCTACCTCAACCAATTTTCCAAAACGTCTGCTTCCCACTAACAGCCAGACATTTTAAATGATCAGTCAGGGCATGGCTAAGGAAACACGCATAGCTACACGCATAATAAACCCCAAAATGGTGGACGCACCCTTTCCGGATGCCCATTCCTGCTACTCGCCCTTAATCGTAACCAGTGTTCTGCTGTTATTGTACCTGCAAGACATTCTCTCTCTCTCTCCCTCCCATACCTCTCTCTCTCTCTCTCCCTCCCATATCTCTCTCTTTCCCTCCCATACCTCTCTCTCTCTCTCTCTCGTCTCTCCCCCTCTCTCTCTCCCTCTTGGACACACTAGTCTGTTATTGTGCATGATTTTTCAAAATGGATTAACCTGCATGTGACCTTTTAAGAATGTGCCGTTACTTTCCTGTTCGATTGTCAAGTTGCTCATAAAACATTCACCGCGGACATGCTTTCCGAAGGCTTTGCGGTGATGAAGAAGGCACCGTTGACTAAGTCATCGTGGTTCTATCGACGAATAGCTGAGGCCAATAAAATGATGAGATTTAGCAACAGCCCCCTACTGCTTGTCGGCAGCTTCCGTGGGTCCTTGAGATGATCCACCAAGTTTTAAAATATTGATGTAGGATGTTGAGACATCCGACTTCCTGTTAATATTTCTATATTTGATTTAGTCTAGTCTCGGTTCCTCGATCTGTTGAAATGTCATATCCTGTTACATCCTAACTCATCTTTACCTTCTATCTATCCGTGTGTGCGTGAGCATGTGGCGGAAAATCTGGGAGAGAAAAGAAAAACATGGCCGCTTGTTTTTTCATCATGTGACCACGGGTGTGCTCTTTTCCAGGCTATCGGACCGAAGATCTAACGGCTGTAGCCGCTTTCATCTGACAGACAGCTGGTGTACAGTTCAGACGGGCTCTGCGTCTCCCAGCGGAGGAAGACATGACCAACCTCACCTTTTTAGACAAACGCCTTTAACCGAGTGCACTCTCTATGAGCCCCTGTGGGATCGCGCTCTCTTGGTTTCCCCTTCCACCGCTTCTCCCCTTAATGAAGCACTTGTGGCTTCGCCCACGTCTCCCTGGACTAGAGTAGCCTGTCGAGGCACACAGTAGCTTAGCGAGGGACCATTAAATCGAGGGGAGGCTGGCGGTGATGAGCAGAGTGTAGCCTACACTTCAAAGAAAGCAGACGTGAGCATTGCCCGGTTGCTAACCACGCCTGCTCCTATCGCAAACCTTCAGGCATGACCTGGCACATGGAATGACACAAAGATTTAGCCTTGCCGTTCTTTGATCATCGCGGCCTCCCCCTAACATGACGTAATGCCGACTCGTTTTGGCATGCTGAATGAAATCACTGTTTTATGGCTCGCCATCTTGGTTTTTATGTGAATATTTTTGCAGCTGGGTCATTTGTATATTAACTCAGCAAATCTTGTTAATTTATTCCCTGGTGAGGGGTTTCGAAACCACACCACAGGGCAGGGTGGGGGTTATAACCTAACTGTAATACAATTCCAACAAAGCGTTCAATGTCCTGAGAGCTGGGAATATCTTCAGCCCGGCAATGGAAGAAAAAAAAAAGGATCCGAGCTGGTCTCTAAGTTGAGGGGAAAAATGGGATAAGGCCGGAGACCAGATGACAGGAGGTATGAGGTTAATTGTTCCCAGACGCTGAGGGGAGGGGAGCACAGGGTACTGTACCGGCCATTCCTGGTGGAGGGGAATATTGTTACAGGACACTGGATCTGAAAGGCAGGAAATTTGTTTTAAAGAAATCTATAAACACCATTTTTTTATTATTATTTGTTAAATTATTAATATTATTATTATTATCATTATTATTATTATTATTGTTTATAATTTAGAGAAACATTCAAGAGGACATGGATAAACAGGGTGAACTCTGGCCTCATGGTGCGATAGATTCCTATATGATGATGTCATATATTCATTTGATAACTGTCAACTCCATGCCAGTAAATGCTGCTATGCACCAAGCCACAGTCTCCCTGTGTACATTGTCTCAGGTTTCATGCTGTTGCTGTATCGCAAGGCTAGATTGCATCGTTGTATGTTAAAAAAAATAGCATACTTAGCAAACAATAGGAGGATAAATCTGTGTGTGTGTAGAGATCAGACAGGTGTACGGACACAGATGCATTCACATGATTAGGCACACACAAACAAAACGACACACACACACACACACACACTCCTATTTATAATTGTATTAATGCTTCATATTTATACTAAGTATAATTACCATTACTTTTTACATTTTTTATTTATATTCTTATAGTTTTACACTGTGAGATAATCATATTGCTCATCCACTGTTTTATTCTGCCTCATTATTTTATTCTGTCAATCATGACCACACTAGTCACTATGGTTACATAGTACACACCACACTTCAAATGCCAGCAGTCACACCATGCCACAGACCTGCCTTTGTAGTTCTGTTTGTTGTTTTGTAATTGTACATTTTCCTGTTTCCAGTATGGTGTTTTGTGACTGTTGTCCTTTTGTGTTAGTTTCTGTTAGTTTGTGTTAGTTTGCCTTTCAGCCAGGCGCTGGTGTGTCACCTATGTTACAGATGAGCTTATGTAGTAGCATGATCTTCGCCAGGACTTTGCCGGCAACAGAGAGGAGTGATATACCTCTGCTGTTTCTACAGATGGATCTGTCCCCCTTGTTTTTGTAAATGCCAACAATATTTGCATCCTTCCACTGACAAGGGTTGTTTTCTTGTTTTCCTTGAGTCAGTTCCTGACGACTTTCTGTTTTTCAAAGTCCTTATGGCGGCACGAAAGTCTGAGAAGGAAGGTGGGACGTCGAGGCTCTGAATGGTGGGCAGAGTTGGAAGCTGCTCCAGGACTGGGAGGTCGACTCGAGATGGATGCTTTAGTAGGACTTCGAAATGCTCTCCCCATCTCTCCCACAATCTTGGAGTGGTCTGTAATACGGGACGAACCATCTGCTGTTCTAAGGGGGGCAAACCTTCACGGCATCACAGAAACTGTGCATGTCAAACCAGTCTGCGAAATATTGTATTTACTGTGTCTTCGTCACCCGCCATTGTTTTTTTTTTTATTGTAGCAGAACACATGGTACCTCCCTTATTGGCTCTTGCCGTTTCCTTTTTAGAGGCACAGAAGACAGGTTGTTGAGTGTGGCTTAATGAGCTTTGTGCACGTTGCCAAGAAGAGTGGAGCTGTGGGAGCGGTTCTCATCAAACCGGTCCTGGTATTGCCTCCTGCTGGAGCCGATTGTTTAGACTGCTGCCTTAATACAGTCAGGAATTAATGGGAGATTATGTATCATCAACAGACCCCCTCCGTTTTCAGGAGAGACCCAGTGTGTTTCTCCAGCTGTATAGCTGGGGAGCAGCAAAAGCTGTTGCATGTCTCTGTATCCTCCGACCAAGCACAGTGCAGCCTATGCTCACATATGCATGCACACAAATAAACACACACACAGACACACACACACACACACGCATACATTCTCAGTGCGGCCTCCACACTGATTGCCGCTGATATCCCAGGCTCAAGCGCTAATGATATTTGTGGTAGGGAGAATAAATATTTTGTTGAGTGCTAGCGCTGTGAGACACAGACGAAATCCCTTGCTCCAGTGGCACTGAACCAGGTCGCCTTTCTGTATTTTGTTTTTGTCTCCGGGTACAATTCTGATTACGCTTTGGAGAGCGTTGGCCTAAACAAAGACAGAGGCTCTTGTGGAGAGAATAATTCCTGCCTTGTTCCTCTCCATCTGCAGGGCGGCCCAGCCACCAACCAGGAAGGCATTTATATGGAACTGGGTCGAAGCCCCAAGAACCAGGCGGGTACGGCACGTCTCTGGATCCACAGCTGTGATGGCCTGACGAATGATGTAAGTTCCCTCCAATAATAGTGAAATAAAATGTTTTTTTTCAACAGAAATGCATGCACATAGAAATGTGTTTTTGGTCAGCAATTAAAATTAAAATCCCACTCGTTTCCTGTTATTCTTCAAAACCTAACGCTGCGGTCCACAAAACCGGCGAAAACTAATCTCAAATTGCAGAAGATTCCAAAGTAAAAGTTAACGTGAAACATATTGCACGATAAAGTTCCCCCGCCGCCCACCGCTCAGCGATATTAAATCTTCAATTCAAAGTGACGGGGCGTTCACTGACCGATGGCCCATGTTCATTGCGCTTGTAAGCAAAATGGAGACATACGAGCACATTTGTTAGTAAGTCGTGCCTGCGAGAGGAAACAAGGTGTAATGAAGGTCCCTTTTGTTTCTCCTTCCTAATAAAGTGAGACTAACGACCGCAATTATTCAGTAATCTATTTGTAACATCCGCTGTTTGTTGGCGTTGGCGGCCAGCCTGAACTAGTGCTGCCGGCAGTCATTACCTTGACTGGAACACAACAACAACAACCCGTTAAACGAGAGAGCCAATGGAAACGTAGAAACAACAACAAGCTGACCAATGACGGAGCCGGAGAACCATGGAAACAGCCCAGAGTATCGGGAGGAGGGGTCTGACTGTGTCCAGAGCAGGGGTCATGAGATTTATTAGCAATTCTCAATGCTGAGTCATGTCTGGATAGTGTTGCTTGCATATAATCTAGGAAGGTGGATGGCTGGATGGGAGGAGGTGGGGATGGTAATGTTATACACGGTTTATATCAGTTTCGATTGGCTCCTTTAGTGTTTGAGGTACAACAGACGAGATGGACAGACACAGCCAGCTGTCAGACCGGAGCGGGTCTGTTGATTAGTAGGAGAGGTATCATATCGCATGTTCTTAGCTCTGTGGGGTCAAAGCTAGTAACAAACACACATGCACGCGCATAAGCACGCGTGCACACATGCGCACCTGCACTCTCACACACACACACACACACACACACACACACAAACAATCCATATGGTACTTTGTGGTGGTTTTTCCTTAAAAAAATAACATAGTCCCAACAAGCAGCTTCCATTTGCTATCCAGAATGCGAAAGCAATTTAGACCACAAAGCTTCGCTGTCATGAAACATGTGCCTTCTTGGAGAAAGAAATTGGATTTGGAAAAGTTCAACTACTGCCAGTTTTAGTAACACAAATTGGGACACTTTTTGGACAAGGACGTCTGCTAGATGAATACTGTATAATGTGATGTAACAGTAAACAGGAGGATATCAAGGATGTGGTACGGCTGCAAATGTCTTTCATCTGAACCCTACACACAGGCTTCATAGGCAGACGTCATCCGACCACGAACAGACACACCCTGGCTCAATGCAGTCCAGCCATCTCTGCTTACAGACCACATCAGCCTTGGATGCAGTTTATGAGAAATACAGCAGCCTCGGTCAACTGAAAATAAACAGAGGCCGCTCTGCTAAACTAGGAGCGAGGCGTAATAACATTAAGACCCGGGGCTCCGCGCTGTTTCCCTGACGACAGGTAATCAGGCTACTCCGTCTTGGGTTACGCTGTCAGGCACACCGGCGGACATGTAGCTGCTGTCCATATGGAAACACTGCCAATACAAATATCCACACGCATGCATAGTTCCTTTACCGTGCGTATCTAAGTATTTTTCTATTCTTTCTTTCTTTCGTTGTCTTTCTTCTATGTCTGCGCGTCTGTCTTTCTGTCCTCTTTTTCATTCTTCCTGCCTGTCTATATTTCTCTTGTTCTCTTCTTTCCTTTCTGTTTTTCTTTGAGTTTCTCTTTCTGTCTGTCGTTTTTTTTTTCCTGTGTCTTTCTTTCCTTCCCCGCCGTTGTTGATATTAAATGCGGGCCCTTTGAACAGACCCGCGGCTGGGTCCTATTACATGCAGCAGGGGCGGCGCGTCGGTGGTCGTGGCGTTGCAAGGCTTGCGAGCTGAGATGGGAGCAGAGAGAGGGGGCCTGTGCTGTGCGTGATTGTAATCAGTTTAGGACCCGGGCCCTCTGCAACGCTCTCCTAATAGACTTTCTCCCAGTGTCCAGTGTAAATGGACATGACTCGAGAGGGAATGCGAATCAGGACACTTAGGAAATTCCACACTGCTCTCTCTCTGGCAAAAGCCCCACTTCTGAAGGAATGCACACTCACCCCCCTAGGATCCTCGGCCTCCCACACACACAGCTGCCCCTCGGAGTCACGGCAGCAGGCCAGAGGGAAAAAGAAAGGAGAAGAGGAAGGGAAATATATAGACAGACATGGCTAATGGCTGCTCCGCCCGTTACACGGGGTGTTGAGCACACAAGCAGGCTGGGAGAGGCTGGGTCATAGGAAATAGGTGGTCTGGGGAGTCAGACACGGTGCATAGGGGGAAAAAATGAAGCTGAAAAAAAGGAGCTTACGGGGGAAAACAGGAGGTTGGAGGTAAAGGGAGACAGTTTGATAGATGGGTGAAGGCAAAGAGAGATATGGAGGTGTTAAAATGTGAGTGAGTAAGGGAGATAAAAGATGGATGAGGGCCAAAGGGATGAAAACGCAAGACAGGTGAAAGATGGCGGGAGAGAGAGAAAGAAAGAGAGAGAGAGAGAGAGAGAGAGAGAGAGAGAGAGCAGGGAGGGAGGAGGAGGTGTTGAGGGAGGAGGAGAAGTTTGAAGAGGGGAGGTGGTGGATCCCGGAGATAGCCCAGGACTATCCATCATGTCAAACATGTTGGTGAATCACCAGGATCATGAAGCCAGAAACAGACAAAAAACACCTATGTAATTATTGTGTCATTCTGAGTGAATTTTCTCTTTTGTTTTTTGGACTTCTCAGGAGTGCCGGGGAAGTGTTTGTCCTTTGGATAAACTCTGTGTGGTTTACAGAGTCCTTGTTTGAAAAACAGTGGTATACCACAAGTGGAGGAAATGCAACATTCAGTACGAGGGAGCTTATCTCAGCCTGCAGAGTAATTGAAAAATTGCTGTGATTGCATAAGTAGTCGTCATTTTACACACCAGCACCCCCCTACCAGTCAGCTGCAACGTTTGAGAACCGTGACACGAGGCGGGGACCAAGTCCATGTTTATAACCGGTCTCCATCAACCTTAATGGCCTTCAGAGTCTCTGTATGAGGATATCTCTTATAAGATGACGCCTTGTTTGGTACGGAGGGACTGCTTACATTTTGTTTGTTCTACTCCAACATCTGGCGTCAAGTGACCAGACTGGATATCCATAAATCTGGAGATCTGAGGATCCCCTACGTTTTTAGTTACTATCCAGTTCGCCAGATGTTACCGACTTTACTTTCTTTTAACAACACCTATGGGGCAGGAGGAGTGACTTCTCCGAGGATCATAAGCTAAGGGGTTAATCCCAGCGGTCCTCCTTGTTGCATCTCACATGTAGAAGTGTCCAAGAGTTACCGTCCTCTATAGCCGCTACACCTCTCCAAATGCACCCCAGAGTGTCTTTTATGTCCCCTCTTTTTATGTTCTTTATCTTAAATCCCAGGCAGAAATATATTTTCTCTCCTGTATTTTGGAGAGATTCGCCGTAGCACGGCGGACCATGTGGCTCTACACAGTTGAACTTCGGCGTGGACACACACACAGAGCACATTTTTCCTTCTGCGGATTTCACTCATTGTTTGGATTTCTCTGTCCGGTGTGCGAGGCGGGAAAATGGGTCATGCTGCT
>JAOPJI010000002.1:7754516-7767016 GCA_027122695.1 Merluccius productus | reverse complement strand
GCTCTATTCGCTCATTAAAAAGAGAAAAAAAACCCCGATTGAAATGCTTTCAGATATAGTATCCAGGACAATTGCTTAATGGGATTTTAACTGTTTCTTACCTGCTGATAACTGTCTTAGCCACGCAGTATACAGTAGTAAGGATCTTAACCAGCTCTTCTCTGTTAGGATATGAAATAACAGTAACAATAATAGGAATAACAACTATTATAACTGATCTTGTTATTAATCATATGTATTCCATAGTGAGAGGTGTCTGTATTCTATACCACACCACATTTTACAGCACTTTAAATACCCTCAAATAATGACAATTCTTTGTAGGCCTATAGTACACGGATATTTTATGTTGGTTTTCAACCGTACGGTTATTGCACGTATGAACTGTAGCCTTGAAGACGTTGACTTAAGAACAGAAACCAAAGGCATTTTGGAGGCTTAAGCAGGGAATTTTCACAGCAGTCTAGGAATGCTCTGGGAGGGACTACAGCAGATGGCAGAGGAAATGGCTGTACCGACTGGAATGGTGCGCCTGAGCCCACACAATCACTACAGTCATATTCAGCCAAAATGTGTTATTCAATGCTGTATTTCTCTAAGAATAATAAATTCAGTCATTCCCCAACTAAAATGAATGAACCACAGTATACATGAGTCCTGTGCATTTGAAATGTATGTATGTGGGAGATATGGATGTGTCTTTGGTGTAGTCGTGCAACTATAGTTTGTCTGCTAGTTTGTAAAGTCAAATTACCAACCGAGCTGTGTTGTTTTTTTTGTTTTGTTTTTTACATTGGTAGAAATTAAACAGGACGGCAGAAAAAAACGAACAAAAAACAATCAAAACCACACGGCACAGAAACAATTTTGTGGGTTTTCCTCAGACTTGTTAAGGCCGTGTATTACATTTACAAGCGTTCTTTTGAAACCTCCCTTTGGAATATTTTGAGAGCATTGTCTTTATTGAATAAGGGACAAAATACATAAAAACAAACATTTTATAGACCCATATTTGAGGTTAGCATCCCATATACAGAAACATTGCAGACATTTATTTGTATTGACTTTTGTGGTTCACATTCAAATTGACCGAGCTTTGATGGACAAACAATGTATCTCATGCCACGGGTTGTGAATTCATGTATTTATTTTCCTTCTGATTTCCTTGTGCTCTGTCTCTAGATCTTACCAGGAGTGCCAGTTTGTCAGAGAAGGAGCTGAAAGAAGCTCGGGTCAGGAGTCAGATCATTGCCGCCCAGCTCACCGTACCCACCAACTCCAGCTCCAGAGGTGTCCAGCTCTTCAACCGACGCAGGCAGAGGGTCAACGCCTTTGCACTGGAAAGTGGCGGAGAGGGGTCAGCCAAGGACCCGGCAGAAAATGTTAAAGCCCTCTCGTCGTGTGATCAACTAGGATGGGCAGAAGGAAGCAGTAAGCAGAAGGACCGAGAGCTGAACAGCAGGAACAGCCGCGCTACCAAGCCGCTCTGGTCACCCACTGCCAGAATACAGCAAGTAGGGGATATTATGGAGGAGCCAGTGGAGCAGCTCAATGAGGTGGAGCAGATAAAGAGTAGCGTTCCCCAGGACCTACACTTTGTTCCAGTTAATGAGGGGGAGGCATTGGAGGATGAGGAGGAGGAAGAGGAGGAGGAGGTGAAGTTCAGAAATGAGGAGGCAATAGACCGAGAGCTTGGGGATCTGGAGGAGAATGTCAAGGTCGATATCGCCCCCAGAAGTGATAATACCTACTCAGCTCAGCTGAAACGAACCCAGGCAGAAGAGGACACAGGTAGAGAAATGCCAGAGCATGCTGCTCCAGTTAACAGCTGCCACAGGACACTTTCTGGTCCTGTCCCGTCGACTAAGCAGCCTACCATCATCAATAGAACTGCCAGGCCTTTTTTCTCTCCAATAACAGTGCAGTCTCCTGAGGCTATTCCAACAAGTACCGTAATGGACACCCCTCCTGCCCCTTCATACTCTACTCCACCACTACCCACCTTCACGGCTCCCCATCGAGCTGCCTTCTCACCTCCACCTCCGCCTCCTTCCTACCCAATGCCCCCTCTACCAGCCTTCACTAACCAGCCTCCACAGACCTACTCCAGCCCCACCTGCATGTCTCCCATCATGTCCCCTATACCCACTGCGATGTCCCAGTACACCGCCACTGTTCCTATGTCTTATATGTCTGCTCCCACTGACCCACGAGGGTCCTATTATGGGGCCCCAGCAGTCTCTGGGCCCCATGCTTTCGCTCCTCAACCGATCGAAGAGCGGAAATCAATGATAAAAACAGGGATCCTTGAGGAGATGGCTGCTAAGAGATCAACCGGAAGGAAGTCAATGTTCACGTTCAAAGAAAAGTTGGTCGTGGCTCCTAACCCTGAGCTGCTCTCGCTAGTTCAGGGAGTGGATGAAAGGAAGAAACATGGGCATAGTAGAGCCGTGCCTGAGCCCGGCTCTGAAGAGGAGCTTCTCGCTCTAGGTGCCGAGGCATCTAACTTCCTGATAAGGAAGCAAGAGAGCTTAGAGGGAGCTACTGCTCCAGAATGGGCCTCAACCCTGAAGACCTCCAGGACCCGTGCAAGGGAAGAGCACAGGCCAGAGCAGAATCTTACCAATGCCTCAGGAAAGGGGGCTGAGCTTTTTGCAAAACGCCAGTCCAGAATGGAGAAATTTGTGTTGGAGAATCAAAATGCAAAACAGGATCGGTCTCCCTCTCCCACTATGTCTCTACCGCCATCTTGGGTCTTCCCATCAAATATGCCTGGCAGGGTCAAAGCTATTGCCAAAAACTCTGAAATGTCCACTCAACTCACACAGACCCTACAAGCCCAACAACAAATCAAAAGAAAGCCTAGTCAACAAGCACCTGCTCCACCGCCGGTTCCAGAAAGCCCGCCTCTGGAGAACGGCTGCAGCAAGATAGAAATGGACCTTTCAAGGCACCAGCCATACCAATTAAAGTCTTCCCTCTTCATTCTCAACCCCATTAAAGACCCCATTAGTACTTTACCAAGAGCGGCACCAGCCTCGAGGGCCCCTATTCCTACCCAGTCCTTCTCCAGGCAGGCCTCCCTCCCCAGCACCTCTCCATCCCACTTCAGTTACCAGGCGACGCACAGTTCTACTCAGGGCATGTCCCCACGGTCTCCCCTCAGCCCAACGGGACGGATGGAGTACCCTGCTAACTACAGAGCCACCCCAGGCCATGGCCAGCCACGGATTAACTCTCCCATGTCGGCTGTCCCTCCAGAGCGTCCATCTTCCTCGCGGTCGGGCCTTCAGGCACCAAGACCCATGTTTTCTGCAAGGAAGGCTGGGATTGAGCCTCAGGTCTGGAGACCCTCTCTGTACTACTATTATTAGTTAATGTGATTTCCCAAGTAGGGCATCAGATCGCAACAGCTTTATTGTAACAGTTGCGCACATTATAGATACACAAGTGTAACTAATAGTTTTATTTGTTTTCTGGTTGCTATGATATTTTTAAACACTGCACTTTATCTTCTTTTCTTGTACAAATTATTTTAATAAATACGCTTTTTCAAGGATAAATGAAGACAATAGGCAGCTCATCTTATGAGTATTATTTTTTAATTGTTCATTTAAGATTTTAATGATTATTTCCAAAGTAATCCATTGAAAACCCAACTGGAGAGTTAAAAAATATGATATTTAAAAAAAAGAAATAGCATATTTTATTTAGCTAAAAAACTTGTGAATTCAGAATTTTTTGAAGGCTGTTAAATACTTACAAAAAGATATTTTGCACAGTTTTCAGTCGCTTTACCTCAAAGTATTTGGCCATCAGGATAAGGTTGCTTTATGAAGTTATTTGGCAGATGGTCTGGCATCTGGTTTATGAGCCCTAATTTGCAACTGAATATGTGCTGGCAGACATGAAAGTTGCTGCAGGAGGAGAAATTGTATGCCTCTACCTCTACAGGCAAAAGTACTTCACTTGCAACAGATCCTGCTCGTTCTGTTGCCTACATGCCTACTCTGGATTCTGTGTGGTTGTTTTTTTTAAGAACACATTAGACTGCACATGCAATTAATACAGCAATACTTTTACATGACAATATTTTGTACATTTTTGTACACAAGAACTATAAGGAAGACTATGTAGTTTAATACAACATCATTTAAAAAACACACCATATAATGCCTATTACGGTTATCGCTGCTTCTTACATTTTTTTGTATTCTATTTGTGAATCCTAATTCACTATTTTCCTGCATCTACTATAACTCTTTATTCTTCTTATTTACATTTAATCTCTCTTGGCTGAATTTCCTGTTCACTTGTGTCTGTTATTCTCTTATTAAAGCTTCTCCTTACTATCGACTGTGACTTTCTGACTGTGATTTTCTTGCTTTCTTGCCACTTTCACATTTACTAATTCTTTGACTTTCTATATACATTTTTTCTTTTTCTTATTTACTTTTCTATTTTTCTGAAAATCTGCTCGACTGTGAGAATGTTATTGGACATCTGCTGAAGTAGGCAAGTACACAAAAATTAAAATGTTTCATGACATTTTTAAGGAACCACTGAATGTGGTGTGTGTGTGTGTGTGTGTGTGTGTGTGTGTGCGCGCGTGCGTGCGTGTGTGTGTGCGTGTGTGCGCGCGTGTATGTTTGTGTTTGTGTGAAGCTGGAGGAGTGGTCCTGATTACCATTTCAATAACCATTTCCTGCTTTCATCTTAACACCCTAAGCATCCTTGATACCGTTTTGATATAATACATAACAAGGCGGCCTTTCAGATTATAGCAATTTTCACCAGTTCAGTTCTATTAATGTAAAAAGCAGAAATCCTTCACCCCAAGTAGATGTGTGTCCCAGAAATCCCAGGAGTGTAACTTCATATTCCTAAAGGTTAGCTAACTTCAAATGGCCACATTACAGTAACCGGAGAGATGCTAAAACTAGGCCTGTGTCAGAGGGGCAGCACAGTAATTAATATGAAGCCATTAGGACTCTGTTTCAAACTTTAAAATAATTAGGTCGTGCCCAGCTGTGGAATACACGATAACAGTGAAACAGCTTATTGGGTTGGGTTAACAACTATCAAGATTGTTAGCAATACAACAATCAGAAGCTGATCAGACCACTTTTTTAAGACATCATCAATTTTAAGAGCACGCTTTGACGTGCACTCATTGTTCAACAAGCTGCTTTTTGCATCACTTCAATGCATTTTTTTTGTCTAAATCTGCATTTATTTACCAACAGACAAAGAAGCAATCCACTCCGGTCTCAGTGCCCAGCGAGACCACCCCCCTGACGCAGGCGCCCAGGCTGGCCCGGCGTTTCAGCAGCCCAGAGAGCCCCGTCCTGGGTGTCTGGTCCCCAGGCCGCCCAGCCAACAAGCCCTCCCTCACATCCCCTGTCTCCCCCCAATGGGGTTCCAGATGCCAGTCTCCAGCGGTCAACCAAAGTACACAATCTTCTGCCAACACCGCCGTGTCCCATTCCAAGCCCTCCCAAACGTTTACAGCCTCCTCCCCCATGTCCCCCCCTTGGGGATCGCGCTGCTTGTCTCCCTTCAGTGCACAGAGCAGCCTCCTGCCCTCTTCCGGTAAAACTCATTATGGGTCCAGTGCCACCTCTCCCGTCTGCCTGTCCAGAGACACCCGCTGCATGTCTCCCGTCGTGAGCACCCTAGACTCTAAGGCCAACCATCGCCTCCTCGCCAAGAACATCATCAACGCGGCCAAGCGTAAAAATAGCCCGTCGCCAGGTGCCCTCAGCGGCAACAGCCTGCCTATCTCTCCCCTGGGCATGTCCCACCACGGGTACGACTGTGGCAAGCCACCCGTCTGCCCCTTTGAGACCCGGTCCCTAGGGGCTCAGTCTCCTACGTTCATCAGCCCCCCTCCGACCCCCACCCAGCGGATCTGCTCCCCTGTCCGGCTCTACAACAGCCGCTCGCTCACCGACTCCGACGCGTCGGTGGAGTCCGAGGACTCGGGCCTGAGGTCGCCCGGCTTGCGTACCTACAACACCTGTCCCCGCGGCTGGGGTGGCAGCTTGAGGGTGAAGAGGGGCAGCATGTCCACAGACCTGTAGGGGTGTCCTGAAGGGAGCCTTTGCCAACAGGGCAGTATGGGGGGGGGGGGGCGGTTTCCAGAGACTCCTGTCAACCATGAGATCAACACAACCAAAGAAAAATACTAATGCAGTTTGATATATCTAATATTTTGATCTGTATAAATCGCTTTAAAGGAGATTAAGGGACTCAGCATGATGTAACAGTTATACTCGTCTGGTAAACAACATAACTTTATGTAATACTCGTCAAGAAATACAACACCCTCTCAAGAACACGCATTGCAGTTATTGCTGGTTTCTTATTCTGTGGGTATTAAAAAAACAAAACGTAATGGTAAAAAAACCCAACGATATTATAATTCATATCAAAACAGTTATATATTTTATTTCTTATAGCCTCTTGACTTATGCAGTCATTATATAAGATATAAGTACTGCATATTCATTATTATAGTTTGATAACTGATTCAGAGAAATATCATGGTATTGACATGTTTGCTGGCCTGACACAAGTCTAAGTGGTTTGAGTTGAATTGACATTTAAAGCATCTAAAGAATGTTAGACGTTAAGAATATGTAAATATGTTGCTTATTGGACTGTATTGCCATCAACTTTAGAGTTGAGTACTGTAAATCACAAGAGAATAGGGGGCCTTCATCATCCAGGATTGAGTTATGATTCGGTTATCATATAAATCAACATTCCATAGACTTATAACACATAGATGTTATGAATGATGCCATCGTGGTACTGCCATTATAACGAATGGCCAAAGTATTCATCATATTTTTGGGGGGATTTACAAATAATACGAAAAAATACTTTCTTGTGTATGATTTCTGCTGTGCAATAACGCATCTACAGTGTCACAATGTATGTTTTTATGTTCTGTATTTTGTGAAACGAATGTATAGCTTTACAGACTGATAGAGAATGACTATAAAGGTAGAGTAATGTGGGGGGAAATGAGAATGACAGATGGAAAGATAGCATGTTATGCAGTTATTTGGCGGGGCATTTTTGTAAAAACAAAAAAGGAACCATATATTGCTGGAACTCCAAATAGTGCTAAATTAACAACATACTGATTCCATTATTGACATGTGTATACGTTTACCAATGCGTAGATTTGCTGAAGTTTGCTGTAAATTGTTGAAATCGAGGCCATATGGATGTTTACGGTCTGCAAAGGAAACTGTTGATAACTAACAAAACATGCGGTTATCGATGCTTTTCCCAACATGCAGACGAGCGTGGAGGCTTGGGTGCGCTCCAGTTCGACAGAAGGTAGACGGAAGGTTGTGAGGATACAGTGAAAGGATTGTGGGATGATGGTATGTCTTTCACATGCATACATAAATATAATGCACATGCTCTTGCTTTTTTTTCAATTATTATTTAATTTGCACTTATTCCATCATATCATTTGTCAAAGACAAAATTTAGCCTTGTCAGCAAATATCCAATATGTGTTATTCACATTCAGGCATCATCCGTTTAATGCACACGCGTTGAGTCCACATGTAGATCGCAGGTGACTTTCTGTTTATGCATGGTCACTTTAGCAATTTCATCATGCTCAACACAAGCACAGGCAAGTGCCCATTCCCCTGTTCTCTGACACGTACGCCAAAAGCATTAGCGAGACATTGCTACATATTTACACGCATCCTCCGAGTGACAGGGACACCTGTGGTGCTCACTTGCTCCCCTCGGCAGGAATAACTTGCTGTCATGGATCGCTTTCCACCGGATGAACTGACACGCACGCCTAGCACAAGTAACCATTCTCTAGATGTTATGACTTATCCAAACAGGATTGAAATCTAATATGGATGTATAAACGTGTCATTCAAGTTTCTTGTTCCAGGTTATAAACCTGGCTGTCTAAGCGAGCACATAATAAAAACAAGTGAGGACACCAGTATTATGTTCAGTTATTGTGTTACGTTCCCTGCATTCATTTGTACGGAAAATAGCCCTCACCTGTTCATTAAATTGAAGGATACGTAGCATAAGCTACCTATATTTGGGTCCTAACTTACCTAACTTCTTAATTACAATCAATCTATTCGTATTATGGTTTTTAGAGCATAGATTTAGAGATGTTCGAATGTGTTCCTCTGGTTTTCATTTCAAGGCTTCTAAGACTAAAATGTAACCATCTGGAAATATTTGCAGTCTCCAACAGGCTCCACAGAGAGATTCGTTTCAATTAAATTATATTTGACTTGTGATTTCCATCTCTTATTTGAACCAGTGGTTTAAATCTAATAGGCCTACATGTAATAATGTCTAATTTAATAAAGCATAAGTTAAGGCCCCATGTAGTGTATTTCTTTATAATTAATATCCAAAGCATCTCTTTGGCCATGGAGCTAACAAATACCTGATTCATGCGTGTGTGCGTGTGTGCGTGCGTGCGTGCATATGTGTGATGTGTGTGCGTGTGTGTACTTTTCAATTGACATGTTGATTATATAATGACATTCAGTTAATAGTCTGATAACACTGAATTGAGTATATGTGTATATGTTCTTGATAACCTTATTGAGTGTCAACTTACACAACTGACACTAAACTGAGACAATATTGATAATTGATAGGGAGACCAGGGACAGTTGTAACATGGGAGGGTTGTAACACCTTAAATTACACTCACTCTGCACTCGCTCAGTTAGATTGTCTTGCTTACAAAAAAGGAGTCACATTTGAAACTCCCAGAGAAAGTTACCAGCACAAGTGTTTTTTCAGTTTTATCAGATGTATTTTTTGGATACGGTCCTGAGATCAAATGTCTAGGAATCCAAGGAAGTATTATTAGAATCATTGTTTTGTAAGCTAAAAATAAAAATGACTAACATGCATCAGGCTAGTTCACGATGATGTGAAAACATGGCTGGTGATACAGGGACGGTTGTAAACATCCCTGAACCAAGTAGTCAGTGACTTTAATTAATATTTTAAAAACATAGATAATCAACATCATCAACATAAAACATTAAAATTGTATGGAAATACAACCCTACCATCAGATACACAACTGAAAGCTGAGAAAAGCTGGTCTAAAGCTAAGACAAAAATGAATTAAACCCCAAACCCAACAAGAAGCAGAACATTCAGGACTCTTGTGATTAATTCTGCATTGCTTGCCTATGAGCTTCAGGGAGGTCTGGTCCCAGTGCTGGTCCTGTAAACCTGGGCACACAAGGACTGCACAGATGGAAGTGACCTTTACACTTGCCTCAGCTGTGACTCGGTATGATTTCATCAACATGGACTACCGATCCCCCCCCACCCCCCCTCCCATCTCTCTCTTGTTGGGACTGTTGTCCTCAAACTCATCCACTCATAATTTTAAGTTTAAAATGTAAATGTACATTTGAGGATGTGTGTTCTACCCATTAAATAGATCACACATCAACATCATTTGATGGCTTCCCCTCTTGTTTTGTCATGTAGTGTAAAAAAACAAAAACAATAATGTGAATGATAAATTATCTTTTTCATTTTGAGTATTTGATTGATTAATTGTGTCTATTTTAGACATGTTACAACCCTCCCTGTATACTGGAACAATTGTAACAGTGGAGTGACTGTGTTTAAATCAATTTTGCAACCCGTATATACTTCATAAAACTGCTTAAAAACATTGTCTCAGAAGTTGACACATAAAGTTTGTAACATAGAAGATTGGCTGTTCCAGTGTCAATGGTTTTTGATGTATTGGGAAAGTCTCCCACTGTGGACTATCCAGGTAAAGTGTTACCAAATGGAGGAACACATGCTACACATCTCCATAATTATGACATGATCTCTCTCTTTTCTGTGTGCCTGTACTGCCATGTATTCAATGTTTAGTTTTCTTTACACGAGCATTTAAGGTGAACCAGATCAACCAACGGCAAGTCCACACAGGGTCATAGACCGCCACCTGTAGGATCGCAGACATCAGTTGAACTAGGCCTACATTTGTAAATACAATCACTTCCGTTTTTGTTTTTTGTTGTGAATTTAGCATATTTATTTTTGAGGTGGGAAGTCATGACCATGTGCACGACTAACTAGTTAGTCCTACTAGTTAGTATCCATCTACATTTCCGAATCAAAAACAACTATTATATAATTATTAAGTATTATAGTAGAGATGGTAACCTACTGGGGCGCTAGAGGTCACTATTGGCTCTCCTAGGTCACTCGTCCGGGCAAGAAGGGCGACGGCGCTACGTTTGTAGTAACTTCCTCGAACGGGATGCTCCAAGTAAGCGTTATTGGCGGGAGAGGGCGGGACATTCAGGGACATGGATTTAGCGGCGAGAGAGAGCGAGATAACTGACCAAAACAACTCAGTATTTATTGTCCCTGTCGTCGTTGTCCTTCTTGGACTTTGGTTTATTCTCCGCGCCCCCCGGGACAGTTGTAAACTGGGCGTACACAGCTCATGAGCAGTACGGGACCGGAAATTGCGTTGCGGTAGACCGGTGTAACGCCAAAATGCAGGATCCTCTCTCAGGTTAACGTTGTGTAGCGGTTTCCTAGTTTGACAGCAAGGGCTTGTTTTCAGAACACAACACAACACAGGGATGAGTTTCTCAGGCAATTCACGTTTTTTAGTCACGAAAAAGTGTTTTTTCATTTATTTTTCACCACTTTCACTTTCTCCGTTCAACGTTACTCGACGTTGAACGGTTACAGATTCCCCGCGGAGGTTAACGTCTGTGCGTTCCATGTACTTTAGACGCGTCTCCGGATTTGTTGTTGTTAGCTGCTAATGCTAGCAACAGAACGTGCTAGCCACCTTAGCCAAACGAGCTAAATAGGTGGTTTAGGTGAACGAGCCCACTGTGTTGTCCACAAGCGGCTCATCGTTGTTGTTGTTGTTGTTTTTTTTGTTTAAATGTTGGATGAAAGGCAAGTCGATGCCTTGGCCGATGGCGCCAGGTAACATGCGTCGCGGTGCTTTTCAAACTGCACATTTAGCTGAGTTTTTGAAGTGCTGTTTAATTAGCCTAAGCGGTTAGCTAATAGCTCGCGCGCTAGCCGCCGTTAATTGAAACGATGAGTAGAAAACAACGTCACTACAAAGGGGCCGAGGTCAGCTGCTGTGTCAAATATGTCTTGTTCGGATTCAACATCGTATTTTGGGTAAGTGAAAGTTTTTTCCCTGGCTTTCCCGACTCTGTAGCTCAATGTCAATGTGTATATATGGTCGTAAAAGAAAACGTCTATGGTCGTATACATGTATATGTGGTCGTATAACTTATATATGAGGCGCATTATAAGTATGCCTGCCTGTGTTTCTTAATGCAGATTGGATCTGATACAAGCTCAAGTTGTCCTGAGTCAACTGTTTTGACAGCCAGCAAGTTGTAGTTTTGTCCTTGGCTGTACTTTACTTTTATTTTCTCCACAGTATAGATGGATAACTGCTGCTGTCAGTCAGGAAGTTAACTTATTATTTACAGACCATAGGGCGTCACCAGACCAGACCCTCAACTTTTTTCCCCCAGTCAGAGGTCTATAAAATGGAAAGACGTGTCCCAAGTGCTGCTTTTCTCCATTAGTTAATGTATGAAAATGTGTAGTATATAATATAGTGTTATGTATTAAGAAGAATCCACCTTAACATAGACGTAATGGTCCTGAATTACGTTTTCTTGCTGTGCAATCAGGCCCAACATAATGTGAGCATGATGACATTAACATACGTTTCTGTTCTTGGACCTGTCTTCAAAGTGTTTTGTGTGTGTGTGTGTGTGTGTGTGTGTGTGTGTGTGTGTGTGTGTGTGTGTGTGTGTGTGTGTTGTGTGTGTTGTGTGTGTTGTGTGTGCGTGTGTGTGCGTGTGTGTGTGTGTGTGTGTGTTGTGTGTGCGTGTGTGTGTGCGTGTGCGCGTGCGTCCGGCAGCCCCACTGCGTTCTTCTGGCCTCCAAAGAGAACTCGGCTCCGGTCAAGCTGGGAGGCTTTGGCGTGGCCATACAACTGGGAGAGTCTGGCTTAGTGGCTGGAGGTACGTCCGTCTGTCTGTCTGTCTGTCTCTGTCTCTCTCTCTCTCTCTGTCTCTCTTTCTTTCTCTCTCTCTCTGTCTCTCTTTCTTTCTCTCTCTCTCTATCTATCTATCTATCTATCTATCTCTGTCTCTCTCTCTCTCTCTCTCTCTCTCTCTCTCTTTCTCGCTCTTTCTCGCTCTCTTTTTCTCTCTCTCTTTCTCGCTCTTTCTCGCTCTCTTTTTCTCGCTCTCTCTTTTTCTCGCTCTCTCTTTTTCTCTCTCTCTCTCTCTCTCTCTCTCTCTCTTTCTCTCTCTTTCTCTCTCTCTCTTTCTCTCTCTCTCTATGTAAATGATCTCAAAATACATCTGTCGCCTTACCTTTCTCTCTTGTTTTTCTTCTCCATCTTCCTCTGTACTCCCCCCGCCCCCCCCCCACCCGCCCCCCCC
>JAOPJI010000002.1:7737510-7754416 GCA_027122695.1 Merluccius productus | reverse complement strand
AACACACACAACACACACACAACACACACAACACACACACAACACACACAACACACACACAACACACACAACACACACACAACACACACAACACACATCGTTTTGTTGCTGTGCAGCCATACTTGTTGCAACGATGTATATTTAGTTGCAGTGCGTGGTTCATGGTTCAACAATAAGGCTTGCCCCGATTGCCCGGCTAGTAAATCTAGCAAATCACAAAAAAAAAGTTTTAAAAAATGATAATAAACAATGTTCCATAATTATGCACACATCGAAGAATATTGGCCAGTCAAGAAGTGCGTAGGCTAGTAGTGCGGTGCGTGGCGGTCAGACTTGCAAGAAAATGGCGGCGGCGGGTAAAGACATTAGATGAAGCACAAGTGAGCGTTTCAGTTATCCTGGGAACACGGTTAGCTGAGCGGCATGAGAAGATGGAGGCAAAACTCCAACCGTGTATTTGGCAGTTTGCCACAAGTTTGAGAGCAAAGCGAATAAAACCTTTTTCTTTTTTCAAGTTTTTTAGACGCAAATCATCGACTATAGCCTTTCACTCACTCACACACACACGGTTCAGCTCACTCACTCACAGTTACCGAGTCCGTGTCTGGGGAGAAGGGTCGTACCATTTTCTATATGCAAGAATGTTTGAAGAATAAAGATTAAAAATGACGATTAACTTTAGTGTTGCCAATAAATTAAACAATTTGTATAGAGTAATTTGTAATTTGTAAAGTAAAAATGGACTTTAGGCAAATCGGTAACACTTTACTTGAAGGCGGGTGAATAAGACGGTCATAATCACATGACACTTTATGAATGCTTATGACGGTCGTCATTAAGTCATTCGAGGACTCGGCACCGCAGACAGCGCCGGGACGGTACCTGCGCTCCACCCGGCTCCACCCGGCTCCACCCCGAGCACTATGGGAGGCGTCAGTGGGGAAAAGAATGGGAAAATGAATGTTTTAGCTTTAGTCTCATCTGGTGTCCTCTGTGCCAGTTATCTCTCAACCTATTTCCAACCAATAAGATAACGTAAAAAACGTAAATAAAGTAAAATATCCAACAAAATGCCTCAATGTCAACTCTGAAGATTCCGAATTACCGAATAACTCTTAATGACGACTGACATAAGCATTCATAAAGTGTCATGACAGCATCATGACAGTCTTATTCACCCGCCTTCAAGTAAAGTGTTACCGGCAAGTCGGTTTCTGACCCACTTGCCCGACTGGGCAAGTTAAAAAAAATCATTAGCCTTGACAAGCTGCATCAAAGTGGACATCAACACTGAGAACACATTAGAAAATAGAATGAACAACCATAATAAAACGATAAGCCACCAGCAACCACTTGAATAATCCTCAACACGCGGTTCTTCTCCCCCCCCGTCCACGCGGGCGCAGGTCGTACTACTCGGTGCAGCTGACCGAGTGGCTGGCCTATCCGCAGTACAGCAGCGGCCAGGGCCTGCCGCCCGTGGAGCTCCACCACAACCTCTACTACCTCAACGGCATCGAGTGGGCCGGCAGCGCCATGGAGATGAGCTCGGTGGCGGCCAAGAACATCGCGCTGCTGGCCTACCACCGCTGGAACCGGCAGGCGGACATGGTGGACCAGAAAGACCTGATGCATAAAATCAAGACGGAGTTGTGACCGGACCGGGTTCGCTTCCCGTCGCCGATTCCCGGAGAAATGGCCGCGGTCGCTCAGCCGCCTGAGCCTGAATGAAGATCTGTAGCGTCCAATGGGATGCGAAGTGCTGAGTGAGTGTGAAGTGACTGAGTCTCCTGTGGGCCGCCGACCCGCCCTCACACCGAGAGGGCTGTGGGGATGTGTGAGAGATACGTTACCGAGTGTGTGTCCGTCTGTGTGCATGAAGCCCGTCCGGGTGGGATGGGGTTAAAAAGGTCCTCTGAGACCGCTAAGGTCGCTTCCCGTGTCGCTCATTAAACGCCGTTATGTTGCACTGCGTAAAGAACAAATAGATTGGGGTTAGAAGTGTAGTCATGGCAGCACACGCAGGGTGGGGAGGGGCCAATTGGTTTATTCCACTTCCTGTGCGTTTGGTTGCATTACAAAATGAAACCTTTTTTATTATTATTTATTTGTTTGTATTGAGATGGGAGAACAGATTTGGACTGTAGTCCCTTCTGGAGGGTTGTTGTGTGGGTCAGCCCTCAATTCAAAATGCGTCGAGCGCAACAGCGCAGTTGTCTATGCAGCAAAACTGTCACCTAGTCCACGCGTCTGCTTCTGTTTAGCTTTGTTTAGCCTAGCGTAATGTAGCTTATTTATTATATTGATTGCCGTAATACTTTCACATTGAAACTGTGGACACCCATTGTTGTTCGAGGGTTTCCGTATTATTTTTGATTGACGACGCTCAGCCCCTGATTGCTCAGAGGTTTTGAAATTTGTCGACGACATTATTATTATTATTATTATTATTATTATTATTATTATTATTATTATTATGTATTCCCAGTAAGCACAGAGGTGTCTGAAGAAGTAATTCTTAAGAAGTTTTCTAAGAAGAAATACAACTGGAATTCCTCAACCTTTCATTTCCTTACGAACTTCTTACATTTATTTAAGTTATTTTAGTACATTATTAATTTTTTTAAGTAGTTTCACGTTTGGGCCATGTTTGGATAAGTGAAAATCAATCAAGTGATATTTGATTGATTGATATTTGATGATGATGATGATGATGATGATGATGATGATGATGATGATGATGATGATGATGATGATGATGACAACAACAATAACAACAATAATAATACACACATTTTAAATCAGTGAGTATTAACACCTTACAATGAGATGAAAAAATATTGTTAATAGAAGCAATTAAAACTATAAAATTGATATTATCAATGAATATCAAGGCATAACTTCTCAATGTTACAACTTAAGACAAGCAAACTGTTATCTTCAAGTTAAGAATACCGTCAAGAATAAATCTAAGATCTTAGTTTTCACGACTCCCATTTAATCTTAAGATTTTTCATAAGAAATGATCTAATTAGAAAGATACAAACATTCTTAAGATATCTTTTGGTGAATAGCAGTTTATCTTAACTTTAATCATAATTCCAATCTTTTCCAACTTTTGTGCTTAAAGTACTTTTGTGAATCCTCCCCCAGGTCGCCAAAAAGTTCAGTACCACTTAACTCAGCCACAGGGGGGCGCTATAATTTGCGGCCAAAGTGAAACGCTCAGCCCCGCCACCCCGATGGACGAATATTTCTGAAACTTGGTATATAAGCCCTATTTGACATGTTGAACATTTTTACCACTGGACCCGTGAGAACGGTCTGGATAGATTATTCTGTACTGTGAAAGTTTTCGGAAAAGTTCAAAAATTGTTTAGAAATTGCCAATTTATTCGAAAATCAAATGATATACATGAGCAAACGGTTTCAATCAATCCCCATTGGTGTCGACAGCGCAATGAACGACATCACTGTGTCAGTTTACTAAGCTAAGTGCTAATGCTCAAAAAACACAAATGGCATTTATTCTCAAACCATTCCTTTGGATTACTCCAAATTATTTTGAGACATTTATCTCATCGCCCGCAAGTGATCCTGAGAAAATGACATTGATACGTGCGATAACATTTGCGTGGCAATTAAAAAGTTATGCGGAAAATCAAATATGTAAATTAGGGAACAATCACATAAACGACATTCACTGTCAAACCATGAGTCGGATTCCCTCCGGATCGCCTGGGGAGCCTCGCCGCCCGAGGGACGAGCGGCCACTAGTGGTGGAAAAGGGCGGTGCGTGCTGTGAATATACCTTTTGAGGCTGTGAGCAGCTTTCATTTTATTGTTATTATTGAGCTTACGGAGAAACATTTGTACTTGATAATTGCTTTATTGATTCAGTATTATAGGATATAAGAAATAGTATGGCGTGTGTGTGATTTTACTAGATTAGTTAATTACCTATTAAATTACTCACATGATGGTGGAAAAAAAGAAAGGGGAAAAATGAACCACAGTTGACGTGAACTTGAAGTGGTGAAGTATAGTGACTGCATGGAGGTGTAACAACAATGCAGTTAATATATTTTTGATGAATGCTTATTTTGTTATCTCCGTTGGTCTTCCTGTTGGTTTAAGATAAAACCTCCCATGAGTTCATCTAATACTTGACTGTAAGAACCATGTTTTAAGAAGACAAATCATTGGTTGACAACAGCTCGACATACATTTACAACCACTGACAATCCAGAATTTATTTATTTATTTGTATCCTTGCTTTCGGAAATTACTCTCATTCGTTCAATTACGATTGCAATATCTGATCTGGCTACCGATTCGATGTAAATCACCACTTACTACTACTGTGTACAGTCCAACCTTAGATGATTTATTCATCTGGCAACAAGGAAAATATGTGTTATTGTTACAAATACATTTCCTATTGTGTTTCATACCGGTGTGATTCAGAACTATTTAAAGATTGCAAGCGTTGCCATTATTAAAGAGTCATCCCAAACAGCAGCCAGTGTTAATACCAGTGTTGCATTCTGGGTTTCATATCTCCATCTGATTCAACATCTGCCAGTACAGCTCACTTGAAAAGCTTTGGACAGCCGTCAACCCCCACACGCTGCTGCTGCTTCAAGTCATGTTATACAAATCATCTGGAAACCCTGTTGGCATCTTGATCAATATCTTGCCATGGATGTGTTTTTTGTTTTGTTTGTTTTTTACATTGTAGCCAATTCAAAGTAAACCAACATGAGAACAACAGTGTTAAGGCAGAAGGCGTCCGCTGTGGATGACCGCTCGCTCTATAGACACTCTGGAAGAGCTTTATTGCTCTTCAACTTATTATTTCCGGTCATGTGAATAGACATTTTGTTTTGCTATTTCTTTTGTTGTGGGAAAAACTCTAATGGACATGTTTAGTGGCTATATAAAGTATTGGTTTTACAATATCATTTAGTTTTACCACAACTAAGGGAACAGTGTTGACTAAAATGTATTGATCAAACAGATTTATGTCATGGCTACACTTGGAGGTCATGCTTGAGTATATCATGCAGACATACTTGGTATAATTGTTATACTTGTTATATTGTTATACTCATACAATGGTCTAACAATATAACATAACAATAAATAGCATGTGACCACGCTATGTGCGCAAGCCAATGTTTGGGGGCATTAATTTTAGCGCAAATCCAGTTTTCAGTCTGTACTTTGTAGCCATCCCATCATCTGGGTATACGACTGCTGCTACACAATCCAATATCGAGGCTATTTTCTATTATAAGGTCACTTGTGTTACTTTTTTTCTTTATGCTTCCTACATTTAGTCTAAATCCATTCATGAGCGAATGCCACCTACAGTATCATCAGGCATTTATTATTCTTCTACAACATAAAAGAAGAAAACACGCATGAAGCGTGAAGCTATAGAATCTATAACTTCTACTGTCGGGATGTTTCCACAATATCTCTCCAATGACTATAATGTCACCGTAGGGGGATACAGTACAGGGCAATCATATATGGTTTTAAATAAAAACAAATTATATTTGGGGCACCCAACATAATTTGTAATTCTAAAAACAAAATATATATAATTTTTGTTTGCATGGCTGATTGTAGTTGAGCTGGTAATCCAGTGCTGGATGCATGAAGGGGAAACACTCAAACAATGTCTTGTAAAGATAGATTTGCTGTTTTTCTGTTTTGCAATTTTATCACCACTAATCTACACAACCCAGTTAAATCGATGTTGCAAATCACATCATAATTGTACATTTGTAAAGAAAACAACATTGGAACAACAGGATGGAGGCTGTCACATTTTTTAATAAAGCTAATATAAATATGAATACCATTTGTTTAGTCTTTCGTGGCATGTAATGCATTTGCAGGATGAAAGGGAGGAAATGAAGTCTGGGAAGACGACAGATGAGCCTGTGTGCTATTTAATGACTTCTTGTTCAGTAGCGCTCGGCTAAGTGACCTTTACTAACGTGATCAGCTTTGTGATAAGAATGGCGCAACACGGTCATCCTAGGCGGTCAGTACTGCGAAGCAGAGATCACTGTGTCGTTATATCATGTTATATCACCTGCGTGTCCCTCTAATGAAGAACCACAATGCTTATTCTACAGATCACCCAGAATACACATGAGTCCTTCGGCCGGCTCAGACTCCCATGTCCAGTCAACGTGTATGTGGGCGTCCCTGAGCAAGCAGCCTGTTCCTTAATGACCTCAGTCCGCATTCCACTTGGGATGAGAGCGTCCGCTAAACACGACTAAAATGACAACAACACAAAGATGACATTGAGCCATCTTTCCGCGCACCGGCTCCACCATCCCCTGCTTCCACCCTATATACCCTCCTCACTAATCCGAGTGCGCCAGTAGCTCCCTGCGGGCGGCTGCATGTGCCTTTGATCCGCGCCGTGGTCCACAGAGACGCTGATAATCCCAGCGGACCGAGACGGCGTCCTCTTACTGCAGTGCCACAGCCTCCTCTCATCCGCGTCAGCACTCTCCGTCTCACCGCCGCCGCCGCCGCCCCTGCGCTCCTCTCCGCCGCCGCCCCGAGACCGCCGAGGCCCGGGGACACTGCCGAGGTGTGGACGTCACCACGGCAACGGGATGTGCCGAGGCCCGGGGACACTGCCGAGGTGTGGACGTCACCACGGCAACGGGATGTGTATGTTCCAACAGCAAGAGGATGTCCCGTTTGTGTCTGTACCTCTGTAGCGGTGGTGTGTAGCGCTTTACTTCTTTGCATCCACCCTTCGTCTTCGGTGGTGTGAAGTGCTGATGTTGTTGAGAACTTAAGCACATAACACAATAAAACTCCTGACTTAAGACTTTGACTTCGAGTTTTTCTTTTGGTGGGTATCCCTTTTCTTTTTTACTAGATGACTTATTTTATGGTGGTTCTTTACTACTGCTTGCTATATTTTGACCACCACCGTGATTGTGCGTTGACGGCGACGCACACATTTTTGGTTTGCGTTTTAATGCTTCAGTTCTTCACACAATAATGCGAGTGAATGGGGAAGTGCCACTAACTCCTCTGCCCTGACAAGAGAAAGAAAATTAAATAGCAGGCTGACGGACGTTTCATTACCAACACAAACTCTGTGGACATGATCTGAAATGTGATCGAGTCACTCTCCCTTAAGCATTATTTGGTACAGTCTAAACATGAATGTTACAAGGATATTTTCAGGTAAAGGTCCTGTGCAGTTTGAAGCCTAAATGCATTCAATACCAGCTAAATACTTGACCTGCTTACAGCAGGAACACCTTGCTGTTGCTTGATTTGTTGTAACAAACCAAGGTTTATTACACTTTAATTAACCTTGACAGTTCACCTATGCAGTTTGAAGGACTTTATACAGCAAACTATTTAATGTAGACAGACAGACAGACAGACAGACAGACAGACAGACAGACAGATAGATAGATAGATAGATAGATAGATAGATAGATAGATAGATAGATAGATAGATAGATAGATAGATAGATAGATAATAGATAGATAATAGATAGATAGATAGATAATAGATAGATAGATAGATAGATAGATAGATAGATAGATAGATATAGATGTAGATGTAGATATAGATAGATAGATAATTGAGAGATTGATAGATGACTTTATTAATCCCCAGACGGAAATTAAATCGTTGTAGCAGCCAGATACATTAAATTACAGACAACAACGGGAACATGAACACACAAATATTCCGATACAGTTGCAGGCCCAGATTAAGTCCAGATAGATTCTACTGTTATGTTCGCGTGTTCTGGGGGTCCAGATGTGCAGAGAGCGTTAAAGTGAATAATAACAAATGCTTGAGCCCACAAGCAAATCAATGTCCGCAGCCCTGCAGGTGGATGTGAGTCTGATGGCACCGGTGGGATGTGTCGCTGCAACACATCCCCTCTTCAGCCCACCTCCCTTTAGCTCGGTTACACATCCAAGCGCTAATCCCATTGACCGGCTGCTGCGCCGGACGCTGTGTGTGTTTTAAGTCGATGCTTAAGAAGGGCAGGCGGAAAGAAGGCGTTTAGTTTTCAGCACATCTCAGTCGGCCTTTTATTTCCCCTTTCCGCCGGCCGCCATGTTTCTGTGGGCCGCCGGCGCCGTTTATGGGCCGGGAGGACGGAGGGAACACACGCCAACCGCTGAACACCAATATATCACTCCCATACAACACAGAGTGGTCTCTAGTGTGTGTGTGTGTGTGTGTGTGTGTGTGTGTTTAGTTATTTATTCACATAACACTTTTGTTTATGTGATACAACGTCTGAATGCGGTGGACATCTAAGGAGACTGAATGTAAATCTGTTATATGCAAAAGTACTTTTCAGGCTTCGCTGCTTTCCCCCCCCATTCTTTCCTGTTAGGAGTTTCCAATGTAAATGGCTTTCTATGATCTCTATCCCTAATGTCTATATATATATATATATAAATATATATATGTATATATATCTAATGTCTCTCTTTTCTCTCTCTAACGTGTTTGAACAGCTTGGCCAATGAGCCGTCTCTCTGTGTGGAGGGGGAATCACATTATTGACTAATGCAGTTGCTGTTTGATTTCAGTGTACGACGGCGATATCCCCGAACCTCCCCGCTAATGATCGAGTCTCGGTTGTAAAAGTCTCATTTTCGATATGCTTTTATGTGTCTGTCTCCTCTATGGAGATTTTGAAAGGGTGCATTTTGTTGTTCAGCAGCTAAGAAATAAGAAACACATCCGTCACATTTCGACACCTAAACATAGTTTCAGAAAAGCGCTGCCGCTTCGTTTTCTCCACCTGAAGTCAACGGGCCGTTTTGGTGACTTCATATACGATATTGGGGACAATATCATTTTCCCAGGGGTGATAAATCCTGTAATTTATATCCCAACTATCCACAAACTCCATTTTTTCAGCCCTGAACTTGGATGCACTTTATCTTCATAATAACAGGTACACAGCGCGTGAAACGGAGAGAGACAGCCCAGAAAGAAATATTCAATAATTCAATAACGCCGCCACCGATGTAATTATGTTTGCAGGCGCCTGCGGCCCCCCCGGTTCCCGCTTGGTATTCCATAAACCTCGAATATTATTCACAGCATCCCTACTTGTACTCAACGCTGTGATTAAATTGAGTGATGTGTTTGTTTCAGCGCGGGACATCCAGGCGTGGGAGTACGTCCCGCTGGGCCCCTTCCTGGGGAAGAGCTTCGGGACCACCATCTCCCCCTGGGTGGTCCCCATGGAGGCCCTGCTGCCCTTCATAGAGCCCAACGCCGTGCAGGTGACCGTCTCCCTTCTCACGTAGCCATGGGAACCGAACCGAGCTGCAAGGTCGTGTGGTCATGTGGTCATGTGGTCATGTGGTCATGTGGTCATGTGGTCACGGGTCATGTGGTCATGTGGTCATGTGGTCATGTAGGTCTAGAGGCATTTTGGTCTGCACCCATTGGAAAATCAAAATCACTGAAGAGGCTCCAGACTATAATGTGGCGCCGGCAGACCGAGTTACGGTCGGCGTGGCGGCGGCAGCGGCGCCCGGCCCCTCCTCATGCTGTAATACATCACCACCCTGCTGGTGGTAAATCATCATCCGGTTCCTAGAAGGGAAGCTCGGACGCCGCCAGACACGACACCGACACTAGCGTGACGACGGGATAGTCTAGGGGTCCGCCCTGAGCCAGAGGCCACAACAAGCGGCTCTTGATCAAATCTGCTAAATAACTAAACGGTGAACCGGTGAGATTAGGGGGAAAATCATAATCACGATTATTTTGGTCAATATTGAAATCTCGATTATTCAAACGATTATGTTTGAGTTTTAAAACATGACGCATTTATTCAGAATTTCTCTCCAAATTTAAATGACAACTTTGAAATTTCCCCTTTAAAAAAAATACACAAAATGGTCAAATAGAAAATAAAGTCCAGATATGAATCCAGCTGTTCTGTAATTTCTATTAAAAAAAATAGTTTTAACTCGATTATATTAGTTTGGTGATCGTTTCACTCTGAAATCGAAATCGCGATCAAAATTCGATTAATCGCCCAGCCCTAGGACAACTGCATTTTTGCAACCCCTCTTTATGTTTTTGTGCGTCTTCTGCTCCCACAAACAACATCGTCTCGAATGCCTCTGCCACCATCTCTTAATAACAATGTCCCCAGTGAACGAATGCACGACATCACACACCACACTAAGTGATTAATAGTGGTTAACTTGTGGTTATGAATCCTTAGGCCGTAGTTTCATTTATACAGGACCTTAACAAGACCTTTATTTAAACCTTTTAACTTGGTTTGTTTTCCATCCTCAACAATGTATCATCAAATATCCATCTTATAAGTCAGCATTAACCCCATCTTGGGGGTCCTCCGGAGCCCAAGGTGAGGAAACGCAGGATGAAGGCACACAAAGAAGAATATGCTGTTCAGAAATTCAGGTTGAATGACTTCCTGTTGTGCAGGTGGTTTTAATGAAAGTCTCGAACGTCAGTTGGGTCCCGCGGCGCTGACTGTGTGTTGCTATTACTCTGTACTGCTCTTTGAACAAACCGTTCTATTTGTATTCGGCTCGGAGAGTTAAAGTTTCATTGTTTAAACAATCGGTTTGATACTCCCGGGCACTGCCGTTTGAGTTTAAAGGAGAATTATAATTAAGACTTTGTTACAGATGACGATTAGTTTCAGAAAGAAAGCCGTTAAGAGACATTTTGTGGGAAAGTATTTTCAAAAACCCTTTGTTTTACAAATGATATTGTAATTGATATATCTGTATTGAATTAATGTTGTTGTTCAGATCATTTAGACTTTTTACTTGATACTTTATTAAAGCACAGTTGTCAGTGATTTTAGCGTCAAGGAAGAAGAGATGCAAATCAGCGCACGGTTAAAAATCTAATATCAAAACTACAAAAGCCATTCCCTCCAGGAGAGCCTTTCAGCGCGGCGCTTCTGGTTGTTGCTCCTTAATCTGCAGGGATTATTCAGAGTCGAGAGGCTAAACGGATTAATACGCACTTTCTCTTGAGTCTGGGGCTGTTCTACCTGGAGTCTCCCTGCTCTCCTAGCCTGACCTTCCTCTGGCCCTGTGCCCCTTTCAACACCACGGATGATGATGTCACCATGGCCGGGCCAATTCAGTTGTAGCACATAGCGTTGCATTGTTCCTCATGTTTTGCGTGTGCTGACTGGTTTCACTCAGCATCCTCGCCTCCCCTGATTGAATCAGCTTTTTAAACAATACGGTTTCTCTTTTATACGGATGGGCTTCCTCAGGATAGTCTGGATAGCGGGATAGTCTTGTGGTTACGGGGTTCGACTCCTCCTAGCCGAAAGGTTCTTTGTTTAAACCTCGGTGTTCTTGTAGGAATGTTTAAACGCACCATTACATGTCTCTAAAGAAACTCAAATATGTCGGTTAATATGGTCGTAAATATAGGAAATATTTTACCCCTTTTTTAAATGATTGGCAAGAATAGCAGATTTCTTTGTGTGATTAGAAGTCCGTTTTGCCGAAGTGGAATATGCACGCATAGGCAGTATATTCGGTCTCACTTTGAAACCATACTTCAGGGACCTATTTGAGTAGTATCCCTGGAAGTGATACTCGAACGTCATTAAGTGAACCAACCAACCAGAACATTGGAGCTTCCCCCTCTATTAGCATTTCGGTGGGCAGAAACCAGAGGCTTTGCATGCTAGCTGATTACAGGAAGAAGTGCGTTTTTAAAACCACTCTGTAAAGACCTGACCTGAGAAGCCCTCACACACTACCTCCACATTTTCATATGCTGATTAACTCCTTTGGCGTTGGTACAACTGCTGTATTTAATTTGCGTATGTGTGCACTGCATGCGTGCGTTCGAATGTGTGTGTATATATGCGTGTCTGGAGGTGTGTGTACTGTGTAGGTGTGCGTGTGAACACTTGTACAAATACGGACATAAGTACATATTTATGTATCATCATGTGTGCGTTGTAAAACGAAAGTCCTGTACATAACCGGATCAATACGTAATGCAGTCCGGCATTATGGGGGAAAATACTTGAATCCGATTTGCTTTGCTCGATACTTGGGCTACACCCTAATATCGTCTTCCTTGTTGCTTTTGTTCTTTGTTTCAGTTACTCGGCGCTGCATTCCTCGCCATAGGCCTGTGGGCATGGGCGGAGAAGGTACGTATCCTGGCGCAAATAAAACGATGCACTTCCCATAAAGTCACGGCACGTCGCGATGATTGCTACGATAACATACCGCACATTCCAGCCTCCCCCCCCGAATTCTTCGCCGTATTCCTGTCGTAACCGAAGGAGAAGCGCCGCTGAGAGCAGAATTACTGCGCCGGCGTGAGAGTCATTCACGGTGATTACTGTGTAAACGCCAGCCACACTAGAGGGCGCGAAGGCGTAATGGAAACGCAATCTACAAACGCGAGAACGCCTGATGGCGGTCCTAAAATGCACGACTCGCACCTCCTCAAGTAAATTACTTTTATATACCTCCGGTGGGTTACGCGTCTGTGAACAGCGGTGCGTCGGCTCTATTTTAAAAGCTTGCGTAAACGCGATTGCACTCGGGCTGCCAAGATTACCGGGACCCCTCGGATGGGTTGTTGTGTCGTATCGCAATCAATTCAATGAGCTATCCGGTATTAAGACGAGAGACCATAGGGCCAATATCGTCTATTCATTTAATTCCGACGCTCCACGCTTGATGAATTCCGCTCCTAAATGGAGTCTAGTGCAGATTAGGCCAAATAATTTGTGTCCAATTATATATTGTTTTGTGGTCGCTATTTCTATCGCGCGCAGCCCATAAAGGCCAGATGGCTTGAATGCCTTGTCAGTTGTGAAGAAATATCGTACGAGTCAAAATGTGCCCCCAGCCTGAAGTTTGCTCATCAGCTATTCAAAGGCTACACCAGTTGGTTCAGTGAATAATGCATCAAAGAGAGAGAGAACACATAATCGTCAGAAAGACACGGTCACAATCTTTGTTTATACTAATAAATATTCCAGGACCGAAGAATAGCCCTTATGTTAAGTAGCGTCGTTCATTCGAAAAGATGCCGCTCCGTGATTTGCAGTGTCTTTTAAAGCCCGGGACGACGTTTCAGTCTCTGTCACCGAGACGATTACTACCAGGTGTGTTGCCGTAGGACCCTATAACCCCTGACTCAATGTTCACAAACAACTTTTTTAATCAAAACCGTTTCCGCGGCGTCAAATTAATGATCTGGCCATGTTGTCATGGAGCTTCAGTCAAAACATAGCCTAACTCGGGTAATATTTCAAACATACAGTTCTCGTTCTGATATCCCGGATTTGTCACGGGAAGCAAACGCGGATGTGGTGGGCACAGGGTCGGGACGCGGCCTGACAGGAAGACAGCTGCGAGGCCTCGGGGCCGCCGCTAGCACAGCAGCAGTCAACAGAGGAAGGCCCACACTGTCTCTTTCTGAGCATGTGCGGGAGATTTTAAAGCGTGCAATTCCTTTTTTTTTTTTTCTTTCCCCCAATGTTTTTGGTGCCGTAGGCCCAGAGATGGATCTTAATATCCTCGACTAATATCCCACACGCTTACAAGACAACACCGCGGCGCGCGGACCTCGCCGAAGGATCGGAGAATGACACTCACGTGTGCAGTCCGTAGACGTTCATTCAAAAAAAGCTTTTCGTTTACAGAGCGAGTCTTTGTCGTGTACAATGGGGGGAAAAATAGGCAGAGGAACGAGAAACGGTATTGAAACTGTTTCAATGTCCGTATTGATTCTGAACCTTGCATTTAGCCAATATCCAGTCCCGATTCTGATGTCTTTACCTTTACTGAACATTATCGACTAAATGACTCGCTGGCTAGTAGATTGGGGTCATTATAATTTACGTGTTGACATTCGATAATTCTGATGTACTCCCCGTTTTAGAAATCAATGAAAACGAAAATCATTGTGATCTGACGTTGACATATCGGTCTTGGTATCGCATCTTTTGTGTGTATCGTGCGATTTTTACTACAACCTGTGTGTTCTTCTCCAGGGAGTGCTGGCCAACCTGTCGTCCATCACCGACCTGGGGGGCTTCGACCCCGTGTGGCTCTTCATCGTGGTGGGAGCTGTCATGTTCGTCCTGGGCTTCGCCGGCTGCATCGGGGCGCTCCGGGAGAACACTGTTCTGCTGAAGTTTGTAAGCGCACGGCCGAAATTGATACTGTCACGTCCCCCCTGTGTTACATCCTACACACACATCGGCACCCATTTCCACCTCCCCTCTCAACCCGGCACTTCACACCTCGAGTCTCTGCTTCACACCAAAGCAGAGCCCCGTCGGTGTTTGCAGCCGAGATATTAGTTGGACTCACTGAACCCTCAGTTACGATTTATAAGGACGATTGCACGTCACTCACACCCTCCTCAGAACAAAGCCAAAGCGATATTTCTCTTTTTTGCTCAAAACCATAATATTTTCCTCATCGTTTGGCTTACGATCCATCCTGAGTTGCCCCGCATGCTCTAAAGCGTAAAGCTAGGCCCGAGCCTTCTGGGTCATTTCGTTATCGTAACGTGACTCGCTGTGAGTCGAACGTGGCCGATCGCCGGCTGCCACTCTGAGCAGCCATTAGGTTCTCCCCAGGCCCATTAACACCGCCGGTCGGTCTGGCTGAAGAGGAATCGTTCAGGGCTTTTGTGGCGTTTAGGGGGAGTTGTGCTGAATCTTTGAGATACAGCGCAGTTGTCGGCCAGGCCTGTGGTCTTGCTGCGATTACTGGAAAAAAGGAAGACTTAATGGATCCTCCTGGGATTCCTGATGTTGTTGTCTGAAAGGCCACACTCAGGCCTGGCTTAATCAATCAATCAGGACTGTGCCCGCAACTGGGTTTTATACCAAACTACAGGTCTCCCGTCGGCCGCTGCATAAACAAAAGTTAGAGGAGACGACAGGTGTATGTTTCATCCCGATTCTCCAGTGCAGGGAGTTGATTGAGTGTGTGCCAAGTGAAACAACAAACTCAGTGTGTGTGTGTGTGTTTGCGTGCGTGTGTGTGTCCAGTTCTCTGTGTTCCTGGGATTGATATTCTTCCTGGAGCTGACCACGGGGATCCTCGCCTTTGTCTTCAAAGACTGGATCAAAGACCAACTGAACTTCTTCATCAACAACAACGTCAAGGCCTACCGCGATGACATCGACCTGCAGAACCTCATCGATTTTGCACAGAACTACGTGAGTCTATATCGTACCCCCCACTCAACCACTGTTTTGATGTGATAAAAGTATTGTTTTATCGGACTGAACTGTTGGGACGAATGAGAGGATTTAAAGATTTTCGAGCTGTGTGATTGCTTCACCGTCACATAGCAGATATTTAATCCACTCTTTATCGCCCGACTCCGGGCTCACTCACCACCGGTTGTAGCGATCCTAGCTACGCTACTGCACACGTTTCATCTTCTCATTGGAGCCTTGTCTAGTCAGGCTAAGTGGTGTGTTAAGCCCTTGTCTTAAACCTGTGTATTTCCCCCCCCACAGTGGTCGTGCTGTGGAGCACACGGGCCTAACGACTGGAACCTCAACATCTACTTCAACTGCACCGAGAACAACCCAAGCAGGGAGAGCTGTGGAGTCCCCTTCTCCTGCTGCATCAAATACCCCGCCGTAAGGCTTTTCAGCAAGCTAAGGAGATCGTCTGATGAATCTGCGGTTAAAATATAATATTTCACCGTCGCCCTGTCTGTAATTTCCCTTCTTGGAATTACTCAAGACGGTGTAGTCCGAAAAAGAAAGATAATTCCTGCAAGCATATTTGCGTATTTGTGTGTGTTCTACATGTTTGTATGTCCAAGCGTGCAAATGGCTACTCCCAGTTGTAATCACTATGACTAACTAGCGGTGAGCTAATTGCCCGTGACCATGTTGTTTACAGGAGGACGTCATTAACACACAGTGTGGATACGACGTTCGGCTTAAAAGGGTAGGTATCTTTTTGGTCCTCTCTCTCTTTCTCCTGCTTTTTGATCTGGTGAACCGAGCCACGGCAGCCCTCTATCCCACTAAAAAGCTCTTCATATTCCCCCTTGGACACAATAATGCTCCCCAGTCAGTGGACGCCAGTAACACTTACTGTTGTCCTCGCGTCCTAGCGTTCTCCTGCAATGAGCAGAAATTGCATACATACACTACTGCCATTTAGGAAGCATGGCTAATGAATGCTTAGGAAGCATTCATTAGCCTACGGTATATTTACGTTGATTTATGATTTTACAGTCTACAGCTCTCTTGAGTCCTCTCAATATGGCGTATTGAGTATCGCCAGCAGAGAATTCCCATCATGCATCCCGACGTACAAGCCCCTATAGGACTGAACGCTCCAGAGCCCTGGTTTTGCAGACCCCAACCCCCGAGCTCTCTGATTGGGATGGCAACCACCCTCTGAGTGGAGGGCGCTGTGTGTGTGTGTGTGTGTCTGTGCGCGTGCATATGTGTGTGTGTGCGTGTGTGTGTGTATGTGTGCGTGCGCTACGTTCAAGAGATTTATGCAGTTGCTAAGGAAAGACCGCCAATCAAGACAAAGTCTCCTCTTGTCTCTCGTCGATACGACTGCTCAGACTGAACAGTGTAGGGCTGTTGGTCTATGGACGTATGTACAGAAGCAACTCGGATAGATGTGATGCGGTTTGTGTCTCCTAGAGCGACACGGAAGAGAAAGAGAAAAATACACAGTCCGTTTTTGTTTTCGTAGTTATAACAGACCTTATGTTTTATTTATTTTCCACGTACAGAAATAAGCATGTATGTATACACGGGGGGGGGGGGGGGGCGTTTGTTATGGGTTAAGGGGCTGACGGGGTGAACTTGCCCCCCCTGCGCCTTAA
>JAOPJI010000002.1:7705327-7715855 GCA_027122695.1 Merluccius productus | reverse complement strand
CGTCGTCGTCGTCGTCGTCGTCGTCGTCGTCGTCGTCGTCGTCGTCGTCGTCCTCCTCCTCCTCCTCCTCCTCCTCCTCCTCCTCCTCCTCCTCCTCCTCCTCCTCCTCTTACTTCTTCACCTCCTCTTACTTCTTCATATCCTCGTCCACTTCCTCCTCGTCCTCCTCTTCCTCCTCCTTGTCCTCCTCCAGTCCAATATTGGCCTCCAAATCTTTACCTGTGGCCTATTCATAGTACTCAAGCTCTGATTTGTAGGTGAACTTGTTATCTAAAAGTGTTTTCACATGTCTCAATGTAGAAAGGAATTATTGGCAAAATAGTCTAGCAACGTAGAGACCAATATTTACATTGACTTGCTAGAGTGTAAAGCAGTGAGTTTTGTTGTTTTGCAAAAAGTTTGTTATAAAATTACAATCTGAGTGCAAAGCAGAGCATGTGCTTTAGGTTTGGCACACTTGGTAAATGCATTGGCAACAAGCATTCATGGTTTCAGAGACAGTGCTTCAAGAATTACTGTTAGTATTTAAGCATTCAGAAAAAAAACTGTAATATGCATGTGTTTCCACCTACTGGTCAAATGTCATTACTACACATCCTACTCATCTCACACCTTCATCCTGCTGTACTGCTGGAATGATGGCAGCAGAATCTACATTAAGCTAGATAGCATGCAAGGATTTATTATTTTATTTATATGTATACTTTCTAATCATATTTGTATAATAGATTGCACTGAAGCATTTAATTGGCTGCCTCAGGCTTAGTTGTTATAGTGGTCCTATGGCGGCACTGATTTATTCCTGTGGTGCAGACCCTTGTGTACGTTAGAGCCAAATTATCAATTTTCGGTGTGTGATAAAAAACCGCAAGAATGCAAAAAAAAAGAGCTTTCCAGATATAATCAACTTCAGCTTCAACCTCTCTGGCTGCCCTTTTGTATTTCACTTGCAGGGTCAAAAATAGGTTATGTTTCCCCCTCTTGTGGTTTAATGGAATATTACATTGGAATGTCCCATGCAGCATTGGCATGATGTTAGTGATGTCACATATAGACGTAGACCGCAGTCGCCTCATGACTTTGAACCTCACCTCAGTCCATGCCACAATCTTTTTGTGTTTAGGGAGACAATGCGAGAGCAGAGAGAGAGAAATCGATGCTTGCATTCAAGGAGCTGCCTTATAACCCTAGAATTGCAGTGTATTGCTGATTGAGGGTTCGGGTCCAGTCACAACCGAGATTGCCTTAGCCATTTATAGGCAGCCTGCGCCACTGATTGACTACCAGTCTCGTGATGCAGGTAAAAATAGCTGCGTTCTCAACAGAGTAGGTCTAATTTAGCAGGCCTGGATCTCCCCAAAGATGTCTGATGGGTGAAAGTGAGCCCATGATTGAGGACTCTGCAATCATTTGTGTATGTCTGTCTGTCTGTTTGTCTGTCTAATAGATAGAATAGATACTGTGCATGTGTAGTATTGTGTGGGATCTAGATCTATGTGAACAGTGCGTGCCCTAGCCATTGGTCCTAGCCAGTAGCCACAAGCCACTAGCCACTAGCCTCTAGCCACTAGCCTCTAGCCACTAGCCTCTAGCCACTAGCCACTAGCCACCAGCATAGTCACTAGCCACCAGCCACTATCCACTATCCACTATCCTTAGCCACAGCACGACACGGCTGACTCAATGAGTAATGTCTCCCAGGTCCCTTGAGAAGAAACAGGAAAATAGAAGATTTCACTTATGACTAGTTGCATCGCTTCCAGAGAACCACTCCTCTCAGATACTGATCACACACTATGAAATGATAGTATAGAGTAGCACAGAGTCAAGCACAGGGGAGAGCATGAGGCTTGGCCTGGCCATAATGCGGACGTGGATGTGCCAGGCGGGTGGGGTTAGAAGTGCTGGAGAAGCCTTGCCAAACACTGAATGCAGCTGTATTTCATTGAGCTAATTGCTAGCCTGTTTTATTGGAGGAGGATGAGGGGGGGGGTAGGAAAGGGGGGGGGCAAACTGGGAAGATTTTGTTACCTGGACCTAAGGTGAGGGTTTTATAGTGTGTGCTTTGATTTATGGTGAGCTAGAGCAGGATGTGTTTGTGTGTGGTCATCCTAGGCTGTCACTGGAGTGGACACAGGCAGGCTGTGTGCAGTCCATGTGCCGGCCTATCTGGGAAACCTTGGAATTTCATTTCCATTGCTATGAGGTGGTGGATAGCAGTTTTGAATGCAATGATTTAATGCCTCTATCACTTTTTCCTTCTCGCCCCTACTCCATTTCTAACACATTGCACTGTGTGCGGTGTGTGTGTGTGTGTGTGTGTGTGTGTGTGTGTGTGTGCATGTGTGTGTGTGTGTGTGTAGCGGGGTCATCTTGTGTGGCATCACAGGGTCGTTTTATACGACATGATGTTTATCAAAGTCAGTGAAGCATTGTGATAAAAAAAAACTTTGCATTCTACACCTCAACAGTGTCGATGCACTTTAATGAAATAAGAACGAGGAATACGTTTGAATGAATTGTCCTTATGTTGATGTTGGCTCCCCATTGCGTTACTTGTTTCTGTGAACAGACAGAAGCAAGCCAGTGATGTTTAGCATGCTGAGCAGTTGACGAGGCTTCAGGAACCCCCCTAAGAACCGATTCTCATTTTTCTTCTCTCTTTTACTTTTTTGTAGCAACCATTTTTGTTTCTTTTTCATTTATCAAATCTGGAAAGCGATTGAGCCAGTGCTTTCCACAAACAAAGCCCAGATAATTCACCCCGTCGCTATCAACACACAGCTAATGAAGGAGAAAATGAGCCCAAGTTGCATCTACAACACACATCCTAATCGCACTTAAATGCTCCATGATGAAAGCCAACATAACAGAGCAGGAAATAAACACAATAAAATGGAAGCTGGATTTTATCGCTGCATTTTGGACCATTTCGGAGTGCTTGGCCTTTGCACAGCTGCGTTGACATTAAGTTTTCATATTTGTTTCATACATTTATTTACAAGAGGAAAAAAAATGCTATCCCAGACAGCATTTTTGAGACTAGCTGCTTCCGTTACCTGAGCCAGACCTGTAAAATGCATACAGCTCATTGCCTATGCATTACCACCTGCAGGTATGAGCACACAATGTACAATTGGCAACTAACTACCCTGCAAATGGACTGCGATGCACACATTCATGACTGCAGCAGCACAATAGTTGGTGCTTCAGAATAGCATCGACGTTCAGAGTTAGAATGGCTTTCCTCGGCTCGGAAATTCTTCAGTGTTGTAATTGTTGAGAGGTTGGACTTATGTTAATTTCATATTACCCATCTGCAGACTTAAAGAAAAAACAAAAACAAAGACACACACACACACACCCAGGCACTCTCTCTCTCTCCCTCGCTTTCAAGCCATGCCAGGTTTTTTTTGTACATGTAATTGTCCTAAATATAAGCAGAGAGAGAGAGAGAGAGAGAGAGAGAGAGAGAGAGAGAGAGAGAGAGAGAGAGAGAGATGGAAAGACAGACAGAGAGAGCGAGAGAGAGAGAGAGAGATTATTTAATTAGTGCTTGTTTATTTGTGACTTAGATTTTTGGTTGTTGTCATGCTATACTATGTCTAAAGAATGTCCCATAAAGGTGTAGCATCACAGCTCAGCTACTGTTGTTGTCATGTCTCCCTTGAGCAAGACTCAATTAAATTAAATCCCTTATACCATGCACCATAAGATTTGCTGTACAATAGCGACCGGCTAAAAGCCCTAAGTGTAAAATGTCCGACAACGTAAATGAATAATCAATTGAAGCTTACCTCATGGCTCCATCTGACTGCATTGCAGTGCGTCTAATGACAGCTCCATTCTGTGCTTTGGTTTCCATCTATTACAGCCTAACACAAACTGTGCTGTGGTGCAACAGATCACAGATTGCTCTAAGCCCCAATTTAGATCCTGCCTTGCCTCTTAGCTCGTACAACGTACGGCCATGCGAGATGTATTCAATTTTAAAGGAATAAACATGCTACATTAATAGTCATTAGCACCACCTTGTACCAAACCAAGGGCTGTTAGTCGAAAAATACCTTGTTTATACCTTTTTTATTCCAAATGCAATATATTACCTTAAGGATTTTCTTTCAGATGTATTTTTTTGGGGGGGGGGGCTATTTGTGGTGTTATGAATTACACATCCAGACAAAATTAAACTTTAGTCATCAGTTCCTGCCATCCCTCGTGAGGGCATGCCTGATCCAATAACACACTAGCACAATCAGAGAGGAGAGGCATCGTAGTCAAACTCCGGGTTCAAGACACCGACCGTTTCCCCCGCCAAGTGAACATGAACTGCGGCCGAAGCTGCTGGCCATTGTGTATAACATCCACAAGTCCAATGCTGAAATTCCCAGAGTTCACAGTCGAGAGATTAAACAGCGGATTGGGGTTAGAGGCTGGGTTTGCTTATGTCGAAGCGTTTTCTCTGTGCAGTCAAAGCTCTTGCATTGTTTTGACTTGGGCGCCCTCAATACCACCGCCACCAACCCTCCTTCTCTCCGTCTCCTTCTCTCTCCCGAGCCACGCAGCGCTCCTGTTATTACTGCACACATCTGACCCCTGTGGATTCATGATACAATACCAGCAAAAGTAAGCCTTGTTCAGCCAATGGGTAAATTGTACATGTTTTTAAGCACATGGTTATTTCACTGTTTGCCCGGGAAGATAATTTTCATCAAACATGACTTCGTGACTTTTTTTCTTTCCGTATGGAAATTATGATTTGTCAAAGAGAACACAAACGGGCCTTTCATAGATGGAATTGTGCTGCCTGACATCATTGTTGTGGCATTGTTCGCTCTTGTCAGTTTCATAAAGAAATGTCAACGGTTCAGTCAGCTCTTGTACAGCCCTGTGATTAGTTTCCCGCCACCATGTAGTGTCGCCTATCTGAATATGCCGTTTTCACATTGAAAAACAATTCTGCTGAAGTGAACGCAGCCCGACAGGGTTGAATAATTTTTCCTGGACAGGCGGCACCGTCTTGCATTGGAGGCAATTTGTACACATCCTAATGTAATTCAATGACTTTTAAATCGAAGAGGACTAAATGAAAGCATGTCATTTGCATCACACCTTATGATTAACAGATTATATCGCCGTGCAGCTGTGGATGGACATTGCTTGGCCTTTATGCTAATACAGTATTCCTCACTACAATTATATGTGAGCTTTAAATTCTCAAGCAAAAACAATGTACCACAATGCTGTGCCAATTTCTGTTGCACTTGTCTAATGGAGGAGAGCAGGATTGTGGGTAAGTTTTGTTTTTCCTCTTGTTGCTGAAAATAGCAATAATATCAAATGGATGTGATGAATATTTTTGTTTTGCTCATCTCTTCCTGTGTCGCTCGGTAGGCCTACATGCGCGTCAGCACCACTTACTCATCACGCTGAAACCACAGATGCATCTCTGCCTGCTCATCCCAGTGCTGTCATGTGAATTATGAAATATGCTTGAACATTGTGACATTTTGACTTTTCTAATGGAGAATGTCATGAGACTAAATGTCATGAGATATGAAGACAGACTTTGTTTGCTTAATTTGATCAGGATATAGGTTAAATCTTTTGTCATGGGATTCATTCAGCCATTGATGGAGGAAGTTCGCTGGTTTAGGTAAACAAATGGGAGAACCATGACTGCAGTGCAGCGCTATATTTGTCCAATAACATTCACAGTCTTCAGATTCCCCTGTCAGAGAAAAGCCAACAGTGAACTGAGATGTCTGACACTGGTTTTCATCCAGCAGTCTTCTTCATCCTACTCTGCCTAGGATGTGAAAATGATGATTTCTTGTTGCATACTTGGTTGGTTACCAAGACTGAGCCAGGGGGTAAGAGTGTAAAAGAGGGCAATCGGGTATAGGTAAAACACATACGGGATTCAAACTCCATCATACGTCGGCTCGCACGCAAGCCCGCTCATGTGACTCCGGTAATTTAGATAATAGACATCGGGGAATCCCAGGTGGTAGTAACTTTGACAGTTTTATATCGAAATCCATAGATCTCTATTGACAGGGCCGTTAAGTGGATACATCCCGATGATTAAGGAGACATTCTTTTGGGCAGATGCAGCGTGCTTCTTCACAGGCCATGAGTGTGCACTTATTGCTGTCTAATCCCACAATATTCACCATTTCATGTCACCCCTGGATGCTGTTAGCAAACTGATCTTCCGACGACCACACCCACCCAACCACAGCCGTACAGGCTCACTAGTTTTGCAGACAGCTGTATTTTAGCCCTGCTGCTACTATCATCACTTCAAATATTATGTTTTATCGTTTACACTAACAGATGTTTACAGAAGACTTGACATTCTTTTCGCTGTAATTTATGGATAATTATTATTCATCGTAGGGCTGCAACTAACGATTATTTTCATAGTCGATTCATGAATAATAGCAAATGCCAACACAAGTTACTAGAGTCCAAAGTGATGTAATACATTTGCTTGCTTTATCTGACAAGCAGTTAAGAAAAACTGAAGCATTCATTTTGTAATTATCCCTGAACCAAATATTAGAATTTCTTCCTGCATGAAACTGCTAAAAAATACATAATTAACCTAACCACAGAGGTAGATTGTCTATTTTGTTTGGCTGCCACCTGTCATATGAATGATGGCTCAATATTTTCATGCAATCCTCCAAGAGCAGAGATGCTGTTACCATTATCAGGTGCTGCTGAACATCTACACGGTGCCTCAATCTCTTTTCCGATTATTTTCTTTCCGGGGGAAGAAAGCGGATCAGGTGAAAGAGCTGTCAAGCTCTCAAGATGGAAACCACTAATAAACCATGAGCAAGATACTGGTGACTTTCCTTTCCACCGCGAGTTCCTACTTCGGAAAGAATCAATGTCAGCCCAATGGAGCATTGCTTCCCCTCACTGCGTTTTCTGTGATGTGTGGGAGTTTTATGCTCCCAATGACCCGTGCGTTGCACTGTATCAAAGATACGGAAATGGTTGGCGGGACGGAGGGAAAACATTACTTTCTCCTTTACTGCTTCTTTTGGGGGGGTTTCATTTCCCTCCCTCCTCCCCCAACCCCAAAAACGCTTCAGGCGATGAACCATTTGGTTAATTCGGTACATGCACAGAATTTAGTGTGTGGATTATTTTAGCAAAACTAGTAGACAGACACATGTATAAAAGGAGGAGGGGATTTGGGAGTGTTACTTGTGCTCGGGAGGAAAATCAGTGAAAAGCCCCCTCCTGCATAACAAGACATCATTTGACTTACTGTCAGCCACATCAAGTGTGGGAGGATGCGCCTGTTGAATTACTACACTTCTGCTGTTGCATGCAAAGGAATGTGACTCAAGCGTACATAGCGGAAGTTGGTCTGATGAGATTTTATTCACATGGGGGTGGGAATGCGAGGGTGCGGTTAGGCTATGCATGCTACAAGTGTATCGTATACAATTCATACCACGTGAAGAGCAGGGCACTGCAGTTAAAGGCACACATTGTCCTGTCTAGCTCAACTGCATGGCATTAACACTGCCATGGTTACGGGTTGGATTCCCGCAGAGTCCTCCCCTGCTAACAATGTATGCACTCATGGTATTGTGGCACAATACCATCAATAATAGGTGGATTTTATTGAGATAGTTTTCTGTATGCATCGATGAAAGGCAACAAAACTTGGCACAAAAAAGAGCATAACGGAATTAATGGACAATCAATAAAAATAAAGGCAACATTTTAGCAATAAATCACATTTGTTGATCCGAAGTTCCCTTTAATAATTGACATTGAATTGACAAGTCCTCAGTGTGTGACAGGAATCCTTACAGACTTTTTTTTCTGTATGCAGAAATTCCCCAATAAGACCAGGAGACCGGAGACCATTTCAGATTCATTTTCAGTTAATTTCAGTTGATGAGAAAGATTCAAACTTTTTTTTTTTTGGCAAGATTCTTTTCCCATAAATACAATTCAGTGTTGAAAGAAATAATGTGAAGGGCTTTCAGTAAATCTCTCTCATGGATTACACAGACCTAATCAGGGCCTGATGACATCACGTCTCTCAGCGTCATTAATATTGAAAGGTCATTTCCCGCTCTTGTCTATCACATGCAGTGTTCAATTTCCAATTTCCCACAAGAATGCTTAGATCACTCTCACTATTTATCTAGGAATGGACTGCCTATCAGTGGTAGAAAATTGTTCTGGAAATTAGCTTGTTTCATTTCTTTATGTTCTCCTCTATAATCATCATTGGTTTCAGTCCAGTCCACAGTACACATGTTGGAAACTGTGGCCATTTTATTAGTATGCCACAGCAAGAGAGCTTTTGAGGGTGGGAAATTGTTACGATAGAACAGTTTGTACATTACTAATTTAGCTGTGTTTGTGGTTCAGCGAGCTTTCGATCTCTCTATTACACTTAAAAAAAGAAAGAATAAAAAGCCCAGAGCAGAGAGTGAATAATTTTATTTTACTAGTCTTCTGGACATTGGTGTGTCAGCATTACTTACTCACAATGCTGATTTCCCCCCTCGTTATGCACAGTTTATTAACATGCTTTTAATTCGTGGTTTAGCCACAACATATGACTGAGGAATTTCATCTGTTTGAAGTGCTTGGCATCCAACACGCAATTAACTGCAGCCTATGCATAAAATCGTCCATCCCTATCTTTTTGTCAAGGCTTTCTTGGTAAATTGTAAATTTGAACCTTTGACTGGGGATGCTATCTTTGGCCTTAATTAGTTCCAGTAACCTTCAGCATGTATTCCAGCATTTATTTCCATACTGATTTTCCTTGCAAAATCATTGATGCTCACTGAAACTAAGTAAATTCTGAGCTTTCTTATGATGGCATGTTTGACAGCATTGCTTAAGTTAATCAATACAATACATTTGTATATAATCTCCTTTGCCAAGTCCTTTGTTCAAAATCCTAATCATAAGGTGATATGCAACCATATGTAACAAGATATAGCACTGGCAAAAAGATTGTGGTCTTTTACACATTGGTTGCTTACAACATTGGCAGGGCACAGCATTACATGTTTAAAATACATAAAACCATTAGTTTTATTCTCACAAATGAAAAACAAAAAAAGAGCCCAATGAGGTCTAAAAACATACATAATGAAATACCCATGAAACATGGAAGGTATTTAAACCACACATGACTAAATCATATTGAAGGGCTCCTTCACAATCGTCGACATTTTCATAGCGAAGAAGAAATTGGGGCAGCAGTTCCCTGGAGAAGATTGAGAAAAGCAGAATAGGGAGTGAGCGTGTACTTTGAATCTTTTGCTGCTTGGAAGTGACAGGCAGCCTGTCAGTCATTGCTCTTAACAATTACTATTATTGTGTACAATGAACCCCAGCTAATGTATGTCCGTATTAAAACATGTAGAGCAGATAGTCTTAGAAATGTGAAGAATACAGTACATTGCTGAAATATGCTAATGCCAAAAGCCTGTATTTAGTAAATAAAGTCATCCAGGACCTCTTCTCTGTTCAGCAGACTCAGGTGAAATTCTGCTGAAACTACTGATTTAAAGATGACTCACAGAGCCTATGTGTAACGTCGTCTTTTCTAGCTATATACAGTCAGTTTAAATGGAATAAAGTGAACAAACCATCTCACAGGAAAACCGCCACATCAGATACTCACAAAGCCCCCACCACTTGTGTTCATCCCCGCATGTGTAACGCAGATAAGGGCTACAGAACACAAAACCCTGTGAATGCAGTCACATCCTGCCTTTCAAGCCAGTAGGTGGAGCTCAGCAGACTGTTAACAAGTGGTGTCCTTTCCAGCCGCAGTCCATGGAGTCCAAAGAGAAACTAGATGGGCTAGTCCATGGCCTAATCATGAAGCACAGAAAGGTGATGTCAGCCTGTGTCGACTGTACTCCCACCCTGCTGGGTCTTACAATTTGTGCATTGGATCTTACGGTGGGAGTAGCAACTAGTCTACAGCAGAAGCTTTTCCTACTTCGAGAATTAAGGGGTGTGTATATGTATTAGTAATTCGTGTTTATATGAATTTCCTGTCCAGAGAACAAAGGACGTTCGTGAACACAAATAGAAAAACAGGAACTTTCACTGCTTTCACTTTCACTGCTTACTTCTTCGCTTCAACTAACCCCATGTTACCCCTCAGTTCTGTTATACTGTTATAGCTTCTATTCCGTAGAAGCTATATATCATATTCTGCGCTGCTTCCTTCATCCTGTGCCATTGTTTTTCATGTTGAACCATAATGAGGAGAGAATGGTTGCTCTTGATGTTAACACCAGGGTCGGCATTCAGATATCTGTTATCCACACCACTGGGGACAGGTGGGTTGGTGCTAACTGGTAAAAAAAACCAAAAAAACCCAATGGTCTCAGAATGAAGAGAAAGCTCTATTAAATCATGGCATAACATAGCACCATAGACGCGTGTGTGTGTGTGTGTGTGTGTGTGTGTGTGTGTGTGTGTGTGTGTGTGTGTGTGTGTGTGTGTGTGTGTG
>JAOPJI010000002.1:7673528-7698688 GCA_027122695.1 Merluccius productus | reverse complement strand
CGATTTAATCGTAATCAGAATTTTTCTCTGAAAATAATCGGCATCGGCCCTCCAAAATCAATATCGGTCGGGCCCTAGTGTGTAATATTCCCTATGTTCCTTTAACATAAACCTTTAAAAGTGCAGTGTGTAATATTCCCTATGTTCCTTTAACATAAACCTTTAAAGGTGCAGTGTCTAAAATGTAGTGGCATCTAGCAAAATGGATTTGGCATAGTATGTTTTCCATATAATCCCATGATTAGAATCCTTGTTTTTTTGTTACCTTAGAATGAGCCCTTCTTATCTACATAGGGAGTGGGTCCTCTCCAAGGAGCCTGCCATTTTGCACCGTCATGTTTCTACGGACAGACGGCTCTAGAGAGGACACCTTATAAATTTCAAACATGTAACAATCATATACGCTATATTACTTGTAAGCTGTGACGTATAGTTTTACAGACCAAGTACAATTTATTAATCTTTCAAGGAACCTCATCACTTGACACTTGGCTACCTGATACTGTCATAGACAAAAACATCATTTTGGAATTGGCACCTAACAGGCAAGTACAGGCCACCGTAAGTTCTCCTATGTCGGTAAGGAGGGAGGGGTGGGTGGCGGGGCAGGTATTCAGTTGGATGTAATCTCCAACCTCACCTCTAGATGCCACTAAATCCTACACACTGCACCTTTTTAAGTATTGATCACAATTATCCAAGAAAAAAAGTTGCGTGCGCACCGTCAATCAACATAGAAAAAGCCCAGATTCTAGCGTAAACATTTGTTAATTAGGGGTGCAAAGGTGTACTTGAGTAAACAAGTACATGTCAAGCAAACCATAGACGATTACAAAAATATTGTAATCGAAAAACATTTTGTAGTAATTTTTCCAACATCTTATAAATACATTATATATTATGTTGATGTGTATTTTGGTCAGGTTTTGGTCCAAAATAAAGCCTTCGTCGTGGCGTATTGTAGGGTGTGATCGGCCCACGCCTGTTTTTTGCCTTTTCTGGTGGTCCACCTTCTAGAATAGCACCTGTATGCTTTCTTTTCAGGTGTTGCACATGGCTGTAGTGCTGCTATACATTTTGCACAGTCAACCAACAGTTGTTTTGTTGTCTGCTAATTTAGTATTCCCATACTTTTGAAGCTTTACATCCGGGGAAAGCAATTGCGTAGTGATATTGAAGTAACGCATGCAATTCAATTGAAGAAATTGCGGCAATTAACAAATATTGACACCGACACATTTTCAGCATCGACTTACGTGGCAGCCCTAGTGCACTATACATTCTCTAGGCTCGGTAGAAACAGTTTTAAATAAGAACTGTTCAAAGGTCTGCAAAATTAACTCTTGCGATGATGCTTTGCTGTAAAGGGACAGGGGACATTATTAATATGAAGCTTTGTGCTATCACTACCCTACATGCCAGCAGGAGCCCATCTTGACTCTGTTCCCCTCAAGGATGCGTGTGCTCTCGTAGCTCAGTGTGTTGCCCACAGGCATCTGGCTCTTGTGCATCACTAACAATATTATTTTAGTCTTGGTTAATCCTATAACCCCTCTGCAGTCTTGACTTTTTTCCCTCCCTTCCCTATATGTATAAAGAAAATAAAGCGTTGGGTTAATTGAAGGGGGTAACCCTGTCAAGTTGTTGAGCACCTCATTTCTCATTTGCTTTTTGTCTCTACGCATCTTTAAAAGCTGTGTTTATTGATGAGCACTGAATGAGTCATTGGTCCTGGGATACTTATTGTGCGTGAGCCTTTCAACATCTTGGTTTGGTTGTTGGGTAGGCTATATGTGTGTGTAATATATTGCTTGCAAATACCTGTTGCTAATCTTATTTTTGTAGCTGTGATATGCTTATTACCATTGAACAACGGCGCATATTTATAGTGGCTGCATTCCGTGTCTATATTTTTGACCATAACTGCATTAAGGGATGCGTGAGGACATTTTGCAGATATCGGATGCTATCAGCTGTAGTTGAATGGATACACCCGCCCGTCTAGTGCGACTCAATGGGCATATATTCCATGCTAAATTTAATTTTATACCAGCCACTACTTGTGAGTCAGGAATCTGCTATCAAATCGCCGTCCAGTGAAATCCCCATTGGTCTTGCATCAGCAGGTGTTCTTGTCAAACACTCCCGGCTTCCAAGTCCCATTTGTTCCTCGTCGGCCCCAGCTCTCATGTTGTCTTCTCACATGCTTGTAGAGCACTGCGTATTGGGAAAGTGACTTTTATCAGGCCTTGATGCGAGCATCTGAACCTGGTCTTCAGTATGTCCCATCTGGGGCTAGTGTGAAGGGGTTAGGCCGAAGAAGTGTCAGGAAAGCACCAGATGTGCACTCAATGCCAGGAATCTAACTGTAGTTTCAGTATGTCGTCTGTGGGCACAAATTCAGCCACCATTGTAAGCTAGTGCCTTAGACTGGCTGTCAGTTATGCCATGCTGCTCAGTGGAGTGTGCTCGGACTGATAATGTGGCCATTGAGCAGGGCTAAACCCTCTCCTGGAATATGAAAGCATTTATCTACCCAGCTGTGGCTTACCAGCTGTTTTAGATGGCAGATAAACTGCCTGAAACAATACTTTTGGGGATGCCTGTGTATGCCATGCATTCTAATATTTAATACAGTTGTGCCAAACAATCATTTATTTTGTGGTTGATGAGAACGACTAGTTGGAATAGACGAGTGACAATTCAAAACCTAAAACAACTTAATATGATGAATAATGTCAATTATGTTTTGTCACTTGAGGTGGCAGTTTAAGCCTTGCAGGTCATGCCACCCCCCCCCCCCAAAAAACCCCCCCTATGTACACACAACTGCTGTATGTATGTATGTATGTATGTATGTATGTATGAATTCTACTTAATCCTGCAAATGTTTGGGCTCATTTTAGTAAACCGAATTTGCTGTCCGCTTGCTTACCCTTGTCGTTTCCCCTTTTTCAGTCACCACCTCTCCTGACGGTGACTTTGTCTTATATGCTATACATTTTAATTATTTCATCCTTCACTCAGTGGGATTCAGGTAAGCGCTAGATGGATGGGGGTTTATTAAAGGAGCACTGATCGCTATCTGCCCCCTGAAAATGGCCTTATTGATCTGGCTTACTGGGGGGAATAACACCCTGAAGACGAGGACCCCGTCAGATCCATGTGTGATCATTTGCACCAGCTGCTTTTGTTCTCCGTTAGGGAGCAAAGCAGTGGTCAGACTTTCCTAAGATCTATATTCATCAGATTATTATAATATATTTTTTTACTGTTTATAATGATTGCTTGCTTCCACAAGCGTTCAGTTTGACTTTTCTTTTTCTTTTTATGGTGACATCAGTTGGTTCCTGAGTGTAAGAGGATACTTCTCCTTCATATCAACTAAGGTGAACTAAAAGGTGACCCTGTAGGTGCATAGTGGTGTTTTCCTCTCAGCAAATAAGATTTGTGTATGTGCTCTTAAATACTGTAGAGCTAGAATATATGCTCTGAGGTTGACATGGAGTTAATTTTTTTCTTTTGAGATAATATTTATCAATAATATGACCCAGCAACATGGTTCACACGTAGTGGTCACCATTTGTTTCTCCCCTTTTTCTGTTCTGGGCAGTAGTGAATGTCAATAGGGGACTGAGTTGTCCGAGGACACAAATGGATTGATGTATTATGAAGTTACGGCAGTTTTCCCCCAATGTTCATTGTTTGGAGAGGGGTTCACTGTTGAGTTCATAATGGCAGGATATAAACTCAATTTGTGTGCCCAGTCAACTGTGAAAGCCCATCCAAAGTAGGACAAAGTGTAGACTGGACGAACCAGACAGCCTTTGTCATCCATTGACCCCCTTTTCCTCTCCCCCCTCACACCATGGCTGTGCGTAAATATTTTTGTCCACACTGGGCATCTGTGAGCTTTGTGCGTGTGTCCTCTCTGCATGCGAGACACATGGTGAACCCAACCAGGCGGCATGAATGCGTCAGCCTGCCTTTTCCTCCTTCACATCCTTCCCTCCCGAACGGAGACTTTCTAATGCAATTAACTTCGAGGCGACCGTCGAGGCTCTTGGGTATTTGGCTATTAGTTCCTGTGGCGCTTTCAGAGTTACAAGAGTGGAGGAGAGGAATCGGAAGATAAAGGAGGACATTCCATTTTCTCCCTCTCAATGTAGTGGAGATGCACTTCTGGGTCTGGCTTACAAGCCAACAACGTGGCTAAATTTGTGTGTTGCTTCTCGCCTTGGATCGGACTGTCATGGGAAATTATTTATGTCACTTGCAGATGGCTGGATGAGTGGAAGGACACTTAGTTGGTGTACAGACAACACTAGGGAAAAGTGGTTGCGAGCCAAGTCAGGTTCACATCCATTTAAACTTGTGCACAGATGTAAATCTCGCAAGGAGTGGGAAGCTGGTGTCATTAGTGGTGATGGGAACCTGTGTACCGTGAACACGTTTAACTGTACACTTACAAAAGGTATGCTTACGTCTGTAAAATTGGAAAGATGACGTAGACGCACAACACTAATGAAATCTCAGATTAAATGCTATTAGATGCCGCATTTAAAAGTATCCCAACCGTTGCCCAGGCTCTGCACATTTTTTCCCTTTTTAATGCATTAATTTAGCTTGTTAAAATCTGCCTTTTGCTACAGTGCACAATAGGAAACAAACCGGTAAACGATACCTGGCTGTGATATATTGGATCAAGGCCGAACAACTTGAAGTAAGCGCCGGTTTTCCGTGCTACATTGTATGTTTAATTATGCTTTGCAGCAGATGGAGGAGCTTGTGAGGTTTGGATGATGACCTAAATGAAAATGAAAACATGATATATCTAGTAGTAGTCTTGCATAGCCAGACCTATCTCCACACTTCGTTTTAGCACAGTGCTGGAGAAAGGTCTGGCTCTATTCACCATCATTCTGGCATAGGGGGGAAAAAACCGCTCCGTCTTGTTTGTTTGTTCTTTAACCGATCACAATCGTCTTGGGCGGCGTTAAGCCCAGCAACGGTGGCAGATGGCTGAAGGGGGAGGAGTATAAGGTATAAGCCCGCCCAGAGCCTGCCGTTTGACAACTCCTACAGTCGCCCAATGGCAGGCTTGGGCAGGGTTATGCCAACAACCTATCTGTAGTGACGTAGTGCGGCAACAAATGCATGATATTGTATGATATTGTTAATGCTGCTATTGAGCCACACAATACACTGTTTTGACCCAATGCATGCAAATTGGCAAGTAATGGGCATGCATGAACGCTGTGAACCACAAGCTTGCCACAATATTGTGTGGCAATATATCCCCCCCCCACACACGCACACACATTCATTTGCTTTGTGACACATTGCAACAATATTTGGGTTTCGAGCACTAATTATAGAAAAAATTAAAACTCATTAGTAATGCATATACTGTTATGGGCAGGCAGGAGTCATTCATTATTAATTTATTCCAGCTTGAACTGTTTCCCTTTTTAATACGATGAGACAATTGGATAACTTTAATGTAATGCAGTTTAATAAGATTAGAAAATTGGATCACTTTAATGCACACGTTAAGTCTAAGGAGAGACGCCAAATACTTAACAGCTACAAATAGAAATCATTTTATAACCAATATCAGTAACTACTCCTATAATAAGACCTTGGTATTATCACCTAGCTGACCTTTCAGTCGTCAATATTAAAATGGAGGCATATAACAAGCATGAATTTGCAAACAAACAGGATATTGGTGTGGGGCGACACGTAGACACAATGTAATTCAGTCCTTCAGGATTTGATGGGATTGTGCAAATGTGACAGTGTTTTGTTGGGGGGTGGGGCAAACATGTGTTATACTATAGGTTGAAATGTTAAACCTTCGACAGCTGACGAGTTGAATTCAACATTTCTTCAGTTGGAGTTGCATTGCTTGGCTTCGAATGTTAAAGCACACATAATTAACACAATTTGTTGAATAAAACAATATTAATTTTATTTTATTTCACCAGTCTCCCAGTGTATATATTTGTAGTGTTCTATGGTTAAAATAGACTGGCATATTTTCGAGAGTACAATGTCAATGCAATGATATTGTTACCGCTTTATAATGGATATTCTCTCCCCTAGATAGCCATTTCCTTCACACCCACACACAATGCACAGTGGGCTACATAGAGACTTTCACTCTAGCACACAGAATTGTTATGGCTGAGACTGCAGGGCACCTGCAGATATTTGACTGGATGCAGGACTCTTTGATGATATTGGGTAATTTTTCCTCGGGCGCGATGAACCTGTGGAGGACACTATGCAAGGAGAATGAGTAATTTGTAACGAGCTCCAGCATCCTTTGCTGAATGCTTTCTTTTTCTTTTTGTTGCCACTGTAGCCGTGCCACAGAGCTCTGCATGTTCTCCCAGACTCTTGCAGGGTTCCAAGTAGGGATGCAAGAAATGCCAAAAAATACACGGTCCAAATCTCAGAGGGTACTCGAGTACTGGTTTTGTAGGCGCTTTTTTTTGTACAGCTACTAAACGTTGACGAACAAACCTATTTTATACAGCCTCTCAACAACAATGCATGACTGCGTAACGGCAAAGGCTTTTGACTATATAATGATACATCCTGCGGCAAATCATTGGCAAAATATACATCATAATATGTGTATGTATATGTGTATGTATATATGTATGTGTGTGTGTGTGTGTGTGTGTTTATATAATATATGCATGTGTGTGTGTATATAATGTAATTGTAAGATTTCATTGATGATCTGGGCCTTTCTTATATTTAGTTTTGCTTGAAGCAGTGCGAGATGATGTTTCCTATGCAGTCAAATAGGAGTAACTAAAGTAGCACATTTCTGTTAGTTTAATACGGCATTTTGAATGCGGCGTACTTAAATTTTGCAGTCAATAATATAATCAGTGCTGTATAGAATTCCATTTGTGGAATTTGTGCCACTATTTTATGCCAATTCCAGCTCCTAACATTTGACCTGGGTACAGCGCTTCGACTTAACAAACAGAATATTAAAGCCTCTGACAACCAGTCCAAAAATATCAAAAATTCATACATGATGTAAAAGTTAACATGATGTAATAAATGAATATGAATAAATGTTCATAAATATTATGCATTTTGCTGATCAGCGCTATAATTAGGACTGTGTGGGATTGTCTGTGGCACACTCGATTGACATCTACCTAGCCACGCCTCCTTGAAAAAAATAAGAGACATTCATTCCGATAACTTTTTTTTTTGCCTTGGTATTTTTAGTTTAGAGAAAAACAGAAAATAATCGAGGTTTGAATCGAAAAATGCGCTTTCCTGTCTTTCGTCATTAGGGGAATCGATGAAGTTGGCCTCCGGAGAGTTTGCTGAGGACCCCTGTTCTTCAATGAAGCGGGGCAACATGGTCCGTGCTGCACGGGCCCTCCTCTCAGCTGTGACTCACCTGCTGGTGCTGGCAGACATGTCTGATGTCTACAAACTGCTTCTGCAACTCAAGCTGGTAAGCCGTCCCCACGTTTGTTATTAAAGGCCTCCACTTTGCGGCACGTCTCCATCTGCCCATGCTGGTTATCTGTCCTTGTCTAAATGGCAACATATACTACAAACATTGATTTTCATAAATAATTCATATTATGCAATAATGAGCTACGTTGGACAATGGGTTTCGATCAGGCACTAATCTAGCCGTCTCCATGACAATCGTCCACATGACTAGTGGACGTATATAGCAGTTTATCATGCAGGTTCTTTCAGACACCTTCCTATTTATTTCCTCTAATGTGAGGAATACAGATGTGATGTCATTTTAAGCTATAAATTCTGTTGTTTTATGTGCTGACTGAAATGTATTTTGATCACCACGACTCTAAATCATGCTAGGCATCAGCCAATACATGAGAGATCAGATGTCGGTATTAGGATGTCAGTATACAAATGTATTTTTCATGTATTAAGAATCACATTATAATGAGGTAAGTGATTATAATCACTTACCACTAGCCATTATAATCACTTACATTCCCACTTCCATTTTAATTAATATAGCTTATTCTTGAGTGTTTATATATTACTTAGTATATTAGTCATTACTGGTTTCAGTTAATTTGCTAGTAATGCCATCAATGAACCCACAGTATATAAAAAATATACTTGATTTTTTAAATAATTAAAAATGAAACCTATCCCCCAAAAATATATATAGTAGTATAGTAGGTTGAATGTGTACACCCCTGTTTTTTGTGAAATCTACATTACTGTGTTTGGTGTTTAGTATGACCGTGACATGTTTTCCAATTGCTCACATAGCTGAATCGAACCACTTCCTTGTATGCCCAATTCATAGCATAGAGTTGTGCCTCTATCTTATCGTAGTTCTTTTTTTAAAGCGGCCTACTTCATTATCTGTTGAAGCCAGTGGAACAAAAACGCAAGCCACTGGACGTGAACTGGCTAATGTCCAGATGACTTTCACATGCTTAAAGTGAACAGTAATGTAAAATGAGCCTGACCCTATCGCCATGTGGTCTTATCAAGTAACTGTTCTGTATTTTCATGCACAGTCAATCATTGGTGAATATTTGTTTTAATAAAATAAACATTTTAAATGCAAGCAACTTTAATTCTCAATAAGTGAGTGAAAGCACAATGTGTTGCGACATGATCATAATAGTTTAGAGGATGAAGATGTGATCTAAAACCTTGTTCTTCCTCTTCAATGCCTCCCTAGGTTGAGGAGAACCTGATGAAGGTGCGTAATGCTGGAACAGAGCAGGACCTGGGCATCCAGTACAAGGCCCTGAAACCAGAGGTGGACAAGCTCAACATCATGGCTGCCAAGAGACAGCAGGTAACATAATGAAGAGAGGAATCAAACCTGCAGTTTGTATTGCACACACCCAGGCAGACCCCGGGGGAAACGGCAAGCAAGTGATGGTGTGCCCCTTGCTTTTGTTATACGATTAGATGTTGTAAGCATGAACAATCTCCTTATTACCCGTCTCAAGGTAGGAAGGAGGGGCAAGGGCGATGGGGCAGGAAGAGGATACACAGGCTGAATGAGCATGGCTGACAAAACCCATTTTTTAGAGCTCAAAACCGATGACTGTTCTTTTTTCCCCCCATTTTTCTAAGCGTTAGTCAAGAGTGAAGTATATTTCATGATTATATTTCCAAGTGAAGCAACTGAATAATGGGATAAGCATGGCTTCCCTATACAGATGCAGATTCCCAACCCTCGATATTGTAACTATCTAATATAAAAGGGAGGGGTAATTAGTGCCGAGACTACTGTTTGATTTACTGTTTACTTTTCTCATTGTGTGGATTGGAACGAAATCAATGTGTCTAGGAAGTTAAAATCTTTGAATCTTGCTGACTGGGTCGATATACTTGCATCAAGTTGTAGCAGCTCAAGTTTGCTCGCTTGCGTACTGGCAAGTTCAAAAACTAAATGAGCCCAAATAATGTAATCTGTTGCTCCTCAGTCTACAACCTATTTTTAAGGAATTGATTAAAAGCTTAATAGTCAGAACATAATGCAGTTTATCAGAGAAGACCAAGAGAATGCATTCAACACCACTCGTATGGATTTTATTTCCACTCCTAATTGCCTTCCTTGCCCTTTATCAGCAGTATGGTGTTTGGTGAGAAATAAAGACCTGGTATTCTTAGCCCTCCGTTTCACATAATTTAGAGGTGTTCATTCCCACACAAAGTGCAATGATTGTTAAACGTTATGGTGAGGATAAAAAGACCAGGTACCAGTGGGGACTGTACCCATTTGCAAAGACGGGCATTATAGCTATTATATAGTTGGGCCTCTAACTTAAGGGCCTTGCATAAAATATTAAACAGTAGTTGCACTGCTAAGTAAAATATTGGATGTAGACAGTCTAGGAGTGTACATTACATTTTGTCTCGGGTTTGGAAATGCTTGCACTTAGTAAATTATGTACACAAAGTAGTGCCAGAGTTATACTCACAGACACAAGGTAGTGTATTCACTTGCATTATGCATATTAAGGTTTGTAAAATGGTCAAATATCTAACATTTCAAAAGTTCTAATTAAAGGGCCTATACAGTGGACTGTGCCAACTGGTAGGCTGATCTATCATCAGACATCTTGGTGAACACACCCACTTGTGATGTCACTAGAGGGTAGATTTTCACCGTCATTTTTGACTGGCTTATAATGGCTAATCAACATCACACCTGGTCCATTGCTTTAACGTATCAATATGAAGTAAATGTTGATTGCACAGTGTAATGGCTACAGAATAATGACACCACCGGTGTTTAGATTGGTTCCCTTAGCTTCCCTATACGCCTTTCCCTATGCAGCTCTGTCTGCCACCGGGTACGATCTCCCGGGAAAAGGCTCACTTTACGGCACAAAGAAAACACGTCAACCATTGCGTGCGCAACCAAACCAGGAGGAATAGCGCTTTTGTTTACCCGGTAGCTATCCTGATTAGCTATCCCCAGTAGTGGAAATGGCGGACAGTGGAACAGTCGAAGTAAAGCCAATCTGACTACTTATGACTGCGTACGCTATGTTTTTATACTACCTGAATAAACCTCATATCGCGACTCACCAGGCGATCCAGTCAGGCTACCAACCCAGTTCGCTTTTCAACACAATACTAAGTAATTTGAATCTGCTTTCATGTCTCAATTATAGACTAAATTAATGAATAAACTCACGGTTTTCCTCTTAATGTTTTCTTCTACTCCCCCTCCACCCTGACACCAACCCCTGCTGCTGATACTTGTTTGTACGAAGCAAAACTCAAACTATGGTATTGCTATGCAATGCACATCATTACAATAGTTTTTACCTGTTCCCAAATATAATGATGCCAATTTTATTTTACCTCTTCAGTGAACATGCTTCTTTCTTTCTTATTTTCAAAGTGTTGATGGTTTCTTTCGCGGACATTTCCAAACAAATGCGCGTCTTGTGTTTGTGGTTGCTAGGCTTTGAGGAAACGGAAAGCGATCCGGGTTGTCTTTGCAACAGCAGCGCAAAAATAATACCACTTTGAAACGCTAGGGTGGGAAAATTTAAATACTTTTCCATTCCAAATCTAAGCCTTTATTATCAAAAGCTGCTGTAAAATATGTGGCCCACTTTGCCGTTAAATAAAATGCATATCAGAATGGACAAATCGTGAGTCGTGACGTTTTTAGACCGGTTACTAATGGGATTGTTAATGGGTAGTGTTTGGTATAAACAATACATTTATATTGGGTTACTTTTTTATTTTCTTTCTCAGCACTAAGCAGATAACAGGGAATTTTGCACTCATCTGGATTTCACTCACATTTCACTAAAGCGCTGTTGCCACTGGAAAAGAGCTGTCCTACCTCTTAAAACTGTACAGCTAATTTGTGCCCTGTGTTTTTGTTCTGCAAAAAGCACTCTTATCCTTTTTACATGTCCTTACTTTAATATATTGTTAAAACCGAATGTTTTTGTAGCAGTGGTTTGCTGGGGCCCTCCGACACAGGAGACGCATAGATGTTGTTTGAGAGCATCCATTTGTTGGAGATGGCAAGATGGTACAAGCCGAACAGGTGTAACGTGCTGTCATGACGGTGGCTCTCTCTTGAGTGTGTGTGGTGATAGCTGGTTTATCCTGGGTGCCATGATGGCTCATGCAGCACAGGTGTGCAGCCCCACCCAGCCCAGAGTCTAATCAGTCGGACTCAGGCCAGGTATGGCTGTAAACCAGCTATCAACCACACACATTTCACAGTATTCATTCACACTGAAATCAACAATTATACTATTTATCTTCACACCCCCATATTGGCTGAAACATTATTTAATTATCTATTCCCTCATAGCACAATGAATGCTAGTTCAGTATCACATGTACTGTAAATGGAGTGTTACTATATTAGTACAGTATTACACTCCCTAGCACTCTCACCCATGTATTTACTCTACTTTGGGTTGAGCCATGGATGTAACTTGTCTGAATGCATGAAGACTTTAGGATGGGGAAGTTTGTTTACACAAAGTTGTGAGTGTTCATATATTCTGATGAATAGTGAATGAAACGTGCATTGAATAACCATTGAAGTACAGCTGTCGAAATGTGGGTAACCTCTATCTTCATGTCTCCTGCATCTTCATGCTGGCAGGAATGTTGCACAGTAGAGTAAAATGAGTGTGAGAAGTGTTTAAAATTGAATTCTTGCATTAAACAGAATAGAAAGGGTGTGTGCAAAGTGGGAACCTTTTTTTCTTCTTCACAGGTTTTCTGGTAATAACCATTGCCTGTGCTCGTGTATAAAAAAAAAAAAACGTATACAATACAAAAATGTGTCCTGAATAGCAATCCATTAAATCGCAGAGGCACAATGTAATGACCTGATTATGACTGTGTTGCGTTACCGCAGGGGACAGAAACAAATCTGGGTCACCCAGAGCAAGCTTTGTCACACTTAAGTGTCTCCATGAGGGCGTAACAGGCCCATTTACAATCCAAAGAATTCTATTCCTCCACTGTACACGCTTGGGTTGGGGAACTCTACGTACTGGGCTTTACTTCTGTTTGACCTCTTCCCTGCAAAAGCTTCAAGTCATTTTTGCTTTTTGGCTTTAACCATGTGACCTCATCTGTCTCCATCCTGCCCTCACACCTTCTACTTTTTCTATTGCCAACAGGAGCTAAAGGACGTCCACCACAAGGACCAAATGGCGGCTGCCCGTGGGGTCCTGCAGAGGAACATCCCCATGCTGTACACGGCGTCCCGCGCCTGCCTGCAGCACCCTGACGTGGCGGCCTACAAGGCCAACCGCGACCTCATCTACAAGCAGCTGCAGCATGCAGTGTCCGGCATCTCCAACGCCGCCCAGGCAACAGCCACCGAGGACTCTGCCCTGCACCCAGCAGGGGGAGGAGAGCTCGCCTACGCCCTCAACAACTTTGACGTAAGTCCATGCATGAATCATGCTAATGTTTTTTGTTTTATGTGGGCTTATCTGTCTGACTGGCTGGATTTCCAAAGAACACTTGCTTTCATAAAAAAATATATATTTCAGACTCCATATCCAACTCGATAACAAAATGACTCATTTATTTTTACTAGGTTATCAAATGTACATTTTCAAGCAAACAATAGGAACTTCTTATTGTTTCGCCCAGACACATCCTGTTAACAATGTGAATTTGAGATAAAAGGGATTCACATAACCTTTTGTCCCCTCTCACAGGCTTTCTTATAAAAAATGTATATTTCATAAAATATGTTGGGTTTCTATTTAATTCATGAACATAACCGTTCTCATCTCTGCCACCGCTTTAGGAGAACTACAGAAGTACATTCTCCTCTCACGCTGTAGAAATCATAAAAAAAATGTGTTGAGTTTTCATTGCATTGTTTTAATGTCATGAATATTTGACCTGGCAAGCAGCGTCTTTCTGCCGTTGTAGGTTTTCTGAGAACTGTAAATCTGAACTGAAGTGCCTGGTATCATCGTAGGCGGTGACCTGCCCAGAAAACTAGGAGTGTCGTCACTGAACTCCTCCTGCTTGTTGTGATCAAACTATATTCCAGTGTTTGTATTATTATTATTATTATTATTATTATTATTATTATTATTATTATTATTATTATTATTATTATTATTATATGACCAAGACAAAGCTCTGTTTGATCTTATAAGTACCTTCCTCTGTTTGATCTTATAAGGACCTTCTGTATGTTACATTTGGCACTGGATTCAGATTATTAATATGCAATTGTTCATGTAACCATCTAGAGAAAAAACATAATTTAATTTCAGCCTAAAAACAATATTTAAGAAATTACTCTTGTACAAACATTGATTTATTTTCACTGCACTAGATTCTCTATGACAGATCAATGTTTGGCATTCACAAAAAAGATGTATTCTCTTGGTGAAACTGATTTGTGCATAATTTCTCTTATAAATACCACATGGTAAAAGTAAGCATGCTTGGAAAACAGTCTGGGCTACTGGGATGCCACGGTGAGGAAACTTTCACACCGGTTAATACACTTGTGACAACAACGGTGTTACCGATTACACCGGACATTACAGAAAATGACACTCAATATCTGTGGAGCGCTTACTGTGATCTTTAACATTAGATCATTAGGCCTAAATCTTCCCCTTTGAACAAAACCAAAGCTTAGAAAGTCGTTTCATTCTTTTTTTTTTAAAAGAACAATAAAACGGAGGAATGCATATCCAGTGCCGATTTTAGGAAATACTAGTAAATGAACAGGCTCGATCCGTACGACCGTTATAGCCTATCTGGTGACACAATGGTTCATTATGACGATCACACGATTACGAAAATTACGTGTCGGCACACCCCTAGCGCTCATACGCGAACAATAACTAAATGGGTTTTACTTCTATAACAAAAATGACGGTGTGGGTGTTGGGCAAGTGATGTAATCGATGTATGCCTGAACACCGTGTAACACCGACTACCGCGGCAAGCCTAGGCTACTCTAGTATTTTAGTTTGAAGCCTCTAATTTGCCGTGGCTAAACTTGACTTCTGTAGACACTACTACGTCAAATCGAGACATTGCTGCTGAGACATTGCTATTAACAATGGGGTTTAATAGGAGAGCATGTCTTCAATTTGTTTGTAGCGGCAACCTAGAGTGCCGCTTGGGCGCCATATTTCTGTCCAAACCCGACCCGAGCCCGAGTGTAGTAACTAAGCTCGACCTGAGCCCGAGAGCCTAGTGACCGAACCCGGCCCGAGAGCCTAGTGACTGAACCCGGCTCAAGAGCCTAGTGACCGACCCCCGGCCCGAGAGCCTAGTGACAGAACCCGGCCCGAGCCCGAGCACATACTTGCCAAACCCGACCTGAGCCTGAGAGCGTAGTAACCAAACCCGACCCGAGAGCGTAGTAGCCAAACCCGACCAAGCCCGAAAGTTTAGTAACCGAACCTGACCCGAGCACAAGAGTGTAGTAACCAAACCTGACCCGAGCCCAAGAGTGTAGTAACTGAGTCCGGCCTGAGAGCGTAGTAACCAAACCCGACCCGAGCCTCAGTGTGTAGTAACCGAGTCCGACCAGGCATTTGAACTTTTAATGTCCAAACCTGACCCGAGCCCGACGCAGTTAATGTAAGCTGAAGCACCGAGTTTGATTACACGTTTTGGCAGATAGTAGACACAGCGGTGGGTGCAACAAGCATTATTAAGCTAAATATATGAAATACCTGCCACTTAAAATTAATCTCTATGTTGGCAAAGACAGCCAACATAGAGTTGTATAAACAATATAAGCTCTGCAGCCCATTGGCACCTTCAAACGACATTTTTTTATATAGGCTATAGATAGACTGTGTTCAAAATACCTCCATACCGTCGATTTCCCTGCATGCTTTTCAGTTTTTAAACTTCCCAAATTTTGTTAGACGTCCTTGGCTAGGCTACTACATGAATATTTACCGCCTGAAATATGTTGCGTCATGCATTGACATGTGAATAACAAGCGCCGGCACTGAACAGTCAGGAAGTAACACACAGTAGGTCCATTTTTATTTATTTACCATTTATTTACCGTGTAGCGAGTCTGGGGAATTGCATGAAAAAACAGAATCTCAGGTAAGAGGTAAAAAGCCAACCCTACTACTTACTAAAAGCATTAATTTAGGCTGAAAGACCAGAAGACCGCCTTAAGAGTATTTCAGCACGGATAACCTTGTTGATTTAAGGTAATGGCAATTTTAAAGGCAAAGTAACATGAACAATGTTCAAAAAAACTTGAACGTTATAATTGCTGAATACAAAACTGCTTAAGGATACTTTGGTTATTCAAAAAATTGGGCCCAGCCCTTTTATTATTATATGTGCAACGGCAGCAAACAGAACATAAAGAATGTTTAAAAAAATAAATTATAACCGTTTAACTGATGGTGTTAATTGCTTAATTGGACTTTTAATTGAGCCTTACCAATGCCATCAATTACCCATGACTAACACTGGCTAAAGGCCACTGATTCACTCCCTGTTCCTCACTACTCATTTGCCTCCTCCTCGCCTCTGTGTCTTTTGAAATGGTGGAGGGGGTGGAGACATTTCCAGTCTGTTTCCTCATTTAATGATGAGATAAGACTTGAGATTAACCAGCGCTCTATTTAATCCTAAACATACTTAATTTGCACTTGACCATTTGTCTTCTGTGGTTATAGCAACATGTCTCTGATGTGATAAGAGGTAAGGGGACTCTTGCATCACAGGGTAGTGGTGGTTGTAATTGTGAAAATAAGTTCTGCTTGTTCTGCTTTTCAGTTACGGGCATTAGGTTTCCTGGATAATTGTATGGTATATTTCACTTAATATGTTAAATATATGAAGCCCTCCATTGTCTGTATGAGTTGTAGTTTGCAATTGAGTAGGTTTAAAAATGATAACAATTACTGTTGAGTATTATTTTAAGGCTATACATCAGAATGCCTTTGTAGATCTCCAACAGTAACTTTATGTCTCAAATCATTTATTTTCAATCTGCATGCTCAATGATGTTTTGGTTTGTGGAATGTTCTGTGAACCATAAATATTGGGTCCATGTAGTAAACCTGCTTGTGCCTTAAACATTTATAAATCAAACTGCTCCCAAAATATTTGATCAAGCACACACTCCCAATGCTTAACATGTGCGCAACTCATTTAGAAAGCTTTACCAATACATGACCCATGAATCTGAAAACAACCCCAGGCTTAAAGGTTCACAAGAATTTGAATAAGTTATGCTGTTCTGTTCCCTGTTTTTCATTTTTTTTAAAGATGTGTGCGATAAAAATCCAGATTTTCTATACCAGCCTTCGTTACCATTTGCAGAAATGGGCCTGACCTAAAAGTGCCCACTTTGTACATTTGCTCATTGCAAGGCTAATAAAAATGTACTTGTGAGTTGAGGGATAATGCTCAGAGTAACTGTCAGGTAAGCAAGGCATTCTTGGGTATATTTTAAGCATTGATTGTTGAAAAACTTTCTTGAGGTCATAGTTTTCTGACGGGCCTAAGCTAATTTGTACTTTGACCAAAGATTTCTCACCAATGTTTTCAAAAGGAGAGGTGGGAGTGGGAGAGCGATTGTGGTGCGTTGTACAGACCTAGAGGATAACGGTCAATAGCTATAGTCGAAACGGTGACAGATCGCTTACTTAGGCACAAAATGAATGATACGAAGCAAAGGTATTTTTTACACAAGGTATGATTGCAGCTCCATCTTTATTAGGAAAAGTAGTTTCTTGTCTTCATACAGCAAGTTTTTAATTCACTAGCAGGCAATTTCCCAATGAGCTCTTTTCAGTTGCCCAAATTCAAGTGAGAGGCAAAAATTAACCAATGAGTCACACACGCACACACACACGTTCCTTTTTTCTTTCCCTCTCCTCTCCCTAGTGCCTGTTGCTATGGCAATATGACACGCAAGCAGAGGAGGTCAGATGAGATAAAATAGAGGGGGCTGGTAGTGGGCTGTGATAGAAGGTGGGCCGCCTAATAAACCGTATTTCTAACAACTGAATCGTTGAATATTTAAGCAGCATTGGTTTTTATCGTGGAGGTTTTTTTGTGTCATAGGGGAAGATTGCTTTCTTCCTCTTCCCGCCGCAAGCGTTGTTGTGATACCATACCACTTACAATTCTTCTCCAGCGTGCCAACTAGAGCCCACCCTTGGCATTCTTGCCCCCATGAAATTGGACATGAACAAGTGTTCTCTCTGCTCGTCTTGCCTATCTAAAAAGTAGACGTGGATTACTCCTTAAGTTTCAGCACATCTCTGTGGCTGAAAAGTGGGTATACCATCTAGCCATGTATGCATAGGCTCATCTGTTGAGGGATACAGGTCCCTCACCATATGACACTTAATTATTTATCTGCTCCGGCACTTGGAATATCTTTTTCATTGGTGTCCTTCACTAGGAAAGCTTCATGTATATTTCAAATAACTACTAAATAAAGTATTTGTGTAGAATAATGCTTGCATCTTTTTAATGCCTTCTAAAATATTGTTCAACGGAAGTTCTTTATTCCTAGCTGACAGAAAACCCATTATGTTTTATTATAAAGCCCACCGCGGCCATGATGTTCTTTGGGAGACAGCTGGTGATTGTGCAGGGTATATTTTTCCTCCAGAAAGTCTGGATATACATTTCGTTTTTTGCTATTACTTTTAGACTCTGCAGAATAAAGTCTGTGCCGGCATGTTTTTATCAACTGCGCTTTATTATTATATATTTTTAATCGGCATAGTTTACTTTGATTGTGCGTATATACATTTAAAAGGCTGTTTACTAAAAACAAAGAACCTTGAAGCATTTCCCTAAAACGGTAGTTTGTGAACCCTGTCCCTGGAAAGCAAGGACATGGTATGCTTGCCTACACCATATTTACACATGTCTGAATTCATTAAATTGGCAGACAGTGGCCTCATTTGACAGATCCAAGAGCCCTCTGATCAAACTATAAACGAAGGTATCGTGTTTGGGACTTGAGGCTCATAAAGTGAAAGCAGTTAGGCTGTCAAAACTTCTCCCTCTAGGTTTTACAGCTGGTCTGTCATAGTCTGTCAAATCAACCCGTGCTCCTCGTGCTTGGAGAGGGGAAAGATGTGTGGTGTCTCAAGCATCCCTGCCCCCCCGCCCCAACATCTGAGTAATTCACCTCCTGTTGTATCTTTATAGAAACAAATCATCGTGGACCCCTTGGCCTTCAGCGAGGAGCGCTTCCGCCCCTCCCTGGAGGAGCGTCTGGAGAGCATCATCAGCGGTGCCGCCCTCATGGCCGACTCTTCATGCACACGCGATGACCGCAGGGAGCGCATCGTGGCGGAGTGCAACTCTGTCCGCCAAGCTCTCCAGGACCTTCTGTCTGAATATATGGGCAATGTAAGTACCCTATTTTTCTGTACCCAGCCCTTCAGACACCGACTGAGAGAAAGTGAATGCCTCAAGTACTTGCCCCTCTTAATAGGTTTTAAACTGATTGTTGGATGCAGGTTTCAAAGTTGGCAGGTTTATTATTCCTCATTTAGTTGCGATGCATGGGTCTATGGCTAAGGTAAATATGTAATATGTAACTATCATCCCACAGTGAAATTAATGTACAATTGTTCATACTAGTACTAGTCATAAATAACAGACATTGCTCAGTAAATATTATCAATCATTAAAGGGGGCTCTTTTCAAAGGATATCTTGGAGGTTGGTGTCTAGTATGGGATCAATCTCAATTGTATTTACTTGCTTGTTTCAAGATAAGTGGGCATGCTGTCCAAGGGAAATGTGCCTTTTCTCAATCGATTACATTGGGAAAGTGCCAATGCCTCCCTATGCTTCCAAGGGTGAACACTTTCCCTAAAGGAATCATGGTATCTGGGTGCGCATGTGACACATTAAAATGACACTAAATCCATTTTAGCCCATGTCAGCACACTGCATAATAAAAAGCCATTAAGGGTTTGTTATAGGTTTCAGAGCAAATAGTTAGTACACAGAAAGTTGACTTTGCTTATTTGTGTTCTGCTTGTTCTGGAATTGATTTGTTGCCTCACAAGCTCAAGTGTACATGTAATCGGTGTGAAGAAAATGTGAATGTGCCACTGGAATCGTTGAGGCTGTTAGGGGTCAAGAAATGTAATGCATTCCACATTACTAGGCATTTCTATAATGAGAAGTTGGAATGTACCATCTCGGATTTCCCCAGGGCATCCATCACCATGGTCTTGTTTTTTACTCAAATTGTTTTGTGATGCCATTTGTTGGGGCTGGAACCATAGCTAAGACTGTATAGTTTCTTACTGCTTGTAAGTAATATGGAAGGAAATCACTTATTAAAAATAAAATAAAAAAATACACATTTTACAGACCGCCCCCCATAGTTTGGCACGCATGTGAACCATGGATTAATAGCAACGTTTAGCCATTATAGAGTAAAATACAGTTTTACTGCCGCTGTTACTTTTAATTTAAATAATTCCATGAATCACGATGCAACATTGCAGTGAAAAGATGTGAATGGGGCATGTTAAAGGACAATTCCGGCACAAAATGAGACAATATGATCATAACACATGTCCACCGAGTTGGACCGTTCTCTGGGATCAGTTTTCATTCTAGTCGAATGTAACCAAAGTTCTCGAAAACCGCTCATTAGCTTATAACGCTAGCTGTGTGGTCTCATTTTGCACCGGAATTGTCCTTTTAAAAGCAGTTGACAGAGTGACAGTCATGGCAAGTGATAGTGGAGAACCGGAAGAACTTGTGTTCTGTGACGGGAGCCAAGACACAACAACTTCTCCCTGCGGCATTTAAGCTTTATTGAAGCTTTATTTAAGCTACATTTTTATTTAAACATTTGACATCTTGAATGTTGTTTTCATTTAATACCATGTGCAAATGTTCCTTGTTTTAAGTGTACTTTAAGGTCTTTAAGTAAGAAATGGAAAGCAAAGTTATATTTGTCTCCTTTTTTTTGCTACTCCGAAAAATTATCTGATCCATGACTCAAAACCGTGATCTGATCCAAGCCGTGAGTTTTGTAAAAATCCGTTGCACCCCTAGTGCCTTATCATGGCACTAGGGGTGTGAAACCGTATCATGGTTTCCCTCATGTTTTTTTGTCTCCCCCTCTGGCACCATTTGTGTTTTAACCACCATCTGAGTCCCCTCCTGGAAATTTAACACAGGAATTGCTTTTTACCTTTTGATAATTACAATGAGTGAGCCATTCAGCCAGAGAATTTCTAATTTCTAGTAATTAGTTTGGTAATGTCTTATTTCGCAAATCTGTGTACTTTTCTTCTTCATTTTGTTTTTGCAAGGTAGATGCTTAAACATCTGAACCAGCAAACTCGACAATGAAGTGTTACAAATGGTATTCTGTCTGTACAGTTTCACTGCTTGCAAATGTGTGTGCTGCATGGCTTTGTGTCTTGCCAGCAGATGTGTTTTCCAAGTGGATCTCAGTACAACCATTTCTTTATGCGAAATAAAACAATTAAAAATGTTACTCCTGTTTACAAGTCACTTGCAATGACCTTAAATATAGTAGAGTGCAGTGCAAGTATGTGCATGTAAATGTCATTGATTGACTTGCCCGTTTAACATATTACCCCCTGGAAGAGCCCCTGGGGGAAATGGCTGTCAGGAAGATGTGTGTCAGGCCCGCCACTGAAAGTGGCAAATGCGCTGTAGATGTCTGTTCACTGCTGTGACCCTAAATGTTTGGCGATACACTGTCCCATTTTAAGGTCAATTTAAATGGTAGCCTGTAATAAGTCATCTTATCCAGGAATGACGGAAAGTGGAGAGTGCATGGTTTGCCTCCATACGGCCACATAGTATGACCTTAATTATCCCATATTGCCGTGACCGATTCACATGGCACATCTTGAGCCTAACCATTTCTGCCACGTTTGTTTAATAATGCATATCAGGTTTCTAGCATCTGTCAAGGTTTTGTACAGAAAAGACTGATGCTAGGGTGCGTTGAAATTAATATGATGCCATTTTAAAAGACCTCAGCAGGGGTCCTGCATTATCTGTTGGATCCCAATTCAAAGGACTTGCTCGATCAAGACCACTTTAATAAAATACAATCATAGACACCTGAATGTTCCCCCATTTTATATCTATGCATGCTGCCGGTCCCTACACAATCACACTTCCCTACTCAATATTTTCTTTCACTTGCCTTACAGTCTCCTCTTCCCTTGTTATTCTCTCTACACAACTCACTCTACCCTTTTTTTGCTCTGTTTTTTTGCCTCAGGCACCTGTACTGAGTGGCAGTGTTCTGTTTTATCCCCATTGCACGATGCTCACACTGTTGGCTTTCATTAGAAGAATGTTTGAGTGGCTCACATAACTTAACATCCTCATAGTTCAGATGAATCTCTCTAAATGCAAGCCAACAATTGAATGACTTTTCAGTGTAGGTAACTATGGTTAGGAACAGGAAATGGTTCAGATTGTTTGGCTACTTTCCAATAGGGTTGTTGCAGAAAATAAGGTATAATGTAATTTAACCTTCAAACTTAAAGTGCAATTGCATCATTGGAGCAAATTACCATCAACAAAGTTGTCAAAGAAACATATTACTCTCCATGAGGCCTTTTACTATATTTTAAAAGTATTATCGCACTGTTGATCCGCAAGGCTTTCAGAGGTTTTTTTTCTTTCTCAACCTGAACCTTGATTCCTTGCTTGATGTCCGTTCGCTTCACTTTCTAGCAGCTATGGTTTATTCTCTTTGCTGCAACACGTATACTAGCACAGGCATACTTTGGTCTCTGCATGGAAAGATGAGCGAATACAAGATCAAGCTAACTTCTCTTCCTAGCCACAGCATTTAGAATGAATATACTGGACTCATGGAAAATTCGGCCATGCCGCATGTTTGCGTAGAGAGTGAGGCTCAAAATCTACCATAAACAGCATTTTTCAAGTTTGTATTACTCTTATCAATATGGGAGTGGACAAAATATGCTTGCTTTATACAAATGTATGTATATTTTTAATTGGAAATCAATTAAGAACAAAAAAACAATGTAGTGTGTCCAACCTTTTTTCCACCATTAACACAAAACAACGGACTGAAACAATCCAGGGACCCACACAGGTCAAGCATTTACCAATATGCTTAAAGACGCACTGTGTAATTTTTTCTCCCATCTAGTGGTTAAATTTTATTTTGCACTTCAAACGAATTTATGCTCTCTAGCGCCTCGCGTTTTCAAATGTTCGTTGCAACCTGTTGGAACTACGGCAAGCAAAACTGAATTCGCCGATCACGTTGCCTTTTTAATTCTCGTTTTTGCTTTTTTTGCCGGCGAGGATTCCTTCTCCTGTGGCGTGGCATAAGTATGATCTTGCATTATGAACAAAAGTGCAGTGCAGGTTTTCAAATTTGCCGGGGAAGTGACAAGCGCGTCTCGCTAAGCTCCTTCTCTGTTCCACAGTCCCGCTGGCTCTGAGTGAAAACGCGTTTAGCCTCACCTGTACCACGCGGTGCTTTTTGTCCCTCTCGGCAGTTCATAGACAGGAAGCCTCCATGAGCTTACCCGTCCTAGGTAAATTCAGATAAGTGATTCTTCGCTCAGGAGGATAAGTGAGATTGTTGACAGAGATAATTTTACACAAATGGGGAATTATTTATGAATGAAGACGTTGATTTGAGGTAATAAATTACTTAAAAAACTACACAGTGTACCCTTAAATTCAGTTTATTTAACATGGCATAACGTAAAAAATTATTGGGGCAAATTAGGGCTGTCACGATATCAGATCTTCACTACACGATTATCGTGGCCAAAATAATTTACGATACAGATATTGTCGCGGTATCTATAGAACATTTGAAAAAAAATTGAAAAAAAATAATGCTATCAGTCAAATTCATCTTTAACTTATTGTGTGTGAGTGTCTCGCTCTCGTCTGTCATCTCCTGCTACATGATTTTGCGCAGCAGTAGTAGCCACGCACTATGTAGCTAGCTAGCTAGTTACTGTCGTCGTCTTCTTCTTCTTCTTCTTCTTCTTCTTCTTCTTCTTCTTCTTCTTCTTCTTCTCTGGTGCATTACCGCCACCACCTACTATATTGGAGTGTGAACCAGATAGTGACTGCGTCACAGCGTCTTGTCAAGTGTGTGTGTGGGGTGTTGGTAGAGGGAGACAAAGTGGGCGCTGGATTATTTTCACAATATTATCATATGTGTATTATTAATATGATATAAATATTAACATTTTTAAATATCATGGTTATCGTCAATACCGGTATATTGCAACACCCCTAGTTCAAACAAACATACAAAAAATGAACGATTAGTCTACAACAATGCAGTGTCAACTTGTCGACTTTTCCGTTAAACCCCTAGTGTGTGTGTGTGTGTGTGGGGGGTATCACCTGTCGGTAGTGTCCCAAGTAGCCATGGAATTGGTAAGAAGTCTGGATCGATAAACCAAAAATGCAACCAAAAAAAACATATCTATATTTATATATATACAGTATATATGGTAACACTTTAGATTAGGGACCACATATTCACCATTAACTAGACTGCTAAGATCTTAATTTATGTACAACAACTTCCTTACTTACTATCAAAATAAAGTTAATGGCCTAGTAGTTGTAAAATATGGTCATGCAGAATAATGCATTAATGTGCTTTATAATGACTAATAAAGAGCCAATATGCTTATAAGCAACTAGTTAATGGTGAATATGTGGTCCCTAATCTAAAGTGTTACCATATATATATTCTTATCTACATCATACTATCAAACAACAGCCTCTAGCAGTCAAATATGAGAACATAGTAACATAGGGGCTAGCACACTACATGACCTCACTAAGCCCTCATTGCAGAGGTAGTGTGCTTGCGCTGTGAAAAGCAGTGCCTGACGAACCTGGGGGCAATGTGAACGGGGACGTTTGGGGTAACATGTGTCAGATGTGTTTTAGGTGATTTCGTCCAATGTTGTTGTTTTTTATCCAGTGAAAGTGCAACACAGCATTCCACTTTGTTTGGAAGTGCAGTCATTTTATTTTGGTCCGAATCATTTGCCACGGTTGGGAGAACATGAGGCAGGCCCCAGGTTGACTGTCCTCAGTGGCTATGTCATGTAATGGCTCATTCCCCAGCACTGTCCTTTCACAGAGGCTCCACCAAGGACTACGTTTCCCAGAGGAACCTGAAAAGCTATGGTGTGATGCACAGTGTGTGCATGCGTTGGTGTGTGTGAGAGCAATCTGTGATTTTCTCTGTAGATATTAGGCGTGGGAAGGATATAATGATCATTCATTCTAATCTAGGAGGATCAGGTATGAGTCTTGGGGACTGTATGCACATGATCTAAAGTTGTCTTGCTTGGTTATTTCCTTCTACATAGCCTGATAAACCATCCTATAACATTAAATGTCTAGTCTGGCATCGACCGATAGACCTCGGCTGATCCAAGGGGCGGGAGGAGAATCGTCTTTCAACATGCCTCTGCACGCAATAGGTTAGCGCTACGACCAATCAGAGCAAGATGACGTAGCCAGAGCGACGGAAACAATCAACCAGGGGAGTAAACCCGTCGGCAAAACAGCAAATACGTCTTTCTTCGAAATGAAGGACTTGAGTGCATATTCTTGCTCAACTTTCAAAGA
>JAOPJI010000002.1:7633889-7646520 GCA_027122695.1 Merluccius productus | reverse complement strand
GTGTGTGTGTGTGTGTGTGTGTGTGTGTGTGTGTGTGTGTGTGTGTGTGTGTGTGTGTGTGTGTGTGTGTGTGAAACTAAATAAAAAATAAACAAACTACTGCACTCCTAAAACTAAACAGAAATGAATGGCTTCCTGTGAGTTTCACTGTCTGAGAAGTGTGATTTCTTGTGTTTAGGTGGCCAACCTGGCGTGCTCCATCTCCAACAACGAGGAAGGAGTGAAGCTGGTCCGTATGGCAGCCTCCCAGCTGGAGACACTGTGCCCCCAGGTACCCGACTGTTCCCTTCCCGTCCACACCGGCTGACCATTCTGCTGCACCCCTGCAGTCCCAAGTCTCTTCATTTGTTTTTGCTCACCCACCTATTCCATAACCATTTTAACTTTGCCTGTCCAATATTACCTAGATTCTGAATCTTAAGCGTCTAAGGCAGTCCACACACCTTGTATGCTGTGTTTCCACAAGAAAGTGGAAAAACAAATTAAAATCTGAAGTGTTCCCAATGTTGAGCTTATCGCCTCATACCTCTTTAGAGCTGCCAAACTCTAATACTTGTTACGTGGTCTTGTCAGAACTCTCCAATACACTACTTTTTCTCCTTAATATCGCCTAATGACTCCCATTCATCATTGGCTTTGATATCCACCAAAATGTCTTTACAAAAAATAGGTACAACCTGACGTTCATTTAATTCTGTTCTTCAAATGTCTCTAATCACTCAAAAGAATGAATTGGCTACACGCTGTAATCCAACCCAGTGTTTGTGTCCATGTGTGTGTTTGATGGAGGTCGTGCAATCAACCTATGCTAATGTTGTAGTTGAAGGCTTTGCTCTAATCGAGCTTTAATGGTTGTAATTGGGTGATTGCAGGTGATTAATGCGGCCTTGGCTCTGGCTGCCAAGCCCAACAGTAAAGTTGCCCAGGACAACATGGACTTATTCAAGCAGGAGTGGGAGAAGCAGGTCCGCGTCCTCACTGATGCCGTGGATGACATCACGTCCATTGATGACTTCCTCTGTGTGTCTGGTGGGTGTCATCCTTTCGTGTTAGAGCTCTTGTTTATTGTCTCCAATAGGTAAGGTTAAATAATGTTTTAGAGTAGCAAGGAGAATGCACCTAATTGGAGGAATGCCTCAGCTGACAGTATACAAAGAAATATGTGCAATGCCTTTAAGAGCAAAAGGAGGGGCAGCAGAGCATGTGGGCGACCAGTGGTATCCATCTTTCCAATGGGAGCCATGCATACAAAGGTTAAATGGGTTCTGTATACCAGAGGTAAGAAGAAAAAAAAGGCACTGATACATCAGCAGAACCAGGTCTTACATTGACATCCTGTCACATGTGCGAAAACAAACAAACTGTCAGGCACAGACATAAATAGTTCTCATTAAGCATCAAGCAGAGTGACTCCTTTTACCTCCAACCAAGAACAGATTGCAGTTTACACAGAAGACATTTGCATTTAACAGGCTTCTGAGCATTTGGTTGCAGTCTTCTCCCTGCTGCCATTCCATCACCCATCAGCCCTCTTGAGCCAGGGACAATTCAAACTGAGAATGAGATGGCTGAGAGACATCAACTTAGTGTTTTATCCATTGCTGGCACAGACCCAACCCTTACTTGTTTGAAGAGTGGCTAGATTAGAAAACGGTCTCAGTATTCAGTCTATGGGACAGCCTTTATTGCATATAGACATCAGTAGTTAATGTTTAATGTTGGTACTCTTTCTCCATTAAAGTTAGGTTGCTGCCATTTTTTGCAAAGATGTGTCAAAAATGTTAACGCGGACTGCTTTTTAATCGTGTGTTTAACAGAGAATCACATCCTCGAGGACGTGAATAAGTGCGTCATTGCTCTGCAAGAGAAGGATGTGGATGGTTTGGATCGCACTGCCGGTGCCATCCGTGGGCGTGCCGCCAGGGTAGTCCACGTGGTCACCTCTGAGATGGACAACTATGAACCTGGAGTCTACACCGAGAAGGTGCTGGAGGCTACCAAGCTCCTCACTAACACAGGTACCTCCATAGGAAGACGCCTCCCGCCGCCCATACTTTATTTTGACAGTTGGGTTTATAGCTATTATTATTATTATTATTTATTTATATTTTTGTTTCTATTATTTTTATTCATAAGAGTATACTGAAATTAATTTGAATGGAAGGATGCTTATCATTTGTTACTCATTATTTCCGGAAGTTGTTTTTAAGTGGATCTGTGTAACTATTTATTATAAATTCAGGTTTAAATAACATCGATTGTTGAATGCCTTCTAAATTGAGGAGAAAGCAAAAAAAGAAAATCATACGGATTTTTAAACATTAAGACCATTTTATGACGTGGGGTGAACTATTCTGATAAACCCCCCCGAATTGCAAGTCCACAAGCATCCGAGTTCAATGAATTTAATGGTCTGTCAATTGCAATGCTGAAGTCAAATGGATTACACCAGATGGAACCGGAGAGACAATGGGCTCTCCAGGGATACCAAGTATCAGTGCAGAGTGATGAATGGTAAAAAGCATGAAAAGTGGGTTTGAATTGCCCTCCCACCTCCTCGGTTATTTTAGCCTGGGAGGGTGTCTTTCAGCGTGACCAGAAGCAGGGTACATTCCGTTGCAGCCAAGATAAAACAGTTAACAATAATACAATACAGGATGATCCAAGAGACTTGAATTTTTGGTAACATAATTTCAGAAGCCACAAACCCTTGTTATATTATGGGGAACGAAATGTGTCGATCAGAGCAGATGCCAATCTCTGAACTTTTTCAGAGATTGGCATTTGTTTTTTATTTTTAATTAAATTTGAAATCTATCTAAATATTGCCAGTTTTTGAAGTAGTACATACAATTGTTTTAATTGCTGCCAGATTCCTGCTTTAAGGTCAGTTTGGAGTAGTTGATTTGTCAGGACCATACAAGTGGAAATGGCACGAGAACCATAAATTCCATATTTTATTTTATTTACTAGAGCCCCTCCACATTTTAATGCACAAGATCCAATCCCCCCAGGTTTAGTATTGCTGATCCTGCTCACAAACGATGCAATCTCCCACATCCCTGTAGCCTCTAACACAAAGGCCAAGCTGAATCCTAAATACTGAGGCATTAATGCAAATGGGACTGAGAAACCCCAGGACTATTAAATCATTACTGGGGCAAAATACATGGCCGCTGGAACAGATTTGTTAGGCATTACTTTGAAAAGCTTCAATGTCACATGCTAAATCAAGTATCCCCTTACCACCACACCCTCCACGGCCAACCCACAGGTTAGATGGTAAGCTTGTTTTCTAAATCCTAACCACACTCCTGATATTGCCCTTGGCATTTCTCAAGTGACCATTATGTTAAATATTTTAACAATTTGGTCAATTCACTAAGTAGTCAAAACAACGAAATATTTCCAACTCGCAAAGCTTTTTGCAATCATCATCCTTTAGTTCATACACATTTTGAGGTCAATCTGTTTTTCTGTTGTTTTTTTTATAGTTGCACAGTGAGAAAATCTTTTATCTTCAACAGGGCAGAATCGGTGCCTTTGCTAGTTCTCTAGGACTGTCTTGTTGATATTAATTGCAAATGTGCTTCCTCTTGAGGGATTCTGTTTGTGGTTGATGTCAAGAAGCCTTTGATAGCCTGTAACCTTGGGGGAATGTGGCAAATATGGATTAGAGATGAACTAGAGCAGAGCCATCGCTGCTTCAGTAAGCTCTCAACATCATGCTGCAGCGTGCTGAAAACCATTGAATGTTTGTTAAAGTATCTGTGCATCTATTGCTTTGTAATGGCTACGCTTGGAAGTGAATGCTTTGTTTACCGGTGTGCATGTTTGTAAGCTACTCACACGGTAATGAAACACAGCTTCCCATGACATGGTAAAATGGTAATTGTTCCATTCCCTTTCAACTTGGCATGTCGTCAGGTATTCTGTAATGGCGGCTTTGTTTGCTGTAGTTTTTTGCACTCACTTAAACTTGACACTGGAGTAAAATATCACTTTTGGCTTTCTCATTCCTCCCCTCCCTGTCTCCTGCAGTTATGCCACGGTTCACGGAGCAGGTGGAGGCTGCAGTGGAGGCCCTGAGTGCCAACCCCACCCAGCCTGTGGATGAGAACGAGTTCATCGACGCCTCTCGTCTGGTGTACGATGGTGTTCGGGATATCCGCAAGGCTGTCCTAATGATCAGGGTAAGCTCTAAAAAGGGTAGTGAATGTTTACCATTGTATGACCATTTTCAAATCCCCTAGCAGTTGATTGATTTGTGAACGTCACCATGAGATTTTTGACCAGACCAGTGTTTTCATACATAAAGCATCACACCAATTCATGCATTCACTGAAATGACGACCCTTCATGTCTCAATTGCTGTCAGTAAGTAAGGCTTGCTTTATGTACTCACAATGCAATTATCTCTTCACTCATTGTTTAATGTTGTTTCCTCTATGAATGACTTCTACTTTGGGAATACCAAAGCCAATTATAGAAGTTAAGATTAAGCAACCAGGGACTTCTTTACTCTGGGCTTAAACAATCCACACTCACTGCAGTCTCCTCTTCTCTAAGAAAGTGTGTGTGTGTGTGTGTGTGTGTGTGTGTGTTTGATTTGCCCGCACCAGATGTGTTTATTATGTAATGTGGTGTGTGACTATGCATGTGTGGCCAATGATAAACTTGTCTCAGGCAAGTGTCGACCTAATTGGCCAGACTAGCAATGTAGTCTTACAGCAGTCTTAGCATTTTTGTGGGTTAATGATCTTTGCCTGGGTAAAACTATGACTAAAACAGATGGTAGTTTAGCACCGTTGATGCGTTGCCTAATGGGCCGACGTTAGACTGACAACCAAACCTCTGTAATGGTTAAAAACGGATGGCTCTTAAATGCTAATCGTATAACCAGGTTAAGGGCTTAAAATCCCCAATTTAATTTAATTTCCGATTTATTAACAGATTAGTTGGTAATGTGTTTAAAAACTGCAGCTCTTCTGCAAGCACAGCCTCATTATATATTTACTACTTATTGTACTGTGCCATTGTCTTCTATTATTTTTGCCTCTTTAAACTATTGAATTGAAACCATTAGTCCTGACAAGGCTTTGTGCATTCTGCACTACTGCTCCTAAAAATCTACTTCGCTTGCCATTAATAATGCTGTTCAAGCTTAAGACACCCAATGTGAGAAACCATTATGCAGTATTTGCATTATAATAAGTAATTGATTTAAGACAGGTTTTAATTAGCATTCTCTACTTGGAGTAAGAGCCGAAGAACTACATTCAATTTCTTCTCTCCCTCTGCTCCACTCTTGTTATCCAGATTGATTAAGTCGTTAACACAGGACCCTTGGGGCTGGCTGAACCCTACCTGGTGTGTGTGAGGGTGGATATGGGTGGGTGTTTTGAAGGGTGCATGTCAGTGAAACATAGTGCAGTATTTGTGAGAAACCCCTTATGAGTCTATCAGAGCTTTCGGCCTGCGATCAACAAAGAGCAGATCAATGATGATCTCTGCCCACTACTGAATAGGCAAAAAAATTGCCATGCCAGGTGTTTGCCAAGACTTAAGTAACAGGTGTTGGAAGGCAGGCACTGCAGGTTTCATAGTGATAAATCACCAAGAAAGAGCTCTGCTGCTAGTCAGGTCAATCCATGGTGGTTCCAACAGTTACTATGCAGGACGGTGCCAAAGCTAGTGCTTGAGTGTAATAGGTTTTCATTGGGCACTGTACATTTTTTTTAATAAGTTGGCGCAGTGTGATGCTTTGATCTTCTACGTGTTTCGAATGAGGCTGGGGTCAGTGCAGCGTGTTTGTTAAGCTGCAGTGCCATTCCCAACACAGCTAGTGCTATTCAATGAAAAGCATGACCACATTTACCAAATTCATGCCATATATCCGATGCCATTTTGTATCAAGTATTATACAGGAACAGTTATTTCACAAACAATGGCATTAAATGTCAAGCATGACATAATATGAAAGCAAGTCAGTGGTAGAAAAGCTCTGTTGGCAAATATCTCCAGAGGCCTCGTCTAAAAGCAAACAAACACACGCTCCCCGACTGTCTTTCTTCTGAAACACGTGCCCTTGCCATGCGGTTGGTCAACTCTCTATTGAAACAGACAAGTGTGTGGCTGTGGCTACTTAAGACAGACAGAGTCTTTAACCTCTGTAAGTGGAGCACTGGCAGCCCTTGTTGGACGTCCCTCGGGTACGTGACAGGCGGGCACAATCCTCTCCCACCTACACTGACATCAGAGGATGCGCCTCCAAGACATCAAACAAACTGTCTCAAAGTCAGCTGAGCTGCAGACATTGAGATGCAGAGGTCAGACATAGCTACCTTTTTTTTTTGGGGGGGGGGGGTCTTTTTGCAGTGAGTCATAGCCCAAGGTGGTTCTGTGTGCTCTGCCCGGTGTAGAAACAGACAAGTCCACTGCTCCCCTCACAGTAGGTGGCCACCAGGCATTGTGGGATAGGTACCAAAACAAAATATATCAACTCGTGACTACCATCTCCCGCGATGAGAGGAGACAGAAAAACACTACATAACCCCAAAGCTCACATTTCCAATCTCATTTCCCACCCCGCGCCAAGCGCGCCATCCTTGTGACGGCTCTGGCTTCCCATTGGGCAGCCACCACAGGGGATCATCTGGGAGTCTCCCACGTCTGCAGGTTATCAGCGGCACAGGCCACAGCAGGTGATGTCTCTGCACTGCTGAACGCCTCTGTCTGGGTCGAAAGGGTTTGCCTGTGTGTCACTGTTGCTCTGTAACTCAAACTACAGCCCCTTCCCCGGGGAACAAGCGCGTCTCTCGAGAGCTTGAGATCTCTGCCCGAACCTGACGAGACCCGACAGGCTCGGGTCGGGTCAGTCTTTATTTATCATATCATATTTCACGACTCACGTCGGGCTGTGTTTATTAATTACTATACATTTTTTGTAGCGCGTTCACTATAAGCAACTTGTGTCGTATCTCAGTCAGAGCTGTCGCAAGCAGCAGCCCCCCACCCCCCTTTTCCCCCTCCCATCGGCCCAACGGACAAATAAGACATCGAATAACCTGTCAGGTGCATTGTTTTGGATTCGAGAGAAACGCAAAAATGGATGCTGCTGAGGAGATGAAAAGGTGGCTTGCCTCAGGCCAAGACAAAATAGGCTATCTGTTGTTTTGTTTTTATTTTTTTGTCACCTATGATGCTTGGAAGGAAACTTGCTAACGAAAATGGCTGGCTGTAATCAGCTTCGGGCTTTAAAAATTATTGAAATTATTTGCTCTACGTCCCTCTATTCCATGAAGTCAGTAGTGGGGTTATGCGGAGAGAGTTGGGTTATTTTTAGATTCCGAAGGTTCAAAATCCATTAAAGATGGGTTGGTGCGGGAGGGCTTCGACACGACTGGATAAGCGCCTGTCATGGCGCAGGCATGGCGGATGTGTCTGTATCTCTTTACATCAGCCTCCACTGGCCCATATCGCCACCAAATGCATATTCATGCCTGCACGGTGCCTTTGTTTTGTTTGGTTGTTCGGCTACAAGTAGCTCCCAGTGAGTGAGTAATGTGTGTGCGTTCTGCCGTTATCATAAAATCAAGTTTGTCACGGTTTGTTATTTAACTCAAAGCGGGGCATGGGAATCATATCACGATCAGGTGGTTCAGCATACAGAGTGCAATTTATGCTGCAGGTTCATCTGCCCACATAGTGGGGACAGATGGGATGCTGATTGAAGCGTCCAAACTGGTCTGAAGCATATTGGGGGTATGCAGTTTGTTCCTTCATTTACATTTACATTTTACATTTACATGTCTCCTCTCAAAATGCATAGGCAGCACATTACACATGATTTACAAATTAATTTGGGCATCACAGTTTCCCAATAGATAATGGTCTGCTAGGCTGTGGTCTAGAGGACGTTTATCTGACGCCATCGTAGTTGGCAGTACCGACGTGTATGTCGTATATCGTGTTCACTTAACTCATCTTTTCTCTTCCCTTCTTTCCATTTTTCTTCTTCCTTGCTCCTATATTTCTTGTGTCCTCTATTCTTTGCTGTCTCCTGGCAGACTCCGGAGGAGCTGGACGACTCAGACTTTGAAACGGAGGACTTTGATGTGCGCAGCAGGACCAGCGTGCAGACCGAGGATGACCAGCTTATTGCTGGCCAAAGTGCCAGGGTGAGTTGTTGTCTGTGTGTGTCTGTGTCTGTGCGTGTGTGTGTGTGTGTGTGTGTGTGTGTGTGTGTGTGTGTGTATGTATATATATATATATATATATATACATATACACACACGCGTTGTTGGAAGACAGGCCTTGCGCTAAAATTGCCTCTACTGGGCTCCCCACATTGTTAGCGGAACATATGATGTTCTCTGGCAGCTTTCACCATAACATGCTATAGCTCTTGAGTGTTTGAACATTTATTTATTTATTCTGATGGTAAGGCTGCTTTCTTATTCTGAAATCTTTGGTCTGAGGCACACTATCAATTCAGGGGGTGTATCTTACACTACAGATTTTCAGATTTTAATTTTGAAAAACCAGTTGGTTGGTTGTTTAAACTTCCGTCATAAGCTGGTATTCATGCATGCCTAATACACTAGATATTATGCATCCAACCATAGTCTTAAGTTTTTCATTTAGGCTCATTACCAAGTGGGTTAATTGCAACGATTTTAGACTTTTCAATGCAATACATATAGATGGTTGTGGGTGTCGAGCCGTTACACTACATTAATCATCCATCATCTTTATGTATATAACTGAGTGTTCATGACTTCAGTCCACTGAGAAACCGCCTTAGTTGAAACCCAGATAGATTCACTCACCTGAAAACTACAAAATGGCTGTGTATCCCCCAACACAGACGTGAAGAAGTGTTATATCCATGTGTGTGAATATTGACTTCTCATCCACTGTAGACCCTATACAACCTATGCCCTGAATTAAGCAAGACTCAGTCCCCACCGTATTTGGCCATGTTGACCATGTGTGACTCTGTATTTGACCGCAGGGCTTATGTCACACGTCTGTTTGTTCAAAATTTAATGATTCAGAAGCCACCATGGCTCAGAAAGACCGATTCAATAACTTTTGCTTTGTTTATTTTATCTAAAAAAAATTAAATTCCTCCCAAAAATATTCTTTCACATAAGTGTTTTAGCTTCCTTCTATATTAAAATAAAAAACCCATTGTCATTTGTCTGTGGAGACCAAATTAAGAGCCTCTTGTCTAACAATAGGACTCCTACTGCTAGCTCCTTCTTTTGAAGAGGTGTAGTCAAGTATGACTTAAAGCCTCCCACTATTATCACCAGTTTCGTCTTAAGTGGTAATGTCAAGCTACATACTAAACGACGCTAATGAGCAACTTGATAAGCTAGCTGTCATTTATGTTTGTATGTTTTATCTCTATTTTCCACATAGAGCGCATTGTCCTGGTTATCACACATTTCTAATGTTCACACATTTTTCACGTTTACTCCTTTGAAGAGCAATTTTGTTTTTATCTGCCCACGGTTGTGTTAAGTGTTCCATCATTGTACATCTAAAGAGGATGTTTAAGCTTCAAATAATCTAGAGGGAAGCACTATTTACAAGTAACAGATTGGAAGTGTGCGCCGCAATATTTTATTTTCTGCCCTTAAGTAGGTGGCCACTCTGGCCTCAAATGCACATTCATTGAATGTCCACACGCCTCTTGGGTTGCTGCCCTTTAACTATCCAGCCTAAGAGGAAGAACAAGAGTAAAATGATAAACACCTTTGCACAGGATATTAAGTACTGCTATATCAATGCCCTGCTATTGATCTCTTCTAATGGCCAGAGGCGTGTAGGGAAATAAATGTATATTTTCTTCACCCGTCTGACCGGCATCCTCAGTCTCGCTCCGGCAGAGAGCCGATGCATAGTATAATGCGTGAGCAGCACGGCTGTGTAGAGAAGGGTTGTGAACCTCGTCTTCACAGCAGGAAATGAAACCTCTAATGATTTCACAGCCCCCACTTAGCCAGTGGCCAGTCAGTGAAATGTTAAGCCCAGTGAGGTGACTGTTGATGACTGTTATCTATGGTGAGGACAGCACTTTCATCTACTTTCTGTACACTTTGAAAAGAGTTGAGTGCAATAATACTAACTTATTTGGAAAATAAGTTAATTTTCTACCCAAAATGTAAAATTCGATATGCACGTTCTACTTTCAAAAGTGCTATTATTCACCTAGCATATCTGAAATTCAGCTCTTAAGAAAATTACTGTAAATATATAGTTTAGTTTTTATCAAGGGAGTACTGGAAAATATATATATTTAATTAAATGATTTGTTAAGTACTCAGGACACAGTGGTGTGTTGGACAGGGTCATACAAAAGTAATGCACTTATGTAATCTTGCCATGTCCCATCCCACTGGTGGTAAACAACCCTTCATCCTTGGAAGCTGGAGGCTATTATTAAAAAGTAGGCAGGAATTGCAAATATCACCCCAACATTGTTTTGTTCCATTGGGCTCCATTGAACTGACTTTGCCTGTCCCTCCATCAACCCCTTTAGGCTATCATGGCCCAGCTTCCCCAGGAGCAGAAGGCTAAGATTGCAGAGCAGGTGGCCAGCTTCCAGGAGGAGAAGAGCAAGCTGGATGCTGAGGTGTCGAAGTGGGACGACAGTGGCAATGACATCATCGTGTTGGCCAAGCAGATGTGCATGATCATGATGGAGATGACAGACTTCACCAGGTGAGCCTGAATGATGTGTGTGTGTGTGTGTGTGTGTGTGTCCGTCCTTACAAGCAACTGGCACAATAATTGGTATAACGGTAGGGATATTCACGATTAGTTGACTCGTCGTTGCTGCACTTGCTAGTCGGCACCGAAAATACTATTTGGTTAAGTTATTTCTGCCAAGATATGAATTGCGTGAAAGCCTGCCATACATTGAATTACACCATGCTTTAAATAATGGAATGAAGTAATGTTAAACAATGTGCAGTTTTCCAACAAATCAAATAACTTTTCTAATTTAATTTAATCTGGTTCACAATGCTCCTCAGCACGATTCACCCCACCTCTTTTCGTGACTTCATTTAAATACCTAATGAGAGAGGCCTATAGAAAAATAACCAAGGATGCATAAACAAGCTTGCGCTCCTGCTGAAGGATTGAACTCTATGAAGCTGTGCACACACTGGCGCTTAGCTCACCCTGTTCTCGTCACTCCGGAGGCATTTCTTTGAAATGTCAATGATTTCAGTCCATTTCACAGTAAAGAAACTATAATCCGCCTGATTACATTTCTTATTTCTTAACTTAACTTTCTTTACTGAGATCACGTGAACGGCAGCTCACTTGCGAACAGTAATCAGGAAGCGGATCGATAAAGTGCATCTAAAGAACGGCTTTCATTGGTATCCAATCTTGACAATTATTTATTTTGGTTGATTATTTAGATTTAAAACATTTGTAAAGTAGTCGGAAGGATCATCCCTAAGTAAGTAGGGGCCGGCATATATAATTGGAACTGGCTTTTAGCCTAATTTTATTTATACAATAAATAGGCCTTTGCTTGAAAAATACATACGACTAGTTGACTCGACTGAAAATGTGTCTTTACTAGTCTACTAGTAAAAAAAAAAAAAAGCCCATCCCTAGTACATTGCTAAACCTTTCCTGTTAGCCTTTGCGTGTTTGACATCACCATGGTGATTTGTTCACCCTGATCTGCATGTGTTGTATTAGTCACCCCTCACATTGATATTCACATGGTTGTGCAACAGCTGCAGAATGCCTCCAGACGGAACACATTTTCAAGTTCAGTCTTTGTCAAACACAATCACCCAATACGGCCATGTTTGTTTCCCAGCATTTGCCTATGCAATATTTTCTGTACTCAGTTGAACAGTACTATAATTCATGCATCAATCGTTAAAATGAATTTGACCCCCACCCCCTTGTTTTTCTCCTTTCTACTAGTAATACGTATGTCGTACCTCTCTTATGACCAGTATCTGTAGCGTGTGGGAAATGTTCAATAGAGAGCGTTTCTGATTGGAACTGCTCTGACCAGTGACCAGGTCACTGCTTACGAGTGAGAAATCTGCCTTTTTGAAGTAGCCCTTTTTTGCAGCAAAACCTTTTTGCGAAATTCAGGGACAAAAGGGCAGGTTATAATGGAGGAAAAGGTTAGATTATTTTTCTGACAGGCAATAGAGTCTGGAATACTGTTTACGTGCAAGAAGTGGCCATTGGCACATTGTGTCTGTGTAAAGGCTGCAGTATACTCGCCGTTCCCCAAGCTGTCGTGCGACAATGTGTCGTCACGGGAGCGCAGTAACTATTTATACTCGCGCTGGTGGCCGCGACAGCAGTTGCAGTCTTCTCCTGAACAGAGGTGGCGCCACTGAGGAAAGACTACTGACTTTGCTATTTCTACGCAGTAGAAGAAGAGATATGCTAATACTGGTACCCATAAACATCGTCTATGCTGGTTCCCCTGTGTGTTTAATTTCTTACACATTATTAGATATTCAGTTAAGGTTTAGTTCACCAGGATGTCTCTTACTATACAGCATTATGTCTATTACTTTACATTGCTGTTATTCTACATCACTGCCACACCTGGTCAGCCATCAACAGT
>JAOPJI010000002.1:7612107-7633789 GCA_027122695.1 Merluccius productus | reverse complement strand
TTTATTAGCGAAAAAATATAGGCCTACACCACACAATAAAATAGAACATATAAAGAAAGAAGCCTTAGCAATAAGGCATGTTAAAATGTGCCTTCGAACTCGTCCATGTTCCTGTTTGAAAAAATAGAGAGGTGCGCGACTGGGCCCAAATCCTGTCGCGCCGGCGAGATCTGCGTCATTTTGACGTCACGACAGCTTGGGAACGGCGAGTATACTGCGGCCTTAACTGAGTTTTGAGAACAAGCAAACCTATCGCATGCATGTGTTTGTGCATGACCATGTCTTTGCGCATGCCTTCTGAGTTGTTTACTGAGAAGACATCCTGTGCACAAGACTGAGTCACAGTAGCAATGACGGTGAACGTCTGCCTTTCAATCTTCATCTCTGAATGTGTCAAAGTTCATCTGTCGCCACAGGTATAATATTGGTATGCTTTAAGAGTTCAAAATGTGAGCACAGTCAGTGGTCGGCAATCATTGAATGTGTGCTGTATTTAATCCTTGTTGCCCAACAAGTTAAAGAGGACATTACAAATGCTTTCAACTTCCAACAAGCCTTGTGTGTATTTTAATGCAAATGAAAAATGACACAATGAATGTTAATGCCATCAGAATCAGACCATTGCTCATGACCTCATTCATGTTTGCTCCAGAGCACGTCATGTGACGCAGATATAAACACATTAATAGTATACAAGACATGTCTTATCTTACCACAGTTACAGACACCTTGTCCTCACATTAGGTTAATTTAAATTGCAATTTAATTGTTTATGCTCAATGCATACTTCAATAGCCCTAAGTAATACTACAACTACAACCAACCTGCTTTTTACAGTTGTAGGTAGCAGGATACACTTCTAAACAGTCATTTTAATGTTCCCATTGGGAACATTTTGAAACATGAGACGTAACCGGTTTAATTGCATTTTAGTTGGCTATTGTTTGGGGAAGGGTAGCCTCCTTTTGTAATTTGCCTAGTGTAGAACTACCAACTACACAATGGCTCTATAGAGAGGAGTGCTGCTGCCAGACAGCTTTGCTTGGAAGCTCAAGTCCCCTGGGCAGGTTTACACCGCTAGACACCACTGGGACTCATACCGGTGAACACGTATTTAGTTCCCCGCGTCAGATAACTGTAATTCAGAGCGTGAATGTTGAATATCCAATATATGCCAAATGGCCGCTAGAATGTTGACTTTTGAATATCCAATATCTTTCTAACTGAAAAAAACAAACACTTATTTTGGCTACTAGACACTACTATTTTGGCTTTTTCAAGACATCATTTATAATTGAGCCACTATTCGAAAATCATGACCCATCCCTAATAACTAGGTAGGTACCCACACGTATTCTGCTATACAAGACGGGTCAAGTCCCATCTAGTATAAGCTATCTGAGCAAAGATCTGATATCCAACAGCCATATCAATAATGCTGTATATTAAAGAAAAGGTATCCATTTGTTAATTAATTATCATAAAAATAGAGGTATGTTGGACATTCCAAACTGAGAAAAATGTATTATAAAGCTATAATGATGTTCCAATGACCCCGAGCTAGTAGTCTACACCATTCAGTAACGATAATCAATCAGATTGCTCGTTATTATCTGCTGATGTTTATTGTCGGCAGTGGGAGAAACATTATTGGTGCATACATATTAGCATGACTCACAACAACCTCGAAGAAAAACACAAAATCAATGAGTCTTTTTTTTATTTTAATAACAAATACAAAGAGGGAATTGTTTGCATGGATGTTTTGACATCGACAGTGTCTGTTTTTGTCTTTCTGTAAATGGCCGAAAGGGGCTGTTTATCTGTTAATGCTCATGTCTCTCTGACCATATATCTTCACATTATGTGTGTGCTCTCACATGCAGCATTAGCACATGGAAGGTCACTAGATGGTTAATTCAGCCCACACCCAAATTATTGCCCCTTCAACCTTGAGCTGGCACATAGCTTTGCCAAGGTTAATGCTATGTGGGGAAATTGATCTAGGCCTTTCTACTGACCTATCTGCAGAGCGGAGGAAAGGAGGGATTCTTGTTAACTCCCACTTTGCTTATGGCTACATGGTGGCTGTCATGAATAAGGAATGTGTGTTTGGAAGCATGCAGCGTATTCGGAAGCCACCTGTCTAAAGGCGCTGTGTGCTTTTGGTCGAGTGTGGCTTGCGTCCCATCCAAACTCCTGAGGCTGTCAGTAGTGTGGACCCTTCACCAGTACCTTTTCTATGGATGTACAAAAATATATATATATGTATTACAATTAAAAGCGTGAATCTGGATCTCTCCTTTTCGCTGTGCCTTCCTTGTTATTGGCCAATATTTGAATAACATTTGCATATTGCAAGCTAGATATGTAGAGACATTTTAGCTTGTATTGCATACTCGAATCTAGCCCTCACGCATATCAAATGTGTATTTAAGACCAGGAGTACTTTCCAATTACAGCAAATCAATGTTTGCTATATTTATGAGATGATGCCACCATAGAAGTTGAATCACTCTTAAAGCGAGTGGTATATCGAACCATGATAAAAACCCTATTTTTCAAAGTTGTTTTTGTCCCCCCCCCGCCCCAACCCCCCTAAACTCATTACAATAGGCGTAGCTCTGTCTCCAGGGTCGGCCCATCTCCCTGGAGACTCATGGCCCCACCACACGGCTCCTGTCGGGCTTTGTGGCAGAGGGGAGCGCAGAAGAGGGGCTGGGTGGTAGATTGGATGGAAGGGGCAGAGAAGAGAACACAAAATTCCATCTGTTCTGGGTTGGATGGCTCTTTTTTTTTTTTTTTTTTGCCTGGAGAGAGCAGCTTTGAATCCAATTTGTGCCTCATGCCAACTGTGTCCCCTAGTCCCTTGTGGGGACGCGACGCTGGCAAATAACTGACAGTAGGTTGGGTCAGTAGTGGGCGTGCCTGCGGTAGGACTAGCCTTGTTTAGGCACTGAAGGAGAATGGAGACGTTTACAACAGACAAGGGAGAGTGGGTGCATTGATTTATTATGTTTTAAGACATCATCTCCCTACATCCATCATCTACCTCGCTCTACCGCTCGTTCCTCCATTTCCTTTTGCCACTTGATCAATGGCAAGAAATGGGCAGACAAATGCAGAGTGGGTGGTGTTTTCTGTGTTCCTCATACCATCTGGATACGCTCGGCTAATACAACATGGAACAAGTCATCCCGTTTTTGTTACCCATCAGATAAAGCCTGTGAAGACACTTGTGAGGCGGGGGGGGGGGCAGGGAGAGAGACCAAACAAGCCAACACAGCAGGATTTGACAGCACCCTATCTGATAGGAGAGCAAGCACACGGCAGTGGCCACAGCCAGTGCTGATGTGATGGCCTTCAAACTGAAGGCTGTGCCCCTGAGTTTAAATGGGTTGTAAACCGTTCACAGCCCTGGACGATGGAAGTGGTGCCAGAGGTCTGCTTGTTTGTGTTTTGTGTGTCTGGAGGTGTGTGTGTTTTAGCCAAGAGTCGGCACAAACACACACCTCGTGGTTTCCCAACCACTTTTGTGGGTTCGCTCTGACCAATACCTATATATCAGAAATTCTCTATTCATATCTGGCTGTCCCCCAAAAAAAAACACCTTACCAGCAGCAGCTCCTTCACCGAGTCCATGCTCTTGAATTTGTAATGACACTGCAGTAGATCAAAAACAGTGAATGATCTTTTTCATCCGTTCTTTTTTATTTCCAAAAGGGGGAAGGGGCCACTGAAGAACACATCTGATGTCATCAGTGCTGCGAAGAAAATTGCGGAGGCCGGATCAAGAATGGACAAGCTGGGTCGCACCATTGCCGACAATGTAAGTCTGAAACCAAACCCAGCACATAGTGATCCATGCTGAATTACACAATTGACCCTAAAACGCATTCAAGTTTAGCAGCCATGTAGTAGCCATGTCAACAACACATGTGCCAGTGGGTTTTTCATTTGCTGTTTATCGACGACATGCCAGGCAGAAAATGGGCGTAGCTACTTCTGCCAGGACACTCCAGTCATGCGCCGCCTATCAGCTGACGGCTCTCGCGGTCAATCAAACGCACGTACACTGATAGGCCTATTGTATTTAGCTTTATATTATGCCCTATCATCAATTTGATTGATTTGTTTAATATATTTGAGATTTATATTTATAATATATTTGAGATTTATATTTCAGACAGCTAGAAGACACCTATATCCGCGATGATGAATTCAGTTTGACGTTCAATATTCCCCCTTTTCTGCTTCCTAATCTCAATTGAGAGCCGATTCATTTCAGATAAGTCTTGTTTTAAAGCGTAGGCCTACACATTGGACAGTGTTTCACACATATTTCCCACTGATTTAAAAAAAAAAAAGTGCGTATGCGCGACTAGTCAATGTTGCATTTGGTAGTCGGTGCCAGAAATACTAGTCGTTTTTTTTCTCTTTGAGAAAAGCATTTTTTAAGGCCTATATAAACGGCAGAAGCGTGCCATGCACTATTGATAGAAATATGCAGATAAGAATTAAACCATGTCTTTAATAGGCCTAATTAATCAACATTAAACATGTAGTTTCCCAAAACATCTAATCATCACACAGCGGAGCTCAGCTGTTCGAGTCGCTCCGGAGGCGCATCGTTGAAATGTCAATCAATTCCGTCCGTTTCACAGTAAAGACACCATGATCTGCCGGATTATATTTACTACTTATGTCTTAACTTTCTTTAGGCCTACTTAGTTTGAGCTCACTCGGCTGCTCATGCGAAAGGCTTGCTTACTCAGTAAGCGGATCAATATAATTAATGAAAAGAGAACAAAATAACCGCAATCATTGTCTCTTGACAGACAAAGATTTATTCTGGATGATTATTTAGATTTAAACTTCAAAAGCTAGACAACTCCTGTTTCGGGCTTCTATCCGTGTCTCTGTGTCATTGTCCCTTGCATGTACCATTGAAGCATTGCTAGCTTGCTTGCTTATACTCTTGAAATAAATAACTTTTTTTTACCGGCCAAAATGGCTGTCAAGGTTTATATTTACCGGACAATTGAAATTCTAGTGGGCCAAAGGGCGGTATATGTATAGGAAACCCTGGCATTACCATATCATGCAATAAGTGGTTAAATCTATGACAGAATTACTGTAATTTCCTTTTTGTTTAGATTTTGAAATTTGCTTTGCCACACAATCTTTTAATTTTAATTTTAAAACATTACCTGTTCCAAAAAAGTGAATTACTGCCCTCAGCAGAAGCCCGTTTGAGCCACACTTTAAACACTTCACATATGTTAATATGTATTTATTCAAGTATTCATTCATTGGTCTAGTTTCCAAGTTTGTCACACATGCATTTCAGATCTGAACTTATAATAAAGTTAATATTTCACTGTACTGTATGGAGTCACTTTGCAGTGGGTTATAATAATGACTTTGTGTTACAGTACATTGCTACATCCAGTACTCGGTACTGAGTTTAAATAATGGTCTATGAACATGCCGCTCAGGGGCCAGCAATACGCTGTAAAAGAGGGATGACCACCCAGATGTAATATGTGAAGATAATGCCAGTGGATTTGTGATGCTAAGCTACTTTATTGGCTGAAAATGGGACATCTGTCTATGTTGGCTATAGTAACATTCTATCATGCTCTCAATTGCATATCTGATTTTGCCAAAGTGAGGCTCAGTTATGTTTATACCCGTGAGAATAGATGTAGTTGACTTGGCAGGTGGATTTCTTCTTTTTTTTTAAGATGATGCAGGAAATACTTGTGTGCCAGGTGCAATTACTTCATTGCCTTTATAGCCCTTTGTGCATTTTTAAAATTTATTTTTTGCAAAAGGGCTACTTCAGTTGCATTTCACAATGTCCATGTCCACGACAATACAAAATATCTACGACAGCCTTTTTCCCCCCCATTCACCTTGATATTTAATTTACCATTAAGCTTCATACTGACCATGTATAACGGCACACCCATTATCATTTTTCTCTCTCAATAATGACCTCATTGGAACTCGACCAATGGATTGGGAGCACTTTGGTCCCTGCCAAATCCATTCTGCATCAAAGGCCGCTCTCCCTTTCATCTCCCATTCCCCAATTCCCTACTCCATCATCTTTCCACCTTCCATCCCTTACCCTGAGGACTCTGCTCCTTGACACAGGAATACACATATTCAATTATCTATGGCTTCATATTTCACTTGAATACTAGCACTGTACCACTCCTCTGGGAGAGCCCTGCATGATTTATCCCCCACAGTCTACTCGTGTGCCACCTCTTGCACGGGAGCGAGGCTCCGTGGCAACGCTTCTGCAATATGTATACAATGTGTTGTTAAATCATGAAGGAATTTAACGGTGATGCTAGCAACAAGACGCAGTTGTCAGATTGAGGTTGACATGGTCCTCCCTTGTGAAGATGCCTCTTTTCACTACAACACAGAGATCTACCAGATGTGGGTTTTTTACCCCTTCTGCACGCGTGTGTGTTGTGTGGGTACAAGCAATGGCTTGTGTGGACATGTGTCAGGAGAGGCAGTTTGAAACGGTTGCTATAAGAAGTTTGTTTAAACAAACATTGAGTTGTCATCCTTCCTTCTCGGTTTAGTGAGGGTTCAGTCAAGCAACATATCTAACTGCTACTCGTGCTTTTAGCTGCCATGTTTAGCCATTCTCTTTGAATCACATTTCTGGTGACATTAGTAAATCTGCTTTAGCAGTAGGGATGTGCGTACAACAGGAGTCTGTTGCATAATTAATCTAGGATTCTTTTGCGATTGCATTTATCTTGCCAATTGTTTTGTAACTGTGAGGGATATGTATAAAAGTTGTTGTACCAGGGCATTTGTAAAATATTTACCAGTCTGAAAGTTTCATGAGGGAAAAACTCACATGTTTTTAAAAAAAAAAAGGTTTACCCGCAGGGAATATTTATTGAAATGAATATGGAAGGTGCCGTAATGACATTAAGTTGGTTGTAAATATCCAGATTTATCCATGTTGTTACATAAGCATGCATTTTAATTAAAGCCTGTCATATTGGAAACATCTGCTCTAAATTTACAGTAGAGATTGCTCTCTCATAATCTGACATGAGCTGTCGACCTTTGAGAGCCGCACGTTTGATATTTTATTTAAGATTAGCTCTGATGCTCTGTATTCGAGCCCATGTCTATCGGCAAATCAGAACGCTTACCTGCTCTGACCTAATTGGAATGGAATATAAAACTGGAAAGTGCCTTTTTCCTTCATGCCTCAATGCAGCTCTTGCCGCGGTTTATTCCCTTTAATGAATACAGTGTAATCCCCCATAGAAGGCAGATGGGTGTGGGGGTGGGTGGGTGTGTGTGTGTTTGTTCCCTTGTCTTCTTCTGTGCTACTTTTTGGTTTCCTTTGCCCTGCATTCTGGGATGTGGTCAGTTGTTACAGTATCATTGTTGTGTACACTATTAGGGTATTCGGGGGATGGGTGGAGTCGAGGCACTCAAGTTATGAATAAATGAAGAGCACTGGCTGTTGGAGGTGATGTCTTAGCCAGGACTGAAGACCCCTCCAGCCTTCTGAGCCCATGCAGCTGTCTCCGTCTGTGTAGACCAAAACACTTCCAGACCAGGCGACACGCACCCACTCCGCCTCCACATGTCAGCCAAGACTCTCGGGACTCGGTCGGGGAGAGTTGAGCAGGAGACCACAGCAGGAGATGGAGGTTTTATGTGCATCCATGGGGATAAGAGATGTTCCTCCTGAGAGCAAAATCCATTAAAGGTGGTTTGCCTTTAATTAGCAGTGTAATTAGCAGGTGTCTTTTTTTATGTATTTACATTTGGGTGGTGTATATTTAGAAGCCTCTTAACAAAACAAGAGACACCATGGGCTCTCCCATTCAAGCAAACATGGCAAGTTGGGGGTGGTATGCAATCACCGGTGTTGGCGCTGAGCGAAACACCTTCCAGAAGCACATTGAGTCAGTCAGGGGAGCTAAGGCGGCACTGGAGCTACTCATTAACCTAGACATATTAATCACCCTACCCTCTGCGCTCCATGCCTGAAGGGCCCACAAGGGTTCACTCTTCATAAAAAAACACATCGGCAGATGGTTCCTGACTGATAGTACAGCATCTCCGTTTTCTTTATATGAAAAGAAAATGTTGGCATGTTGTATCCCTCAGAAATGCACATTTTGAAGTGGTCCACTTTTAGTTACTGGGAAAAGTTAAGTATGAGTAATGGAGAATTTAAAGAAGTTTAAAGAAATAAATGTAGTGCCGAGATGAGCTGCAGGATTTAGGTCAGTGCTGTACAAAGGTCTGCACTGCAGTTTATTAAGAATTTATGATTCTCCTCTGCAGGGTTCCTTAGGAGAATTGCGTCTGAGCTGGCTGGTAAACAAATAATCCTATGTAATTGAAATTTCTAATGTTAATGTGTGAGCCCATAGTCCCTTGTTCCCATGCATACTCTTCTACGCATACATCTGTGCATGTAGTCGGAAACATGCACATAAAATATTTGCGTATTTAGGAAATGGGCATGTGCTTGCTGTGTGTGCCTTCAGTGTGCAAGCTTTATTCTTGTGATCTATACCGACGTACATAGTATACTTTTCCAATTTGCATTCAATCAGTGTAGATTTATGGTGATCCATGGGTGATCCGGTGCTGGTGGCAGTGTAATCCCAGCTCTGGCCCTGCGACGCTTTATGGGGAACGGGGCTGTAAATTTCGTACCGCAGTGGAGGAGCAAAATCACCCAGAGAAGCCCACAAATTCTCCGCTCAGCAGTTCAAGGGTCAGCCCCCAGCCAACTGCAGCCCAGTGGCTTGAGCGTTATGGGCTTGTGGTGTTTGTGTTCACGTTGGGTCATTTATCCACCGCTACTGTTTTTGGTTTGTCAAACACAGCGTTATGGTAATGGTTAAACATTTTTTATATTTTGAAGCGGGGCATCGAAATTGATCTGATCTTGGCAGAATGCTCAGGGAAGCTCTGGCGTCCAGCCCGGTGGTTGAGCAAAAAAGTCAGGGCACTTCACTTTTCTTTTTTTTCTTGTGGGTGTGGGGGGGGGGGTTGACTACAGGTAATAGGGAGATTACCTGTAGTCGATCCCTTTTCCAGCTTTTGCATTATGCAAACATTGCAATTGTAGGGGTTTCAACACAATACCCGTCTCAGTGATCAAGGACAATACCAGTCTCAGTGATCAAACCCTCGTCGCCTCTCCTGCGTTCACTAAAACATCTGTTACTGATGTAATTCGGCAAAATCACTTCCTTGTACCAATTCTGCCAAACAGCATTTAGCATGCACTAGCCTGCCATAAATGTAAACAATGGCAATATAGCACTATCCTCTTTTGGAATCAATGTGCGTAGGTCAGTACGGACTTTGTGGACAATCTAACGGTGAATCGCCATACAAGTACTTTAAAAAATGTGCTATCAGGAAGACAAAAATGCAATATTGCCATTGTTTACATTTGTGACAGGGGCGCGAACGCTAAATTCTCTTTGGCAGAATCAGTACAAGGAAGTAATGTTGCCAAATTATATTGGTTACGGATGTTTTAGTGAAGCCAGGAGAGACTGCTACGATGGTTAGGTGTTGTATTTTTATGTCAAATGAGAAAAAAAAAAGATTCAAGCACTTGTACGTGGACTACCGGTCTTTATAACTTTCTTGTAAAGTTGTCACTTTTGCTGCAAGAACTTGAATGATCTATTTGACTGACAGCCACAGCATGAACATAAATCATTGAGGAAGGCCATTTAATTGGTCCCTGTGGTTACCTCCAAATCTAGTGCTCTTGGCTTGCCCCCAGCATGATTTTCTCCCGTCATAGCCAGACTGTGTGTCTGTTTCACTGTCACATCAACATCCCCCATGTGTCAGTGTGATTGAACAGGCCCACACACAAAACCTCAGCGTCATTTGCGCAGATGTGGTCGGACAAAAGCCATCTTGCTATCGGCCTCAAGCAGGACTTAATTGATAACTATAGACTATGATGGCTTTATATGTTCAGCCAGCCACAGTAAGAGGCGTGGCACTAAGAGATTGAATCTAAAGATAGGCACATTAGCTATAAATCACGGTAACTGGCCTGTACATGGAAAATGCCCACATTCATGCAAAGTTCATTAGCGATCGCTCCATTCAGGAGTGCTGTGATCCAGCGTCTAAACCGCATTAACCCTCTTTTGTTCTTGTGGGTTGTCCCCTCCCCTATCCACCTCTGGAGAGCGTACAACAAGTATCCTCTTGACCCAGTATTCGGTATACACAACCTATATATGACATTTGCATTTGCATTCAGAACATTACATAATGTGGATGCTGTTTTTTTGCCCTATACCAGAACGATGGTGAGTTCAAGCCAGACCTTTCTCCAGTGCTGGCACTGCGCTAAAATAAAGTGTGGAGATAGAGCTGGCTATGCAAGACTAAGATCAAAGTAAACGCTCCACAGATATTGAAAGTTATTTTCTTGTAAAATATTCGGTTTGATAGGCAACACCGGTGTTGTCACAAGTTTATTGGTGGTGAGGAAACTGGTGGGAAAATGTCCTCACCGTGGCATCCCTATTACTGGGTAAGAACAGCAATGTTGGCTCTCTCACCTTCTCTGCAATATGTAATGGAATTCATCACAACTGGCATTTTTTAGACTGATGGGACCTGGCCGTCCTTTATGGTTTATATTGGGAATATTATTATTCTGCTGGAATCTTTTTATTCAACGGCTCATGCTTTGGTGTCAAACTTCTGTTTTGTGTGCGTGTTCAAATAATTTTTTTCAAGGACAAAAATACACTCATCCTCCATAGAAACAGCTTAAGCATACAGATGTCAGGGTAATAATAATTACATCCACCTTCACTTTAAAAGTTGACCCTAAATTCTGAAATGCCTAATAAAAAGGCGTCAATGTCAGCCACGGTTGTGTAAGATCTAATTAGCAGATAGAATGACAAACTAAGATAATATCTTTAAAATCCACACATTGGGGAAAACTATCAGACATCAATAATGAGAGACATTACTTCTCGCATAACGGCTTCCATTTTCACCTTTGTTCCCCAGCTCTTTTTAAATAAAGATGCGGCCGTGCTTTCATCTCCACTTTGAATCATTTCAAGAGATGCGCGATGACACACCTTGTTATCTTATCGTCTGGCGGTAGCAGCTGACCAAGCGATGTTGTCTCCCTCTTTCCATTAGAGCCAGCCTGTGTAGGCACTGTAGCCATGCAGGCCTTGTCTCCAGGTGTGAGGGCTACAACACTGACACATGTGCCAGGGAAGTTTGCTTATGGACTTTAAATGGTGATGATGGACCGCAAGACGGGATTCTAGCGTGACACCGACTAGAGGAGCAGTTAAAGCGTTTCATTTTCATTCGTTGCTGCCTGGATTTAGAACGTATGCGTGACCTACTTGCAAATGAAAAAAAAAGCTCCCAGTGACGTGTATTGAGTTTTTATTATCCTACTAATCTTATCGATGTACTCCCACCTAATGAAGTTTCTTTGTGCTGATCTTGTAATAATATGAATGACGAAATCCCTTTTCGCTTGGACAAAAGGGCAAATCGGTCTGCCGAACCACCGACGTGCCTAGCCCTACTGTCCAGGTGAGCCGTACCTGGTGGGCTTTCCCACCCTCTTGACCACGGCAAGCCGTGTCATGACAAGTGGTGTTCTTGTCTCACCCCCTGCAACCGATGTATTCACATGTCAGGGAGTGTCAAGAGCAGCCTTGCAGAATTTCGTGGGAGTACTGAGCGGAGCCAGCAGCTGAGCCAAGCACAAGCACAAGTGATGCTTTCACAGTGCACTGCTCCTAACCGCCTCACTACTTCCCCGAGCCCTCATTAGCATGCCTGCTGCATTTAGCCTTAACCCAGCTATGTGCTGCTACACACACACACACACACACACACACACACACACGCACTACCCCCCACCCTCGTCCCCAGTCAAACTCCTCTGTTATCATCTACTGTTCACCCCTCCCCTCCCTTGAATTTCTCCCCTTTTATTTACTCCTCCATGCTGTTCCCCCTCTGGCTTGCTCCTCATCCTCATCTTCACGCCGACTATTAATTTCTCTCCAGTTCTCTCTCCCTCTTATTCTTGTTTTGACTTATTCTGGACTCCCAGCTGTGTATATATGGCTCTGGTATGAGCTCAGTCCTTTATGACTATCCTCCCCAGCAGACCCCCAATTCTTTACCCCATTCCTCTGCCTGCCCAGCCGTCATCCCTTCCCCTGCCTAGTCCAGACCATCACTCCATTTTAATACCACCATTTGTTTTATATGCAAAGCATGGCAATAATGGGAATGTCTTCCATATTGAAGAGCACACATCACGGGAGCCACCAGGGGAGGCTCTGTTCTGCTAGAACAGAACAGGGATTATAGTGTCACGCACGCACGTGCTGCTTGTGCTTTTTATTTTGACGTATTTGTTTACGTGTGGTCGTAAACGGCGGCTGCTTGCGAGCGTGTTGCTGTGCATTGTTTGAGCGCATGAGCGTGTGTGTGTGTGTGTTGTGCGTGTGTTCGCTCGGCAAGCCTCATGGTCGGTGGTGTATGATGGAACAAGGTAGGGTTATGGGGGGGGGGGGGCTAGTCTTGGATTACTTGCGTGTCCGTACATGTGTGTAGGCACTGTGCTCAGTGGAGTGCTGCAGACATCCCACCAGGGACCCCCGTGCTCTCAGCAGAGTTATCAGCGCCATACCTTTCTGCCCGTTTCCACTCGGCGAGGAAGAAATGAGCTGACACTTCTGCTTTTCTGTAGTCGCACAGAAAAAGGGTACATTAGAAGAAGTGTGTGGGAAAAGTTGCTAATGGCAGCTGGGCTAATCACGGTAAACAAGATGAACATATATGTGTGTGTTGCCTGCTTAATTTGCAATTATCAAGCGAAACATCCCCTCACTTTCTCTACCGCCCACCTACCCGGGCCCGGGATATGTTCGGAGTCAGCAGACAGCCCAGATATTTCATCAATTACCAGATTGCCTGCCATTAGCTCCGTCTCACCTTTTGCCCACACTTAAAATGAATGGCTACCACAGGATACTGCTCTCATACAGCCAAGCAATTAAAAAAAAAAAAGGAAAGTGTTTTCAACTTCTTATAGTCTTATCCGCGCTATTTCATGAAATAACGTTTGGGGTTCAGGGGTACACCTACTTGGCATGGAATTATTAATGCAAGGGAGAGCCAATGTCAGATTTTGAGTTTTGTATGCTCCAAATATGCTAACGGTGTTTACGTTTTTAGGGTGAGAGCCCAGTGTCCAGTTGGTGCTCACTATGCTTCTATGTTACAGCGGTTACCGCTAATAATGTTGTTCACGTATGTTGTTACATACGTGTTGGCATGTCTCAAACATAATCCTGTAGCATGTTGGCGTGTATAATCGCATAAACTTGACAGACTGAAATTGCGCCACTAGTATTGTCACAACTGATTACCAATAATGCTTAACATTACTACCTCTACTCTGTATTCCCTAGTCTCCTCTGTACCAGCTGCAGTCTTTCTCCCTCCTCGTAATCCTCTGTTTTTAAATTGAAGTGGATTATGGTGATGAAGATCATTCATTCTATTTTCGGTTTGTCACTGTGGCCACTGCAGAACTAGCGTGAGCGTTGTTGTTTATCCCGCACAGTGGGTGTGCACAGCCAGAACTGTTTCATGGCAGTGGTGTTTGTTTACACGTGGACAAAGGACCGTCCTGTTTGAGCGTGTATTGTTTGCGGATGAGCATGCATCCAGGCTAACGTTGCTCCTCACAGAGCCACCAATGGCTTCATTTGCTTTAAACATGAGCAGCCTCTACTCATACTGTTTGTTTCTGTCTGGCACAGTGACATGATCTTTAAAGATTGTGTGAATCTAGTTTTAACTTGTCAAAAATAGGAATGACAAGAAGCTTGGGGATTAAGCGCAAGTTGACCATTTTATTTGACCAACATTGCAATACAGTTCAATGCAACACAAGTGCTATTGAATACAAGCATGCCATGTTTTCTAGCTAGCCAGTAGCGACAGCAGGTGTAGCTTAAAATGCACAGCTGCATCTCAGGAATGGCTCGAGTGCAGCAGGAGGAGGGAGGAGGAAAGGGATGAGAGTACCACTATGCTCTGATAAAACTGCCCCCAATTATGTATAATTGTAACTGTAAATTTCACCCAATTAAATCTTTAAATGTAGCCTTTGTGAGTGATTACAAATGACTTGCAATGCTCAGAGTGGCTTTATAACCAAAAATGAAAATCATTCACATAAAAATGCATGTCTTCGTTCTTTTCATAAAGAAATCTATAAATGGCTGCGGCCCCTGCTGACTCGGCACGCCTCGTGTCTCAGGTTGTACGCCTTTTTTATTTTATTACGATCTAAATGTCAAATTTCCGATTACATACGCGCTTATTCACTTGATGAGCCGCGAGGAAGGCTTCTATAGCCCCATTATCAGGCTGGCAGGAGGCTTGTTTAGCAGGGCCAGGAAGATATTGGGAAGTGGTCTTCCAGCACACAGCCTAGGTTTATTATTGTGACTTTCCCAAGTGCTGTTCATTTCCTAATGAGGTATAAACAGGAAAACAGATGATGCACTGTCAATCAGACATTTTTAATACCGTATGTTTTCATACAAATTAACAGGCATCAGAATTAACTGTTGCTAGTGCATTACTCGGTTGTTTGAATTTGTCTTATTTTTCTTATTTATGTAAATGTCATACTTCAGACTGCTCTGCTAACGTCATCTTAAAATAATTGCAGACATCATTAGTGAGCTTTTTACTCTGCGCCAGTCCGTGACATGGTGGCCACTGGCCATTGAATTAACAGTTATTAAAATACCACAGTCTAAGCTTGTGCCATGCGGGACCATGTTGCCATGGCCCTACCTTGGTGCTCCACTTGAAAAGGTCACGGGTGGCTATTGTAGAATCATGAGCGAGAGGGCGGTTAATGCATATTCATCAAGATGGATGACATGTCCCAACCGAGTTTGTTGTACTGCCTGAAAGCTTTCCATTTTGCCACTGGCCTATAAAGTGAACATACAAAATGTGTTTATCTCACCCTCTTCGTTTTCTTCCCCTTAGTGCCCAGACTCTACTTGCAAGCAGGACCTGTTGGCCTACCTACAGCGCATCGCCCTCTACTGCCACCAGCTCAACATCTGCAGCAAGGTCAAGGCCGAGGTGCAGAACCTGGGCGGAGAGATGGTCGTGTCCGGGGTGAGTTCAACAACGATCCAATCACAGGCTGCCACATCGTCTCTGATGTTGCCGGTCTGCCAGCCATCCGAAGGCCCGCCCACAGCAGCAAAGTGGTTTTAGGATGGGTGTTGAATTGCAAATGGCTTGGAGCTTGAGTGTCAAATAAAATGGGCACTTGGTTCAAAGTGAGATTTTATTTTTACACACGCACGCACGCACGTATGTATGTATGTATGTATGTATGTATGTATGTATATATATGTATATGTATATGTATATATCTATATCTATATATAGATATAGATATAGATATAGATATAGATATATATAGCGTTAATCGCGCGTTATTAACTAGTTAATAACGCTTTAACATATATATATGTATATATGTGTGTGTGTATATATATATATATATATGTATGTATGTGTGTGTATGTGTGTATGTATATATGTGTATGTGTATATATATGTGTGTATGTATGTGTGTATGTATATATGTGTATATATGTGTAAAATGCACTGGAACTTGAATGTATTTTCACGTTTATTTTTACATGGTTGCCGATGTCCAAAACCCAACAGGTTGTTCTAAATGCTTCAAAACGGTGCACGCCTAATTAGCAGCCTGATGTTTAACAGCCCACATTTCAAATCCCAAAGATAAGAGCGTTGACGTTTTTGTGGTTTACTGTTGTTGGAACGCTAGCCAACCTTTCCAAGTAGATGATAGATGATGACTAACCCATAGCAGTAGCTCCAACTTTCAGGAGCAGGGCCAGCTAATTACTTCTGCCGGTGTAATTGTTCAAAGTCCATCCATTTCCTGTGCAGAAGATTAGTTCCTGTGTTCTCCAGGCCTGAAACGAGCGACGTAGTTTCCCAGCACTACCCATCAAGTGTCTGAACAGCCTCTGAGGCTATTACTTTGAGGAGATTAAATTAGGATGACCTTTTTTCATATTCTGAAAAATTTCACAACTATTAGGATGTCAAATAAATATGGTAAAGGTCGTTTCTTTTTTCTTTTTTTGTCTCCCACCCCCAATGCTTGACTGCAAATATTAATTAATATATTGCGTTTGGTTATTTTCTCTACCTAGGAGTTCTTGTATGTTCAGGTGGACAGCGCCATGTCCCTGATCCAAGCGGCCAAGAACCTGATGAACACGGTGGTGTCCACGGTCAAGGCCTCCTACGTGGCCTCCACCAAGTACCAGAAGAGCCAGGCCATGCAGTCCCTCAACATGCCCGCCATCTCCTGGAGGATGAAGGCGCCCGAGAAGAAGCCCCTGGTCAAGAGGGAGAAGCAGGACGACGGCCAGACCAACAAGGTGAAGAGGTCCTCCCAGAAGAAGCACATCAACCCGGTGCAGGCCCTCAGCGAGTTCAAGGCGATGGACAGCATCTAGATGGGAGCGTGTCACAGAGTAGACTGAGAGATGATATTTTATTAATTCCTTTGTTGTGATTTAGCCTGTCAGAATCAAAATCATTCAATACTGTAGGTGTGAGCACGCATATTACTGTGTATTGCAAGCTTGGGTGATTTACTTGCAGTATATCTTTGCAGAAGCGACCTAAAGGTAACCCACTAAGTTCCTTGCTCATTTTTGCTATGTGAAATGATCCCAATTGTCTTTTTGTTTTTTCACGTTTTTGTCACGTTTGTTTTTGTCATTTTGTTTTATTTTACTTCGTGGTGGGGGGACGGGGGACGCAATTAGAGGAAAGTAACTGGACAAAGGTGCCCCCCCACCCTCCCCCTCTTGTTGGAGTCCTAACCCCATGTTAATGTTGTAACCCTAACCCCATGTTAATGTGGAATACAGGGCTGGGCTTCAATAGAAACAGTAAGAGCTTATTACCAATACCTGTTTGTTTAGATCATGTGTATTTTGTATTCTAACCTATTTTATAATTATATGGAGGGGCCACTTTGGTGTTTTTTTTTTGTTGCTTTTATAAGGGCAAAGGCAAAAATGACTTGCAACATGCGTAGCGCTAATATGAACTATGCAAATGATCCACTGCCTTATACTACAGCAGCAAGAAATGTAGGCAATTTAGATGTGCTAAAACTAGTCAGGTTTTCCATGTTTTTTTTCATAGCTCTGAGAAACCAAAGTAAACATTATTCTATACCATCTTTTATACGATATTTGTCATCCCTACGTAATGGCTCAAACACTAAACGTTTTCTCTGATGGTTGATTTGTCATCTGCCTCCCTATTTGAGACTGATAAATGTTTTGTGTTTTTTTTTTTCTTTTAAGAACCACACCCCGGGTTTTACGAGCCTCATAATATATTTCCACATCGTCGCGCTGCGGTAAACCAAAGGTGATGGAGAGCACTCTCTCCAACCTTCTGTGTCTGTAGATAAGGCTACAACACACACACACACACACACACACACGCACGTCAGCACAATTGGTAGAGCTCAAGCACACACACACTTAAACACACACACACACACACACACACGAGCTCTCATTCCCCTCCCCAGCCTCCATGGGCCCACCAGAGCACAGTGGGCTTAGCAAGTGTGAACCGCGTGTCAACCTTCTCCAGAGCCGGCCGGCTCCTTTAAGCTGTCAACGAGTCTCGACGCCAGCAGAATCTGAGCATGTGTCCACACTTTAGGATCAATATTTATTGTTTTGTCTACCTGGTGAGGGTTCCCCACGGGTTTTCCCTCGCCGACACTTGTCACTCCATCGGTTAAAGCTCCCCGAGACGTGTAACGCTAATGACGATGTTTTTTAGGCTCGATTTGTGCGGTTTTTCCCCAGGCACGCGCAGGGTTTCGCTGGCATGAATCATTCAAGTCTTTAAAGACACCTCGTGCATCTCGGAGCTTTAAAGTGGTAAAGAGGGGTAAAAAGGTTTTATGTTTTTTTTTTTGTGATTTATTTTTTATTTTTGGTAGAAACTGGAGTGGTTTCTTTTTTTCCCCCACCACCTCATGGCTACCGTAGTATCCAGAGCATTGTGACACACTGGTGTTCAGTGAGTCTGAACACCTCAGCCTTTTGCGCTGAATAAAGTAATATTTCACTCATTTAACTCCTCCAACTACAGCTGTGGCCCGACTAGAAGCGCGAGCGCTATGACGATATGTTTTCTTTATAGTGTGGGCGTCGAGCATTAGCTCTAAGCTGAACTTTATTATTATTGTTTTTTTTGTGATCTCCAAGATTTTCATGAACTTGTGCTGTGAGGTGAAGTGTTGATACTACTTTGCTGTGGAAAGCGCTTGGGCTGCCGCCTCTCTACCGCGGTTTTATATATCCATGTACTGGCTTTATTTCTTAATAAACAAATTAGATGGATGCGCCCTTGTCTTTCATGTCATTCTGTCAGATCTGCACTGCAGATCAAACATAATTTTGTCCTCTTTAATCCGTCCTTTCATAAATGGGGATTTTGAGCCACTGGCGTCGTTGCTGCTTCCACTGGATTGCTCGTGAAGCAAGTTGTCTGGGCAGCAGGTCCAGGGCTCCCCAGAGTAATCCACTTTTTCAAAGTTAATAAGAGGGGACTGCTGAAGCCTCAAGTCCAGGCTGTGCATAGTGAAGTAGCAGTATCTGTGTACACTGCTTTATTGACTAGCTGTATATTCACCCAAACAGGCTGGTGATGCTACACACAACGCTGCAATTAAATAACCCATACTCGCTCAATAGGATGCAACGTAATGGTGAGTTATCTGCCAGTGCTTCAGAAACCTTTACGGTACTCCCTGCGCGTTTGTAAAATGCCTTTTTAGTTGTGTTTTGTTTTTTTCCCGGAGCACACGAGTTGTTTAACCCTTGATGTTCACCACCATGAGGGAAGAAACCCCCAACACGTCTAGTTAGGAGCCAACCTGGTAGGTGTGGGAGGCGGGGGGCGGCTGTAATGCAAATACTATGCAGTGGTGACACGACAGCCCTTCACATCAGACCACCCACTGCAAATCCTGCTCCCTTTTCCCTGTTTTTCTCTGTCACTCAAGCCTGCGACATGATTGAATGAGTGATCAATCACTCTAGTGCAGTATGACAGTTTAATCAATAGGGGGAAGGTTTTCTCAAAGATTCCCATTATTTCATAAGTAGAGCGAGGGGGAGAGGGAGAGGGCAAGAGCATGGTTGCTCGTGGGGTAGGGGGGGCCTGCCTTCGGGCTGTCCAGCTAAACAAAAAGCATTGACAGAGTAAGGCCTATGAAGTATTAGTTCTCAACCAGGTGTGAAGGGATTGGCAATGGCCATAGGAAGCCAGACTGACAAGCTGCCCAATGTACTGGCAGACACTTCTGACATATAGGCCTGGCTCACTGCAGAGCATAAATATGTTAAATATGACTGGCTAGAAGGAACTGTGAACGCACCCATTTATTCCCACCATAAAAGTGACTTAGTGGGGGGTGCAGCCATGCCCAGAAACCCAGCAGCACTGCATACAAAATGCTCGAAGAATAATTTCAGATCTATTGCACCAAAAAGCGCCAGGAAAATCTGAAGTTTGGCCAAATGCAGGGAAATTGTCATTTTTTGCTCGGTTTGCCAAATGATTTTCATAATTGCCTGAAAATGGGAGTAGCAGGGATTTGTGTTTTCTGTCGGCGGCGCTTGTTAAAAAGAAAATTATTTGAAGGATGAAATATTTTTTCCAACGCACAAATATCAAACCACAAGCCCGCTCTATTATATCGTGGTGTCAGTTTATTGCGCTCTTCACATGTGTTATTCAGCGGCAAACGGACGCCGCTATTAATATTAATACAGCATAAACACCGGTGCTCGACAAATCATGAGATCCCGTAAACTAGTAAAGGGAACACATTAAGCTTGAAGGTCTTCCAGCGGTTCTTGTGACCTCGCAAGACCTTGTCTAGATATCATTAATAATGACATTTTCACATTATTATCATTCTTTTTTTTTTGCCAGCGTTTGTCTTGAGGTTTAGGGTTCAAAAGGCATCCGAAAGTCAAACCCATTGCTGGATAGCGGGGACTACGGCAAGCCATTAAGTACGTGCAGTCTGTCAGAACAAAAGGGGCCTCCATGTATTGAGCGCTATGTGAATGTATATTGTGGAGCACATGGCGGCACTCATACAAACACAATCCGTTTTTTTGAATGAAACTTCACCTTAATCTATTTTTTGTCCAAATGCAATTAGTAATGTGGTATTGAGCTTCTAAGCCTTTATCAACCTTTTCATTGTAGACATCTTGTTTTGTCCTCTGGGGGCGGGGGGGGCATTTTGGAAAAACAAAGCTTTTCATTTGGGCTTTGCTGGTTGAACCGGCTGACCACACAAACCAAAGACTCCATTAGGAGCCGTGGGCAGCTACAGGTTGCTTGTCTTGGTGATTAGCCGGACCGCCTGATCATTATTCCAACCCGGGTGCGTTGGGTTTGGTCCCTGCAGGAGCACAATGCGTCCATCAACATCCGATTGTCCTTGTCTTGTGAAGTGCTGTTAAAAAGACACAGGCGAGTGCACGCCGTGCAATGTATGATGCCCATGCTAAGTTACCAATATACAGCTAGCCAGTTTCAGAAGAAGGGAAATAAACACGGTTGAAAACTTTCTACAGTGGATGATTATTCAACCCAGGGTCTCCGGGGCATCTTATTTAAAAAATGTATGTTCTTGTGTTAAATCATTTGAGCCTGTGTTCATAATGGACATCATCATGCAATAATCATGTAACTAATGATCAACCCTGAGGAGAGGTCTAGGAGAGCATCATTGACCTTCTGATATAAAGGCCTAATGAATAAATAAATACATTAAAAAAACGATGAAGACCACAAAGATAAATGTTGAATGGCTTACACTTTTCACCTTAACTTTACTTTTGAATGGGAAGCTTCCAGAAGGCCTACCAGAGGCCTGGCACTATAATTGACTGACTGAGGGTGAGTTTGCGCAGGACAATAAAAAAAAAACACCACAACACAAGGTTACTGTTTTAAAATCAAAGAATACATTTATTAATCAGAGCACTCCATAAGAACTAGCAGAGCGGTACATATTTTTTTGGAGGATAAATGATTTTCTGTCAAAATCAGCAGGGGGAGGGCACGTGAAACAGCTGTCTTGTGTAAGCCCTAAAAAGAGACACGGACACATACTTTCCTCAGGTCATGTTTATTATGCCTGGATTATCAAAATAATCATTCAAATGAATACATATACAAGCACAGGTCTAGCAATAGATAGGCCTAGAGCTTTCTCACTCCCAGTACTGTACTTTAAACCCCTGGGTTGTAGCTCACAAAACATCAGCAAATTGTACTGAAATACTACTATGGATTAGCCTGGGTATACCCATGCTGCCTTGCGCGCTCGAAATTTCGAACTGCCAGACAGCCTGGTGGCTATGACCGGTTCCTCTCGCAAGAATTTGCGAGGATTTGATATCCAATCACAGAACGAGGA
>JAOPJI010000002.1:7330923-7344096 GCA_027122695.1 Merluccius productus | reverse complement strand
TGTGTGTGTGTGTGTGTGTGTGTGTGTGTGTGTGTGTGTGTGTGTGTGTGTGTGTGTGTGTGTGTGTGTGTGTAAAGTATACGTATGTAGTGGCCTTATACAATTAGGTTCGTTCAACATTTAATTTTCCAGGCGTGAACTCTAAAATGTGCTATAGTTTAAGTCTGTATTGCACTGCACCAAACGATAGATTTAAGCTTTACATTGGCCCAAAATACGAACTGATTGTTGTTTTAAGTTTTGGATTTCACCGTCTTGCTTTAGAAGCCTTATAACTTACACTTGGATGTGTTTTGCGGTCTGTTTGCTTTTTGAATGCAGTTCTCTACACTGCTTGTATTTGTTAAATCATTGGTTTCATTTCCTGATGTCTTTGCCATGTGGTAAGAAGATCATAACAGAGTGAATTCAACACTCTCATTCCCCACTCCCATTTGTCTCTGTCAAGGCTTGGTAGAGTTGTCCATTTGTCTTGTACCTGTGGACTTAAATCCACTGTCACCCTAAGATTTATAGCTTTTCATCACGCGTATCACTGTATCTGTATATATCACAAAATCTGTACCGTACACCTTCTTGGGGTGGGTTACGCTCCGATTGGCCTGTAATAGGTGGATAAGATGGTGCGGGTTCCTGGGATGAGACGGAAGAGTTAAAAGCTTTAGTTTCATCTTTCTAGGAGACACTTTTGATTCGGTGACTAACGCAATACGTGATGTGTAGGTATGTAGGGCAGTGCTGTTTGAAATGATAATGACCCAAAAGAATGTATTTTGGTTTTGTGAAACAATCAGTGTAGTATACTGGGGGGGGGGGGCTTTGTACCAAGGCTTTACTCGTAATGCCTAGCAGGAGAGAATACTGTTGGAAAAAGGAAACTTTAACCTTTTTTTGTTTTCAACCTAACTGGATGCCCTCTGCTGCTCAGTGCAGCCTAATCCCTGGCAAGTCCACCCTTTCATAGCAATGTACAAATGTCAAACTGTAAAATTAATACTAAGGTTAGGTTGATGATTGCTATTTTACTTGTCAGGTATGGTTAAAATCCTGACTTCCCATAGATTTCCATAAGCTGACTTCACCCAATGGAAACCCCCCCCTGCCCCCCACCGCTTTGATCAAATTCTGCATAGAGGCATTCCTGCATAGCGGCTTACAACATATTGCCTTAAATGGAAACAAATCTCCAAAATAACGACTCTAGAGTATTTAACATCATCTTCTATGATCTATTAAGACCAATAAATCAAGTTTGAAGTTTCAGTTGTATTAGTCATATATAGGTCGACACAGGGTCAATGAAATGTGTTGTATGAGAAAAACAGCTCAGCATTTCATAGAGTTGAATATAAACAACATATTAAAATGTGTTTTTTTTATATTTTCTTCACAGGCAACCAGGGAGACCCTGAGCTATCACTGTGGGATGCTGGGCGATGCCCTGTACAAGGAGAACGACTTTGCCCTCATCATCGACGGTACGACCCTCAAGTACGCGCTCACCTTCGGGGCGCGCCAGTACTTCCTGGACCTGGCCCTCTCCTGTAAAGCAGTCATCTGTTGCAGGTAATTGTTTTAGTCCAGTGAACTCTTGAATCGGGAACGGATAGATACGGATAAATCGATTCACTTAGCCTACCTGTAGGCTAGGCTAGAGCAAGATGCCCCCCCTACCTGCTCCTTAATTACATGTATCTGAATTCACTGTAGGAGGGGACATAGTGGGCGAAGTGGCTATATATGGGTTCGGTTTTCTTTAGTTCATGGTTGACGGGGAAGTGGGTTGAACACCATCGCTTCTCTGTCCTCCAGTTGGACCGCCTCTATCGTTTATGGGGCCGTCGGGTATTATGTTTGCTTGTCCTGTCATCCGGTAAACTAGTACTAGCGTCCTGTCCATAATAAATGTTCAACGTCGTACGCAGTTGGGAGTATTCGGGTCACGGGTCCCAGCTCGGTTACGTAGGGACCCGGCATGCTTGCTTTGCATGAATAGCTTGTGCTAAATGACTAAATGGCAAATGGTAATCATCGTGTTGATACAGGTGGAATTATTCTCTCAGACAACATTGTTTAGAGTGTAAACCTTATTGCATTGGTGGCACATAGCTAGGAGGTAACATTGTGATGTGTATGCATGAGGTAGTTGCCTGGGGCTGGGAAACTCTGATCAAATTAACAGTGTCACAGTTTTCCTACTGATTCACTGCCAAGTACTGAACTTCTAGGATCAACAAATATACCGTCCTTGAGTTATTTTACTGTTTTTTTTTCTCAGGTAGACGTTTCAACCTCTATTTATGAATTATTACAGCAAATTAAGTCACAGATTTGTATTTTGTATTTATTCATTGCAAAAAGTGTATCGAGTAGCTTTCACAAAGTCCCCCAAAAAAGTGTACAAGATATTTTTTTGCAATTTAATACAAACAAAACCAACCTGCGCTATTTAAAACAAACAAAACCAACCCGTGGTGGTTGAATAAAAAACAGCAAGCTACACAAGATGAAGGGCCACAGTGTTGACCTACCCGGGGCCGTATATATAGAAGGAAGTGCTTATGGGCTCAGGCGACTGTGACCAGGTCCGGAGTCAGCGGACCAGCCTCATGCTCAACAACAACAAACCTACAGGTGCCTGGCTGTGACTCACCGCCTGACGTCACAGTTTCTTTTTAAACGCTATTAATGTCGTCTGCATGCGCCTTTGCCATTCTCCACACACACACACACACACACACACACACACACACACACACACACACACCGGCAAGCAGGCAGGAAGACACACACACACACGGTAGGCTGGTATAGACGAATGGGGCCCCGCTGGTTAAAGCATCAAGAAGCCGACCCCCCCCCCCCCCTTTCTCTTCACAAGGAATTTGCTTACTTTAAAGAGGCGTCCTAGTTTACAATGTCATCTCTGGAGACCGGCTGTACCGTACATCACCATTATGCCTCCGGCCTGTGTAGAGAGAACTGTGTGTGTGTGTGTGTGTGTCCACATGTGTTTGTGTGTGTGTGTGTGTCCACATGTGTCTGCATTTGGGGGTAGGGGGGGGGGTACTGGCCTCGGGGCTGTCTTTCACCGCGGGGAGGGCAAAGACGCCCAAAGCCTCGTAAAGGAGGAGTTTATAGGATGTGTCAGAACCATCATGGACGACCGGCGGCCCCTGCATGACGGGGCCCGACAAGGGCGGTTACGTTAGTCAAGCGAGCAGTCTGCGGGGAGTACGAGAGAGGCAGGCCGAGGGGGGAAGGAAAACGGCTGTCGTCGGCAATCATCTTCCAGAAAATGAGATAAATGGTTATGGGTGAAGCCGAAGTGAATATATTCTGCATGTGTAGTCACTCGCATTTTGCACCACGAAAGCTTGTCCATCTTGAGCAATCATTTAGCTTCACTGGTCAGCGTTGTGTAACATTGTGCAACAATTGAGGAACCGCTCAATACTCGGAGATCATCTTACGTACCTTTTAATGGAAATTGACATGTTTCAAGAATGCTCTTCAATGAAACGTCATTTTATTCTATGTTCCAGTGAAAAAGTTTGGGGTTTATTTGACACGTGCAACGTTGTCAAAACATATGATGAAATGAAAAAGATGTTTTCATATATTTAAAAGACATATGTTTTGGACTTCGAATACGAGGAAACTTGTAAATGACTTCGATAGCCTTTTCTTTTGCCATGTGCAAAATGCGCTTTATTAAGCTATTATATTAAGACGGTTGGCAGAGCTCACTGTCTGTCTTCAAACCCCGGTTTTAGTGACGTTGAGCGAGCGCGCTGGGGTTTGTGAAGTGCTGACCGCATGACTTTTGTGTTTTCCTATGGACCTCAATTACATTGCTCAATACTGGGAAAATTCTGTGCGAGAAAGTACATTGAAAGGCCTCCTGAAGGGATTCGGGCAGTGTTTATAGCTAACTGTCTATAATACGTCTTGCGGTTGCCTTAGTTCTATATGTGGCTTCTCATCCTTTTGTAGTTGCACACTATGCACTGAAAAGGGGCCTCAGGTTTTCTAACTCGTTTTATTTTTCCTTTCCTGCCAATGAAAACAAAATGGCTTCCCCCGTTTTGGAGAGTAATAAAAAGCTGTGATGAAATATGCTTGTGGTTTTTTCGTCCCCTTCAGAGTGTCGCCGCTGCAGAAGTCTGAGGTGGTGGAGATGGTGAAGAAGCAAGTGAAGGTGATCACGCTGGCCATCGGCGACGGAGCCAACGACGTGGGCATGATCCAGACCGCACACGTTGGCGTCGGGATCTCGGGAAACGAGGGACTGCAGGCGGCAAACTCCTCAGACTATTCCATCGCACAGGTTCGCCCTGCTTGACCAATGACCAATATCAGTATACCTCTTATCATTCTTATTATTATTATGGTGTTTCCCCTTCATTGCCCACCAAATCTTCTCGATGACCTACTGGAATGGGGAGTTACAGTATAGGGTTAAAGCAAGTGACATCTAATTCTAATCTGAAATGATGAAAAAAGAATTATGTACAATGAAAATGCTAAATAACAGCCTCGTAATTGATTTACATCCTAATTTTCTGTCGGAAATTCAATTAAAGCTGTTTTTCTAATTACATTTGTACAATTAATTACATTTGGATCTGACAACAGATCCTCTGTGTCTTGCTAGGCCAGAGTGAACAGGTTACTAGCAGTGTCTAAAAGATGCCCGTCCTGTGACAAACAACTAACATTACTGCACCGTAACAGATCCTTCACCAAATGTTACACAAACAAACCCATATATCCCGGTAACCAATATACCTGAAACTCAGCATCGATATGTGAAACTGCATAAAGAAGCAGAAATATGCCAGCAACAAAAGCTACTGGGTCTCCTGTATCCTGGTTATTCACTGCCTGCTGTGCTGTACTTCGTGTTTGCGGCAACTCCATAGCCACAGGGCTAGAAGGCTAGGGGGGGGGGGGGGGAGCCAGGCACAGTAAATTCTTTGTGCTTCAGCGTTCGGTTACTCACAGAAGGACTTGGGTTTGTCTTTAAGTGCCCCTTTCCATCCATATGACATGCAGAATGCATATCTTTGGCAAAAAAAAATGCGGCCCCAAGTAATCCATTTAGTCCCTGCGACTGATTAAATTACTGCTTCAGACTGGTGTGGTTTGGCCCTTATTGGCACAGCGGTGCATTAAGTCTAATTTGCCCACAGAATAACATTAGCAATCCTTGGAAGTTTTGTTTGCGACAGCTCTTCCGATTTCCATCGCGGATTAGGTTTATTGACGACATTGGCATATACTGTAATTTAGATTACCATCATCCCAGCTCATATTTAGTTATTTATTTCTGAACCTGTTTTTCAGGAGGCGGGGTGTTTAAAAACAGGTTGAGTAATCATTTTAAAGAGACCGGGTTGGCCTTTTCAGCTCTCCCTCTCTCTCTCGTATCTGGTGAAGCGGAGAGGAGGGTGAGTGAGGAGAGTGGTCTGTGCCGAGGCGCCTCTGCTGTCCGTCTGTCATCAAGTCAACTCCGTGGTAACTGCTTGTTTGATCCAACACAGCGAGGGTCAGACAAACAGGAGGCCACCGCTCCGCTCAGGGATACCGCAGTCTCTGAGATCTGCTCCATGGACGTATAGAGAGAGAGAGCGCGTTATTATTCTGGGTTCCATAGGGGAGGCGTCCTCCTTCTTCCTTCTCTAGGGAAGTTACTGGTAGAAGTTGGACCTTAATGTTCATTTTGCAATTTTGGCGGTGAATTATATCGGCCCCTCTTACAAAACAGTTGATTCCCAGAGTCTTGTTTCGGTGTAATCATGGTTATCAGCTAAAAAGATAATGCTGAAATATGAGGTGGACTCCTCAGCCCCCACAATACGATCATTATTAAGCCATTAAACTACCATTCTGAGTGTAGGAGCTGCACCCCCACTCATCCTATCCCCCCCTCAGCAACCTGAGGCAACGCTAGACCCAGTCGAGTCAAACTGTGAGCAGAAACACCTGGAATGTGTCAGAGTAGTCCACCCCTACCTCTTGGCTCCCTACTGTCGAATGGCAATAAGGACTGTTTCTGTTTCCTTAATCCAAAAGTTCCTGTTAACACTGTAGGCTTTCTGGCCTTAGACCGTAATAAACGCCCCCCAGAGTCCCGCTCTTCGTTTATCTTGGCTTTGTGTCTCCTCTCGTTCTTCCCTCCCAAACAGTTCAAATACTTGAAGAATCTGCTGCTGGTGCACGGCGCCTGGAATTACAACCGCGTGGCCAAGTGTATCCTGTACTGCTTCTATAAGAACATTGTCCTCTACATCATAGAGGTAGGTCTCAAGCTTTCTATTGAGTCGTGATGCTTTGAACCATATTACCATGTTTCTCCATGACAATATTATGCTTTCTATTTTTCCATGACCACTTTGTGTGTCTTTGCATGGTTAGTTGGTATGAGATCATCCTTAACATAACATGCATGAAGATGAACACTAAAAATAAAATAAAATGGATAGGAATTAAACCCAATGTAACTTGAAGTCTGTTGCTGTGAAAGTATGTAAATCATGTAAAATAAAGGATTAAGGGGCATCTAGCAGTGACATTGCAGATTGCTACCAACTGAATACCCCCCCCCCCCCCCCCATCACCTCACCTCTCCCTTACCAACGACGTAGGAGGAGTTACGGTGGCCTGTACTGGCCTATAAGGTGCCAGTAGGTACTTCAAAATTATGTCATCGTCTACGACAGCAATGCCAGTGATGAGGTTCCTTGATAGATTTATAAATTGTATTTAGTTGTTTAGTCTGTAAAACTAGTTAGCTTACAAGTAAGATAGTTCTGGGCTACTGTAGAAACATGGTGGGCTCTGTGGAAGAGGACCCGCTCCCTATGTACATATAAAGGGCTAATTCTACGGTAAAGAAAACACAACAATTTTTATTTTCATGGGATTATACACTAATTAAAATATACTTGAATAATTGACATGAATACTATAGTCCATTTACTTCTGTTTCCAAGTCCGTTCGGCTAGATTGCTATCACTAAAGGCCCTGACACACCAAACCGACGTCAAAGAACTAGCGGCGACGAAGGCCAACTGTTGCATCGTCTTACGTCGCCTGTGTCTTGGCCAAAAAGTTGCACGTACATTCTGCGGCTGCGTGAGAGGAAATAACTCTCCATACCAGCAGGTGGCGGTAGTCTGTATTCGTCATTCAAAAAGGGACACCAAAACAAAGCAACGTTTGCCTACCATTCTCACACAACTTTCGCTCCGACGGTTTCGTAATATATTTTTTATATATGAGAAATATAATTTTTTGTAAAATGAGACAATCTTTTGTGCGTGCCCTCTTGACGAAAGTCGTTTGCTGCTTTGCTAACTTCCGTTCTCTTCTCGTGCGCTGATTCGCTTAAGCTGAGCAGCCAATCAGAGTGATTTCTCTCACCGACGGCCTCCGTATCCGATTCAACATGCTGAATCGGCCGGAAAAGCCGCCGACAAGGCCGACTACTGCCAACGGTGCGGGACACACCACAAAAACTAGGGCCACAGACGCTCACCGACGGCCCGACTTTCGCCGACGGCCGACCGTCGGTCCGGTGTTTCAGGGCCTTAAATTCTTTACACTTGCAGTGTCTTTACACTGCAAGTGTAAAGAAACAGGAATATGAATACTTTCATAGTACAGTCTACTGGCCACCATCAAGCCCAAAATGGTGGCCACGCTGATGAAAGTGATTCGTATTTTACCCTTTTACCTCACGGAAAGGCTGGTACAAGAAAACTCTTTTAGCCTGTATCAGGATGGCTTGTGGGAAATGGTTCTCCCATTGCTGGTGTTTTGGCTTGTGTGTGTGAAGCCATTTGACAGAAAGCAGAGCCAGCACTGATAGCAGGTTCAAAGGTATAAGCAAGAGTCCCTAGACATGTTAAGGGCTTTATCGTTATCTCCATCCTGACGGGTGCTGGGCTGTTTTGATCTATGAACTATGCACTTGTCTGTAGAAGAAAGTCGTGTGTCACCGCTGGAAACGTATCTTCCTCAAAGCAAGGAGGCGGCTTATACGTTTTCCATCATATTTCGCATAACGAAGGGTTTTGTGAGTGGTGATGGATCGGATTCCATTTATATCGCTTTTATGGTGACTCGAATATGTTTGATTGAAAATAATTTCCATATAGAATTCATATTTGTATTGATTCAGAATTCATATTTGCGTTGAATAATGTTCATACATCAATGACAATGGCATTTTTTGCACTGTGACTAACAGTTCTTGTGTACCACATGTTTCTCATATTTCTGCACTGTAATGTAATGTACTCTGGGGGGGTAGGCAATTTTATAAGCCCCCTATAGTCTCCCAAGCATATGACTCAGGATATAAACATTGAGGAGCCCATATAAATCAGGGCTCCTCAATGTGTTACTGTGGACGGTTTGACAAAAGTTTAGAAATGAAGTTGTCTTCATTTCTAAATTTCTGCGGCCCGGTGGCCAATGGTCCACTGCCCGGCACCGGTCCGCGGCCCGCTGGTTGAGAACCACTAATCTAAATAACAGTCATACCTTTTAGAATACCCCCAATGCATTGACAACACTTTTATTTAATAAAATGGTTCATCTGTTGTTGTCATTTTAAATTCCTCTGGCCTAAAAGTGTATGCCTGAGGGGTCCTGCGGTCGCACGGGACACCGGCAGAAATTACACGCTTTTCCCTCTGGCTCCACTCTGGAGTAAGAAATCAGGAGACGGCAGTAGGTCGTCTGTAGCAGCACGCTCCAGAGGCACAGCCAGCCGGGGCCCGGAGAAGATCAGTGACCCTGTTATGAGAACGTCACTCTTCATTTGACAAGACTCCCATGTGTCTTTGATGAGACCGAAAGGGGTTCTGAACCGGCTACTGCTGCTGCTGCTGCATACCCGCTCATAGAAATATGACCCCTTTTTTAAATTATTTTGTTTTCTTTTTTTCGTGCCACTTGACATCTGAATCTGTGTGCCATCTCCGTAATAGTTTATGGACCGTAGAAAATGTGTGGCTACTGTGACGGAGGACATGATCTCATAAGGTCTCTTCTTTTTTTTTTTTTTTTTAACATTAAAGCCTTTCTGTTGTTTTTGTTGGGATGACTGTTAATGATGGCTTCTCACAAAACACACATATCAGACATTTTTATTATTGATCATTTTAAAAATATAGAATTACTTTGACATTTTGCAACAAAGAAAAACGTTGTTGAAACTGTTTTTAATGAATGTTTCTTCCTTCATTGATTTATTTTTATAAAGTACACACAAGCAAACAGAATAGCTTTCAGTTAAGCTTTCCAGTTTGTCTCATAACCCGACGAGGAGCAGGATTACCCCCTTGGAGGGCTGATGAAGTGCAATTCAATACTTTTATCAGAAAGCTCAGCATGGTACAACCTTTGTGTGTGTGCAGAGTTTCAAATATCAAATTAAAACCCTGCACCTTTCCTCGCTTTCACTTATTTGCCATTCACTCTGCCGGTAGATCATTCACATTAAAATCAGTATAATTCCTCCGAACTGTACATTGTCTTTTTCATTGTGAGTCTTAACAGTTCCGCAGATTCAGTCTGGTGCACCTTTTAAATGAGGTTCTCGCCTCCGTTTGGTTTGGTACGTCTATGATTTATTTGTCCGTAAGACGAGCCTCTTCCCAGCACACCTTTTGTTATTCTCTGAAAGCCCCATCCTTCTCCTCCTACTCGGCCACCTCCTTCCCCAGCGCAATGCTGCTTCAGGGGATTCCAGTAAATAATAGGGGATTTATTCTCTTTTCGCTGCTTCGATATATCAAACGCCCCCATTTTGTAAGGCCCTGACATTCAACACAGCAGCAACCCCAGGGTATCGGTAAAAGCTACATTTGTTACACTAATAGGTTTACTTTTGTGCTCACGTGTTTTTCGTGTTGACTCCCAGAGTACTTGGCAAAACAAAGAATCATGGAATTTTTCCAGGGGTTTTTTTCTTCCTTTTTTTCCCTTGGCGAGCGCTATTGTCTGTTACAGGGTGTGACACAATGTAAAGTCCATGACTGGTTTATTCTATACTTAATCCTTCTCTACCTCTCCCTCCTTTAGTTCTTTTATAGAGATAAATGGGGATGGGGGGGGGGAGTGAAGGATTCTGTAGCCATTGTGATGAATTTGAATGCAGTGCAAGTCTGGCTCAAGCTCTCATCATTGCAGCTGGCTTGTAATTGGTGTTTTGCTGGGACTTTGGACTGAGGGTTAATTGTGAGTCAGGAAGTGGGGCCGTCACTCGGCCGGTGATTGACTGACAGGTGGTGCCATTAAAGTGGTGTTATTGTTCCACGGGTTGTATGTGAATAGAGTAGGAGTTCTTCTTAACACATGATATAGAGAGACTTTGGAGACACAGTCTGATCAAATGTAAATGTAAATCAAATGGTTTTGCTTAAATAATGACAATAATGAATAATCCTCCTCATTAAAACAACAAGTCACATCGATGCAACTAGTCGAACAAACAAGCGCTGTTCGGCTGTTTTTTTTCCACAAATGGCACCGCATACCTTGGGACCAAAATTAAATGGGGTTCAGTTCTTCCAAAATAAGTTGCCTTGGCAACATGATTCAACTGGGTGACGGTGCTGGCTGCTCATGTTTGATTGACACATTGCCAGGCTGGAGCTAAGTGGCATTTATGAGGTAATTACATGAAAGCTCTCATGATGCTGGCGTTGTTGATGAAGGGCGGGCGTTAAAGAGCAATGCACGCTGACTGCTAGTGTGCTGTCGGAGAAAAAAACAAACCCCTCACAAAGGCCAATGACCGGCTTTGTAACGTGGCTTTCTCCTTTTCACCTTCACACATTTCCAGCATATTTATGGACCTTCTACAGCCCTTTTTGATGCCTGTCCTTACTTCCAGCGGCCTTTGTCCATGAATTTCATCAGCCATTCCAGAGTGGCCACAATACTATGCCATGCTTAAGAGTATTGGGACTCATTGTGCCACTCAGCCCACCCCCTAGAGTCTAGAGTCTAGACAATCCTCTGTGGCGCAGCCTCAGAATCATTGATTTTTGATTTGCTTATGAATATGCAGAGGGAGCTCTCCTTATCGGCTCTAGCCCCCAGCCTCACAGACTGGCCCCCTTTTCTCTCCTCCGCCACCGCGCCACTCCGTTTTTCAGAATGTGCAGTGAGGGAGAGAGGCCAGCCACACCCCTCCACTGAGTGGCACTCAATGAGGAGGAGAAGAAAAGAGGAAGAAAGACCCTGCCTGGTCCTTCCCCTTAATGAGCAAATCAATGCATCTGGTCCCACAAGAGACGAGAGAGGCAGAAAGGGAGAGGGACCCAAAGGACCCAGGCCAAGACACTCATGCAGGAGCAGTTACCGCCGTGCTGTGAATAGCCATCGTCTTTAACTTAGCACAACAATATATGTGCCCAGAATTCCTCATTGAGGGACGCTGTAATTAATTCAGCACTTTGACCTAGCCGCCAAACTCTGCATGGCCAGCGCTTGAGCCGACGCGGCTGGTTCAACCTGGCTCGCGACACAGGCTTCCTCTTGCTCATCACCACAGAACACCTAGCAACCGCCTCTTGAATGTGGCACTCAACATGGCATCCTCTAGTTTCTATATCCTTGGTCGATACACTGCTGCTCAGCCACCGGCTCCAAACCCTGGTCATCATCGCCATACTTTTTGGGTAAAATCTGACAAACTACAGGTGGTTTATATGCGACGCTTGTCTTGAGGCATCTAAAGCCATCAGTGCCCACCCCCTACTCCCCCGTCATCATGGTAGAATGCACCATGATGACCATGTGGAAGGATAGGCGGGAACTAGAATGAGTGGGCGTGATCATGGGGGGGGGGAGGCTGGGACAAACGTAGGCCTCATCTATGCACACCCTGTTTGTGTCTGTTAAAGGGAATAAAGTTGAGGTGAAATGGGGGGGGGGTGTCGGACATTTGTTTTTGGGAACACTTTCACACGATTCAAGGATTGAATGGGAAGAACCAGTGGTTATAGAGGTGCAGCGGTGGGTCGGACACTGCTCTGTGCTTTTGTCCAAAACTGCACATTTGTCGAAGGTCATGCCTTCATGATGACATCCACGGCTGGTCATTGACCGGTCATACCATGACGAACTGTGCACGTCTTTGTTTCTTGGTGTGAGTGAGGCAATGTCTGAACGTGAAAACAGTGTTGAATTCTCTACTTCATCTCTGCCTCGTCTCTATCCGGGATTGATTACTGTTTCACCGATATAATTCAAAGTCACATTCCCTGGTCTTTGTGAACATTGACATAGTGGACACAGTTGACTTTCTGAAAAGAAGTGATGGTGTGCTTTGTTAAGATAAGCACGGCTAATCAAGATGTGAACTGATAAAGCCCATCTCCGCCCAACATGTGGTTTATGTTACCGCTCCCTTTCCTGGTGCAGTATAACTGTTCTCATTCATCCACCCAGTCCCCAAACCCTGACTCCGGCCCCATAACTAACCTGGCCTGTCACCCCCATGTCTTCAGGTGGATCACGTAGGGGAACGCTTGGCCTGATATATGTCCCCAACGTAATCCCACTATGAATACAGCGGACGATTTACACTGTGGTGTTGGTATCTCAAAGGTCTTGGCTCTCTCTCTCATTATCCTTGCCAAGTTAAACAAAAAAAATCTAAACCCAGCTCCTGCTGAGACTAATGATGTGTTGGGCATAGGTCACAACTTCAAACGATCCAAGATTAGACCAGGGATAATTTACTTAACATTGATTGGAGGCGTGTTTTGTTGTTTTACTTATTATGTTGTGGAAAGGGGTCATTATGGTTTGATGCATGAAGAACTGTATATTCGTCATTCTCTCTGAATGTTCTGTTCCTAGAGGAGTCTCCTGTTTGTACTGATCTTGCATTTCAGTGGCCATAAGAAAAATGCAAGGGACTTTTTTCTTGATGTCAGTTGGTCGCTAATACTAATGTGTTAATAAGGATCCTACTCACCCCATTGTCCATCACAAACAGCACACACAGACTTCATAGAGTTCAAAGGTCTTTCTCATTGTACAGAATATCAAATTGTTATGTAGAACTAGCCTCGCGAGCCATCCTACGTGCTTCCGCCAAAGAAGGCTCCACCCCGATAGTCTGGCCTTTGTCCTCTGTGGAG
>JAOPJI010000002.1:7248633-7261677 GCA_027122695.1 Merluccius productus | reverse complement strand
TTGAGTTTGTGACTGTTTCTGTCTTATTCACACACACAGAAAAAACACACACAAACACACTGTGACATACACACAGACACTGTCACACACACACACACACACACACACACACACACACACACACACACACACACATGACACACAACACATGCAGCCTCATTTAGCCCTGTCCCAGCATGGCTGATGAGCAGAGTGGTGGTCTCTGTATTGTCCTGCTGTGGGGAACCGGGCATTCCCTGCAAACTAAGTGGCCTGCTAATGCTTTCTGCTCCGTCTGCCATTTATTTAATGCTCCAAGGCACTACCATGCTTTCCCCTGTATGGATGCGTCATCGCATACACACATACATGCGCCCGGACACACAAGTGCACACACATACACACACGCACAAACGCCCGCATTTAATGCACGAGACGTGCATTAAATGCGGGCTTATGTAAACCAAACAAAAGCACGGGCATGCAAACTCACACTGCTATCACTACGTATCTTCGTCTATGTTCATCTCTCTATTCATCCTCCTGTTTCCAATCCGCTCACGCAAACCCACAAAAGCAACGTTTTTTCGTGGCTCCGAGGGGGGCGGGGCCGCGACCTTAGGAAGGAGTCTCCTGAGTGCGTCCCTATTTGTGCGCCTCAACACAAACATGAAAGAGAGCAACCCTTCGGGGCAACAGTGTTGACCATTTCGCTGGCGGGAGTCCGTCGGATGTAAAATATTTGCTCAGCGAATGCCTCACACACACACTGTTTACCTGCAGGAAAACTCCTTTAAATGCGGCGCAGGAAAAAAAAAAAATCAATCACTCTCCCGAGGAGCAGTTGAGTCCACTCCAGAGTCTCGCTCGTAAATTAATCCATAATTGCATTCACTTTAAGTTTCATTAAAACCAACGGAGAATACTGTATGCTATGCTCGTAAGTATGGGAATCATTTGTCGTCGCTGATATCATTTTGTATGTCAGCGGTTGTAAATGAGATCATTTCCAACACAATATGAAAGATATGAATATGAATATGTAGTATTTGTGTCCGACCAGAGCACTATAATAGCTCATTGTCTTCAATGCATTTCTACCGTACCGCATAGCAAGAGTATATTCAACATTATACAGGACAAGGGTTGTTCCACTTTGTTTGTGGTAGAAAATGTAACAAATGGTGTAAGGACAAGCAGCGTTCAAGACCGTCAGAAGAACTACAGTATATCAACGCAGCCGTACTATGATCATATTCAATGGTTTATTTAACAAAGCTGGATTCAGTCTTCCCACTTAACACAGTAGTATGCCTTTATTGCACACAGAGAAAGGACGATAAGTACAATTGTGTGCACAGATTGGAGAAAGTATTGGCCAAGCTAAGCTAAGCATGCAGGAATATATACACCAAACAGGCACTGTGTATATTACTTATGTATGTGATATTGTACGGTACTTGTACTTTACACCTTGTACTGGTTTGAGCCTGATACGGCGCTTATAAATACACTGTCCTTCACAGCGTCTGAGCTTCCTGACCCCACACACTCGCTTCTGAAGACCAAAATAATGACTTTGATGAAATTACGAAATATTGTTGCTGAGGGAAATTACCTGCTTCATAAGTTAAGCAAAAACAACCAAATATGTCAATCCCTTAACTGTGTTATTTGTAGAAGTGAGCTTATACATTATGCACCATTTAAATGATTTAGATGAATACTAAGCAGCTAACATGACATATATATATATATATACATTAAATATATTCAGTGTCACTGTGTTTAGAGATAGGGCGCATTGCGGGCCCTTATGGCGCTTCAGTCGATCCAACCTTTTAATCTGATATCCTGCATATGTGTGTTGGGGCCCAGGGGTTTGGCAACGAGGGGACTATTATAAATGCTTGAACACGTGCCCAAATGTTTGGTTAGTATACTGTAAGGACATTTTTAAAAAAAAGCAAATTTATGTATCAATAAAAAGGCATTTTTGGAAGTCAGTTACTCCAGGTGAAACAGAATACAAATGAGCGTATATTCATGCTATGTATATTAAAGTAATAAACCCTGTTGTACACATTTGCATACATCATAAACAACAATAATAGGGAGAGGCAACCATGAAACTAGAGACACATTCGGGCCACACACACACACACACACACACACTCCGGCAAGCTGTCCTGGCTGTCTAACTGTCTGATGCCCGCTCCCCATGTGTGGTCGCCTAAACAGGGCTCAGTGTTGGCTGGAGCGGGCCGGTCCTGGCCGAGGCAGAACCTGGAGCTGTCCGTGCTGCCGACTGTCTGGCCCAGACAGGACAGGAGCTGTCCGTGGTGCCGACTGGCTGGCTGAGGCAGGGACAGGACAGGAGCTGTCTGTGGTGCTGAATGGCTGGCTGAGGCAGGGACAGGACAGGAGCTGTCTGTGGTGCTGACTGGCTGGCTGAGGCAGGACAGGAGCTGTCCAGCGCCGCCGAAAGCCGGCTGCTGCTACGGCTGCTCACTGCTGCTGCTGCTGCTTTAGCATTCTGCTCAGCCGGCGGCGTGGGGCGACACGCGGGAGATACGTCTGAAGCGCTACGGAGAATATACTACGACGAGGGGAACAGGGCCGTAAACACGTGTAATTGTTTACGACCTCGTTTGGTCTCATTTGAAAAAAGAAAAACGCGAAAGAAATATATTGTTTTTTCGATCTCGCGCGGCATCATTTGTAAAAACGGGGAGCAATGTGTAATTGTTTATGACCGTATTAGGCGTAGTTTGTATTCTGCGCTATGGCTTCTCTCAACAACGACACACAACGCTACATTATGCCGCATCACGCTACATACACTATTACTTCGACAAAATACTGCATTATGTAAATGTGTCACAACACAGCGAAGCAATTTATTGTCCCTTTATGTTTCTGGATATTATCACCGAGGCTCAGAGCCTTGATAAACATGAACGCATAAAACACAAGAGCAGCTAAACTCAATCAATCAACAAATTACAAAACATAAAGATACTGACAATGTATGAAGCCGTTCGGAAGGGCTGATGCTAGTCACGCAACGAGGAGCAGGTGTACAGAAAGGAGCGTGTGTCTCTCCCTTCCCAAAAGGAAGGAGTAAACATGGAGAAAGCCTTCGGTAAGTGGTTAAACACAGGGTTACCGACGGAGTGAAGGAGTCTGCTTTTGGGAACTCGCCGCTCTTCGCCCCTAGAGCAAATTCAGCAAACAATTAACCTAACCAACCATACACACGCACACACACACACACACACACACACACACCTGAAAGCCAGAGAGAGAGAGAGCGAGAGATGTAAAGACGCAAAGGACGGGAAACAGAACAGCGAATAAATGGTGGAGCGGCAATACAATTAACTTAACAAGAATGAACGACATTAAGTAGTTCCTCGTTTCCTGGTGCTGATTGTGAAGGTCACAGATATAGGAGAGGCAGCGGATTAACGTGTGTGTGTGTGTGGGGGGGGGAACAAAATGTTAGGAGTATTGAAGCTCGGCTTCAATACTCCTGCACCACGTGCAACTTAATTTGTAAACAATGACGTTTTTAAGCATGAAACTATAGGATGTAGACGGGCGTTTTCCATATACTGCCCCCTACAGTGTGGGATAATATCGTTTTATAGTGCATGCGCGCGTGCGTGTGCGTGTGTGTGTGTGTGTGTGTGTGTGTGTGTGACCCTCGTGGAGGAAAAGCCCTGGGGAGACATGCGCAATATTTGACGCAATTTGGGCTTTAAGACTAAACAGCACATCAGCTTTTTATTTTTAGTATTTTTATTATTATATATGTTTTTTTTAATTGAACATACATTAATGAACATACAACAACTCGCCGATGATACAATACAAACAACAGAACACAGTATAATAAAAAATAAAAACATGTGGGCGATTTATATAAAGAAATGCATATATATGTATATATACATGAACATATATAGATAGATACACATTTCTTTTTATCTCTAGGCATAGATATAAACAAAACGCAAAACAAAGAGGAGCAAAGTCATCAGAAATAGGGCCATACATCGAAACAAAACAAAACAAAAAAAGAGACATATCCCCACCAAATATGTCTCGATATTTGAATCTTAGTAAATTCTTCGAAACGAAAGAGAAAAAATATTTAGAAACCATTTATAAAAACCGCACAAGGGAAAACATTTGGACCTCCGCGGCTTCCGTATCACCGTCCTTTCTTGGACCTGCCACCAGAGGGCGCCCTCTCGCGTGTGGGTGAAAGGGAAAAAGGGTGACGCTGAATGAACATGGCTGCTCCCCGAGATGACATGTTTTCCCACTGCGTGGACCCGGGCGAAGTCAGCCGGCGCGTGCAAGTCCGGGTCATAGACCAGATCAAGGTTAGACCACGTCCTCCTCCTCCTCGTCCTCCTCGCTGGCTTTAAAATAAATAAAACCCCCTCCGAAATAAGACGTGTAGCTCCGCGTTAGCACGTCCACGTGAGTGGACCATGGAGGACCTGATGGGGAGCAGACACAATACTGCTGCTTTCTCCCCCCCCCCAAATGTTGAAGTACCATCATTATTACTGCTGCTGTTGTTATGGTAACAGGACAGTCATGTGTTCATGGTGTGCCCCCCCCCCACACACACACACACAGCTAATGGAGGACTTTACTTTTCCAGGGGAAAGGTCTGTTCGCCAGGACCAGCATCCAGAAAGGAGACACCATCTTCGTGGAGCGTCCCGTCGTGTCGTCCCAGTTCCTGTGGAACGCGCTGTATAAATATAAAGGTGAGGCCGCCGCCATGGCCGTCTTCTGTAACGGTGCTGTGTTTCATTCAACACTGTTAGTTCAGTGTGTTTTCCATCAGACATGTTGTGTGTATGTATGTATGTATGTATGTATGTATGTATGTGTGTGTGTGTGTGTATACATGTGTGTGTATGTATGTATGTGTGAGCAGGGTAAAGTCACTTCCTGTTCCTGTCGTTTTAAAGGTCCCCTATTTTACCCCCAGGTGTGATGTTGATTACCCATTTCAAAACATACCCTCTAGTGACATCACAAGTGGGAGTGTCCACCCAAATGTATGATGGATAGATCAGCCTACCAGTCTGCCCAGTGGACTGTACCAACTGGTAGGCTGATCTATGTATGGTACATCTGGGTGGACAGTGACACTCCCACTTGTGATGTCAGTTTTATTTATGTCTGTCGCAGTATGGTGGTCAGTATACGTCATATTTACTGGACTAGTGGTGTCTGTACTGTGACTGGCCTAATGACTGTCTGCCTCTGTCCGTCTGTCTGTCTGTCTCTCTGTCCGTCTGTCTGTCTCAGCCTGTGAGTACTGCTTGCGTGCTCTGGAGAGTGCGGAGGAGAATGCGAGGAGGCTCAGCGGGAAGCCGGGCCTCAGCCTGCCTTACCCTGAGCTGTGCAGGGTGCAGGCCGACCGCCACCAAGCCTGCCCACAGTGTCAGGTTAGCTCTTGGTTAGCTGTATTTCCACCGCGGCATCATGGGAGTTGTAGTTCAAAAAAGCATGAGTGTATGAAAGTCATGCATATTGTTGTAGTAACACTAGTAGCACATGTACACTTTGGAAAGCCGATATGGAAAACCGGTAGTAAGCATATTGTGTACCTGCACAAGTTTATATACGTAGATATCTGGAAATGAAGATGTTATGTGGAAAAACACTGATTTGCTTGGTTATAACGGTAACCGTTATTAAAAGAAAAAGGATGACCTCTGCATCCAAAGATAGGCTATGAAAACTGTGCCATGTCTGTGAGGAAACGGTAATTGGAAGAGCACCGTGTACCAGTTTAGGTCTTCTCTCCAGGTGCCCCATATAAACTATTTCTCTCATCAACAGAGGAAATACGTGTCTTTGTCTCCGCCTGCAGGTGATGTACTGTAGCAGCGAGTGTAGGCAAGCTGCGGCGGACCAATACCATCGGGTTCTGTGTTTAGGGCCCGCCCACGAAGACCCAGACCATCCAATCAACAAGCTGAAAGATGCCTGGAGGTGATTAAAGTCACAGAGTGTATTGCTTTAGAGGATTCTTCCACCATTTTACGAACCTTTAAGTATTTTCTGTTTTTATCCAGGAGTATGCATTACCCCCCTGAGACCTCCAGCATCACATTAATGGCCAGGATGGTGGCCGTCGTCAAACAGGTGACTCTCACTATTACTCTTATGTTAAACTTTATATGCCTATCTGTTCCTATCATTCTCAATTTGGATAATGGAAGAGTTGTTTTTCTTTCAACCATTAGTGGACGAAACGCATGTTCTCCGGATGATGAAACAAAAATACATTTGTTTTTTGATTGCTTATGACTAGTGCACATTACTTAACCTATTTAGAAGTAAAATATTGTGTATTATTACAATGTTTTCCAGGCCAAAGACAAAGGACAATGGCAGAAGCTCTTCTCGCAGTTCTGCAGTCGCACTGCCAATGAGGAAGAGGAGATCGCCCATAAGCTGCTTGGGGAGAAGTTCAGAGTAAGTGTTCTGCTCCAGCCTCAAATCAGTCGTTAAAGTTAAATCTATGGTCTAATATTAACCCACCATGTAGCCAACGATCAACTTTCCAAATTGCATTTAAATGCCAATCTTTTTTTTCTGTGCATATTCCTAAAGGGACAGCTGTCTTTACTTCAGGGCTTCTTCACAGCTGCACTTCATGAAGATCACCTCAATCGAGTAAGTGTAGACGTCGTAGCCCATTGTTTTGGTTTGTCCTTTAGTAACATTACGTTGATGATGGATGCTTTTTAGTATGCATGTTAAACGTATACAAATACAGGCAGTACACGCATACATTGTAAGGTGTGTTGAAGGAAGCATATGTTAGAAGCACATCCTTTAAAAAAAAATCATACATATACATAAATGATGTCCAATGTCCAATTCACAGATTTGGACCTGATGTTATTCTTCCTCTGACTCAATATGCCCAATAGTTTACATTGCTATGCTTTTACATGTTTGGCATGATGGTGTATGGGATGACACCTGCATACATTGTTTGTATGTTGTGAAGAATCTGTCATATAATAGCAGTACAATATATATATATTGTTCAAACTAACATTCGCCATGGTAATGCGCTGTAAGACGGATCCTTATCCGATACATTTCTCTATTGTTGGCCTACTACTACTACAACTGACAGGCCTGCAGAGAAGAGTGGGCTGTGGTTTCAAACACCAGGTACTTCGTTTCCCAGACTGTGGGTCACAGAGTGCACGGCATAGCCCTGGCCATGACCAGCAGGGGGCCCCCCCGAGTTGGCATCAGGTGGCCCTCATGTCCGCAAGTCAGGGTAGTGGTGAGAATACAGTTCTCGGCAATGGACATTACCGAGAGAGCACTACATTGTTACTCTTCTTTAGTAGACCATGTGCTCTTCCATATCTGTTATTCAAAAGAGAATAACATGCTGCTGTTGTTGTTGTTGTTGTTTTCCAGTGGTTTACTCCAGAGGGTTTTCGCTCTCTGTTTTCTCTTGTGGGGACCAACGGACAGGGCATTGGCACCAGGTTTGGCTTCTGTCTTTTCCACTTACTTTGTTTTATATTAAAGTCTCACAATTATTTTTTCATTTTCTTTTTGTTAATTTAGCTAATTTGGCTTATTAAGGTTGCTGTAGGTAAGATTGAAGAGCTATCATTTGAGTGTAATTTGTTATAAATGCCATTATTATTATTATTATTATTATTATTATTATTATTATTATTATTATTATTATTATTATTATTATTATTATTATTATTAATAATAATAATGTTTTCTTTGTTTGCTAGCTCCCTGAGTCAGTGGGTACACGCTTGCGATGCACTTCAGCTTCCTGTACAGCAGAGGGAGCAGTTGGATTCTTTTATCGACCAGCTGTACAAGGACATTGAGAAAGGTTTGAAATGGTTTTTTTTCTCTCACTCTCTTTAGTATTCAGATGTGTTGGCCTCATCAGTACTTGATTTGTCACGGCCATATTGAATTATTGAATGTTAATTATGATCCAAATTGGAAATGTGATCGTGATCGTTTATTGTGCGTGGCGTTTGTGGCCAGGCCGCAATGTTGATAAAGGTCACTTTCCATCTGTAGAAACGGGAGATTTTCTGAACTGCGAGGGGTCGGGACTCTTCCTGCTCCAGAGCTCATGTGAGTGCTGCAGGCGTCTTTTCCGGGAGAAACCCACATTGTACAGAATCACTCTAGCGTGCCAAGACTCTTATCTTACATCATCGTTCTCTTCGTCCAGGTAACCACAGCTGCATGCCCAACGCCGAGGCCGCCTTCCCTGACAACAACTTCCTGCTTCACCTCAGTGCCCTGAGTGACGTCCAGCCCGGAGAGGTACGCAGCGCGGCCTGGGGTCTGCGTTTTGGGGTGGGGGCGGCGTCTAGTTTTTTGTTTATAAGTTAATTTAACAGGGGCCATGCACAAAACAACCGTTGGGCCAGAGTTAGCTATATAGCTCATTTACTTCTGCAATCCCTGGGCCGGAAGATATGAAAAACAATACAACACAAACAATTAAAAACAATACAATTAGCAAAATGTACAAACAGTATGTCACATATAAAACATTGTACAAAATATACATTACATAGTCTCCATGTTGGAAGACAGTTGGTTCCAGTCAAAGGTTTGGATCAGTGATCACATGGTTGTTGTTTTTAAAAATACTGAAGCTTGTGCATTCTCTGATACCGGTGGGAATTGAGTTCCCTGCTGCTCTGACTAAAGATGCTGATTGTCCAAAAAGCAGTTTTCCTAAATGTAGCCGAGCAGTCGCCTCTGACTGATGCCCTGGTCTCCCTAGCATTATCCCTGCAAATTGTTTACGTGATGGTGGCACAAGATCATGAATTAATGTATACATCAGGCATCTGCAAAACCAAGAAAACTATCAAAGGTCAATAAATAATTGACGTGTAGGTGAGCCTTGGTGATATGGGACAGTCTCCGTCTCTCTCTGTCGCTGTCTCTCTCTCTGTCTCTCTGAGCCTGTTGTCATTCAAAGCAGTGACAGGCATTGAGAACAGAAGCGGGTTTGTCAGCCTGTCATAAAGATTGAGAAGGCACATCGGGACAGTACAGTGCAGTGGCCCATGATCCCCCCCCCATACACACACACACCTTTGAATGCCATGCTAAAACAGGAATGCCATGAAGGCCCAATAACAAGCCGTTGGGGGCGCGGGTTGGTGGGTTCAGGAAGGACATCTCTCTGCATGGGGGCTGGAGGGAGGGTACCGCCAACCCTCATACATCTTCGCCATGTGGGCATCGTTCAGTGGCCCCGTTCAGTGGCCTCGTATTCAGCAATATGTAACGCATGAGATGTGTTCTCTTTTTGGGTCTGCAGGAGATCTGCATCAGCTACCTGGACTGCTGTCAGCGGGACCGCAGCCGCCACAGTAGACATAAAACTCTGAGGTATACAGCTTGTCACCAAGGTGTTGCTTGTCAACAACACCTTGGTTCCTCGTGGGGACCGTTTGTGCCAGCAGTGGCTTGTAAACATTGACTGTTCCTTTGCCTGGGTAGGATTAGGTTGGGTGTCACAGCTAGGGCTGGGATGGTCATTTCATAATCGTGCGATCGACGGTCATTGACACACGATTAATCGCCATTTGTTAATGTTTTTCTGAAATGTATACTTTTTCATAATGTTGCCAAAATAATCTACCTTTCCTAAAGCCTTAATATAAATAATTTAACGTATGCTTGCGCACCAAACGATTCCTCTAAACAAAGCCGACAATACTTCTCCATGCAAGTGCAACACTCTCTAAATCGTCTTTGACGTTTACCGTGCTCCTCCACTACTACTGCTAATGATATATTAGTATCACTGTTGTAATTATGTTAATGTAGGCAAATACATTTTCTTAATATAGTTTTCCAAAAGAAGATTTCTTGTGGTTTGACCAAACCAAAGCAGTTTTAGCACCGCTGGAAACGTAGTCACAGCCCTCCGCTCACGCCTCAAACCGGAGAAGGCGAACATGCTCGTCTTGTTTGTTTGTTTATTTATTTCACGGGGACGAAACGGGGGCTGTCCCAGAAAAGCGCATTTTGGCCTAATCTCTTCGGTTAAGAAACGCTATTTCATTTTATTTGACTTGATTCAACCGTCGCAGTCGGAACGACGTCCTGGACAGGCGATGCCGGTCTGTTGTATTTGGTGTTCACACAGCCTACTTTGTTTCTCACTGTAAAAATAAACATTTCGTTTATTTGATTTATTCCAAAACGTTTGGAAATGTTAAATCTTTGTTCTGAAATAAGAGTTAATAAAGGGTTAATTCTATTCTAATTACGCAGCCTTGTTTTTGCAAACGAAAAGACCCTCGGTTTGACCAAAATGAATTAATTTGATTTAATTCGACTGTCCGTCTGTCTGTAATTAAAAGCACATTGTCACGTCTCTTAACCGGCAATGTCGATCCGTTTCATTTCGTTCAATTTATTAACACTGTCGCTACTTAAATATGCTATAGGTCGATTGTTTCATTTCCCAATAAATATCTAAGAATGTTGCAATTTAATTTGTTTAAACTGCTTACTTTGGAAATGAACAAAACCACCGCCGCCGCCGCCCCGGTCGGTTTGATCGACCGGCAGCATAAACGCCATGACTGCCACAACCCGAGTCACAGCTAGTAACCAGGGTGCAGATGTGGATTTCCAAGTCAAGTTCACTGATGGAAATGCACTTTATTAGTTCCATGTTCAGAGCAGCCATAGGAATGGGTGGGTGGGTGGGTGGGTGGGTGCTCTCAACGCTGGACCAAAACAATCTGAATTGATTTGCTCACTCTCCGTGAAGAGACGAGGTGCGCGCCTAGACAACCCCGCTTATCGCTCTCTCGCTCTCGCTCTCTCGCTCTCTCTCTTCCTTCCTTCCCAGGGAGAACTACCTGTTTGTCTGCTCGTGCCCCAAGTGCACCTCTCAGGCAGATGAAGCCGATGTGACGTCGGATGAGGAAGAGGAGGGCGAGGCCGAAGGAGAGACGGAGGGCGACGAGATGGAAGACGAGATGACGGATGTCTGATTTGAATACTGTTAAAAACAAAACAAAACAAAAGCGCGCAAGAGAGAGACTTGACCCCATTATGGAGCCCTTGTGTTACCGGCATGATGCTACGCAAACACACACACACACACACTCACACACACAGGGCTCACCATAGCCAAAGCCAAACCCTGAACATGATTTCCATAGCACCATATTAGGCACCATTGGTTATGTGATCAATAAAACCAACATTCGTACAAACAGATTTTTTCATTTTCGTTTTTTGCTTGTCTTATAAAACCTTTTTCGAGCTTTATTTTTTTTTACATGGAAGATAACAAGGACAATTAGCAAATCATTTGATAGAAAGATGGAGTGCACTAGTGTGACATCAGCACACACACACAAAAAACGGAAAGCTTCAAACTTGACACTGAAAACATTTCAAGTAATTTAGAATCCACTCAAAGCAGTTTGCATGTTTATGCCAAAACATTTATACACTTAATGTTGACACTGAATGAACATGTTTAGCGTCGGTGCTAACCACGCTAATTCAGCGACGAGCAGTTAAGAGTTTTCTTGCTCAAGGACGCTTGTCCCAGGGGGAGCCAAAGATCAAACCCGGCAACCCTCCAGTTGCATCCAGAGTAGGTCATCTAGCAGACCGCAGATGGTGCATGTCTGAAAATTCAGTCCGGAAAAAAAAAAGATGGCACGCATTGGCACGATACTTTTAAGAGTCATGTGGGCGGCTCTCTCTCTCTCTCTCTGTCTCTCTCTCTTCCCCTCTCTATTCCGAGTGCCATAATACCGTCAGCCATTTTTAAATGACTTCTCGTATACATCGCCAAAGCTTGGAGACCTTGGGGCGTCGTACCATATAGTAAAGAGTGGACACGCATACTTACGTTGACCTTCTCCTCCTGTTATTTGTTTCGGTTACACTATGGGGGCCGTATACGACCCACACAACACTCAATACTTCACCATCATCGCTGTTGTCTATATCTTCAGCATCGGAAGTACGTAACGTAACGACGTAACTCTTGATATCTCTGCTGGTATTTAAAATAAATGGAACAAACGAGACGTTTGTGGCACACTGACACTTTTTACAACTGTCAGCTTCAGATAAGATCTGTGTGGTGGGAATGTTCGACCATTTTGGCTCTGTTGGGACACATGGTTATTGTTATTTTTTCTTCTTCCAGATGCTTTTGAATTAAATGATTAGTTGGATCAATTCATTACATTTTTGTGGCCTTGCCTGACTTGGCGATTTAGCCGTTGGTGCCAAACATGAGTTTACCACAGATGTTGGCCAACTACACAAAGACTACTTTGTTTTGTTTCGCAATCATACAATGTACCAAAGTCTGTATTTCTTACTCGACATCATCATAGGTTACTATTGGATAAAATGATTTTATGACAATCTTGTCATCCACCCTCTCTCTCTCTCTCTCTCCCTCTCTCTCTCTCTCTCTCTCTCTCTCTCTCACAAAAAAATAGCCTTACCACAGACCATGAAATAGAACAATATTATATTGTTCTATTTCATGGTCTGTTGTAAATGAATAAGTTTCATGGTTGTTGTTTATATACCCTAACAAAAGCCTCAGAAGTGCCCTGCTGCCTCCATAGGGGCCCGCTATACAGCCTCTTCTATCGGATACATCAGGATGTGATCCATAACGCCGTCGATAAGTCTATTCGTGTGTTTGTTCATTAGAACATGATGATGATGACGCCGTGACATGTGATCAACACATCGATCCCTGTGCTCCTCGGAGGAGGAGGAGGAGGAGGACACCTCGGATACACGCATGGCCGTCGTTATACAGAAACCTAACGAGTCGCTTTGTTTCTTCTGATATCTGACCTCTTTGTCAGAATTACTTTTAATGTACCGTGTATATATATATATATATATATATATATATATAACTTAAGGAAAATAATAATTTGAAACCGCGGTTGCTGACGGGGGGGGGGTGCGTACTCCGGTTCGTAC
>JAOPJI010000002.1:7205757-7223565 GCA_027122695.1 Merluccius productus | reverse complement strand
CACACACACACACACACACACACACACACACACACACACACACACACACACACACACACACACACACACACTCTACACACACACACACACACACACACACACACACACACTACACATACACACCAGGCCCTGCACCAGGATAAAATGACTATAGCTGCAATGGCCTCCGAAAGGCCATATCACATAAGGATACTGTTTCAAAATCAAAGAATACATTTATTAATCAGAGCGCACACATAAAAACATACCACTAGCAGAGCGCTAAATATTTTCTTAAAGATACATACAGCTTAAAACCGAGGGGGCAAAAAATACAACTGAGCCCTGAGCCCCCCTTAAGACGACTCGTGGCACCGGGCCTGATACACGGTCCCTGTGCAGAGGGCATGGGAATGCTCTATCTAATCTGTTGTTGTAAGAGACGGCCCGGCGCAGGGATGCACCAGGGCCGTATCAGGCACCCCAGGCAAGGATAGGGCTCGTCCCCACAGCCGTGGTAGGTTCCCAGGGTCGGCGGAGAAAGAACGAGAGAGAGGGAGATACCTTACCGCATACACAAATATCACACACAGGAGGCCCGTTTACTTTGTAACGGAGCAGCAGATAGAGGGTTTTGCGCCGGGATTTTCATTTTCAGGTAGCCAGATCACAGCCTCTGTGTCCAGTAGTATCCCTGTGTGTTCAAGGTCCAGTATTTTGCATTCCAGTGGTCTATATATCTACAAAGAAAAATCACATTAGTATTCCATAAAAGGAGACTATGTTGTCCTGTTTGAAACAATAACACACAGCGGTTGTGACACATTTGTAATATTTCTCTGAGAAAAAAAAAAAAAAGTAATAAAATATTTATTCATTGGCCATTTGAATGACTGTTCTGGGCCAGTATAATTCTTTTTTGTAGTCAAGCTCACTAGGATCTTCTTTTCTCGCTGATCTGTCGTTCTGACATTCAAAAGATGTCATTTCCATAAAGTTTCTTATGAAAATGTTACGCGATTCTCATGCGTCTGCCACCGATATGTAAGCGCTTCAGCATTCAAGTACAACCACTGTATAGTCACTAGGTGCAAAATCAGTCACACACACACACACACACACACACTCAAAACCATAATGACCACTGACTGTATCATATGTGCACCTCTATTAGACATGTATGACATGTGTATGTATCTTGAGTACATACTCTTACATGTACACAGTGCAAAAATAACAAAAAGTCACATTTTGCACACCACGGTTAAACGGTGCGTTTACTAGGTCAAATGTCTGGACCGAGGTGATGACTGCATTTCAAGGGAGATCGGAAGTAATGTTTTATTCATGGCTTCAAGTGGAAGTTCTCATGACGTATGGTTTCTTCTCTTCTCCCCACAGGAGACCCATCAGCAGCGAAGTCCAAAAATGGCTACGCTTTCCAAGAGATGGGTACGTCGTCGCCACAATCTCTCGCTCTTTGGACTCGTTTTGATCACTGTCTCCGCGTTCCCGCCGGTCTATCTCTGTTCTCGACACCCCCAAGGGAGTCGCAATGTGATGTGTCTCAACCGTGGATATCTTATCCAGAGCAACAACAAAAACACTTTTCTTTCTTTCTCGCTCTTTCCTTTTCTGAAGCAAAAGCCAGAAATGTCTTGTCGCCCCCCCGAGGCTTTCGGGGGGGCGACATATCTAATAACAAGGGACTACATTTATACAGGGTTTATTCTTTATTATTTGGTCTTTTGCTATTTTGTTATTTAGAGGACATTCATATCCAAAGCAAATTTGAGATAAGGTATTTAAGATACAGGTCATCAATGAGCAGGTAGGGGGTCCGGCATCACGTTCATCAACTCATGCCTACAGGTAGACTGCGGACACTGGGGGGGGTTTGAACCCAGAACCTTTCGGCCCTGGGGTCCCAACACCCCTAACTAATCGGAGCACAATTACCGCATCACATTCCCCTGTTCCCTACTCCTACTCACCCCCCACGCACATGAGATTGTAAAAACAACAATGTGCAGGCTTCTACATTCGATGAAAACGTAGCGCCATATGCGCTAACTAATTAAAGTAAGACAAGTGAGACAAGGAAATACAAACGCAGCGGGGTGGCGGCGGGTGAAGGTGGGGCGCCTGGAAGCGCGTTTGGTTTCGCACTCGGTTCCCGTCGAAAAGTGGAACATTGAATCACGCTAATGCCTGCCCACACACTAATTACTTATTTTATGTGCTTCAGAGCACACGTGCGCAGGTGTACTGAGGTTAATTAGCAGCTAGGTAACGAGCTAGGTGATCTATGAGCGTAATGAGAAAAGAGATGTAATAATATTTTGACTGCGGAGAGCGGAGATGCTTTAGTTTTACGGCGCTATTTTGTTTATAAAGGCAGTTAAATTATCTCTCCGTTTCACATGATAACGGCTATCTCCGCAGTGTTTATTCTCACTGCGAAGAAGGAATTTACAAAGGGCCTTCTTTTGTTTATAGTGGTGAGGCATTTCTCACTTTTTTTTTTAGACATATTTTTCCCTCAACTCATCCTTCCTTACTTTCTGACCTTCACATTCTTACTCTATCACATCGCAATTCTTACATCTTACGTTCTATTTCCCTATTTATTCTCTCTCTCTCTCTCTCTCTCTCTCTCTCTCACACAGCCAGTATTTGTGTTTTTCTTGCCGTGTGCTTTTTACCAGATGGCAGACCGGAGGCGGTACAGATTCGACAGTATAGATAGATCTAGAAAAACCCGGCCCAGCGAAGCAACTTAACCTTGAGATAATGAGTGTGGATTATCACACGATGGCTCAATTATGTTGGGCCACCCTTTCTTTTTCGGTCTAAAATCCATTGTTGGGATGGCAGGCGCAACGGACCAAATCAACCTTGAAATAACAACCCTAATTATTGCCATTTGTTAACCCTGTTGATTAAAATGCACATTAAAGTGTCTGGGTTAGTGAATGTGAGCTCTCACCACCACCTACATCTCAACACTGATTGGACAGAGATGCATGGGCCTTGTGATGGACAATTAGGGCTTGTTAATGAGGTGTATGACTTACCTACTCTGTGTGTTGGCTCTCATCCGGATGCCCCCCACCGCCCCCCTCACAGAGCTGCACAACGGGGACGCGGAGTATGACACCATAAAGGACGAGGACTTCCAGACTACTGTTTCAGGTGTGTGTGTGTGTGTGTGTGTGTGTGTATCCCTTTTTGGCCAAGACCTGAATGTATTGGTAAATGATGCATTAACCATTTATCAGATGACTCTGATTCCGCTCTATTATAAAGCACATTACAACATCTTCTGTATAATTATAGTCTGGGTGTTTTTTTCTTCTTCTTCATCCATTAACTGTGGTTGACTCGTGACTTCAAACACCTGTCGCGGCGTCCATTTGCAGATCCCGATGCACCAGGATATGGGCTTCTGAACACAACCCGTAAAGTAAGATGTTATCTTCTTAATGTTGTGCCGTGACAGTTTGTAGTAATATGTGTTAGGTTTACATTTACATTGAGGGCATGTAGCAGACCCGTTTGTCCAAAGCGACTTACAATAAGTACATTTGTCAGTAGAAGGTAAAACAACAATACATTACTGTTGGTACAGCAATGATTTCAATAGAACAAGAATCCTTTCAGGTAATGCTTCAATGTATTTATTTATTTTATTCAAAAAGAAAATCTATCCCAATTGACATGGATATAGATGATGGATAGATTATGCCCATGAGATCACATTACATTTAAAACATTTGACCCCATAACACTACATCCAGATGATTTCATTCATTCATTCTTTTTTTTTGTGGTCCCCTTCCCCTCCCAGTATGTGAAGTCAATGAACTTCCAAGAGGAGGTGCGCGCTCACAAGGACATCGACGACTTCCTGTCCAAGGCCAGCATCGTGCTGGACGAGAACGCCACCACACTGGACGACGTCCTCAAGCGCATGCTGACGCGCCTGGTGGAGGAGGGCGGCGAGGCCTGCGACGTGGATGAAGTCATGGACTCCCTGTTCACCGACGCCAGCGGGAAGGAAGCCAACGGTAGGCGGGGGGGGGGGTAGAAAATAAAAGTATGGTAGCCTGTGGTGGCAGTTAATGGCTACTCCGGCATATCCCGATATAGGTTATTTAATATCTCGATAACGATATATATATCACGATATAGCATGTTTTCTGGTAATTCAATAAACAAATCATTTACATAAAATAACCACATGGTAAACCTATTTTTGTATACTCCTGTGTGAGTAGTTTACTCTTTTTTTTCATCGCTTCACTGTAATGCAGCCTTTAAAACCAAGAAATGATAAACACTTATGCCATATCACGATATTACCATATCCAAAATCTAAGGTGATATCTAGTCTCATATCACGATATCATATATAATATCGATATATTATTGCCCAGCCCTAGCTTCTTGTATGCGCAAGTATGCTTTGTACCTGAGCACCACTGTTTTTAGTACTACTCACAGAGTCCAAATAATAATAATAATAATAACTGTCATCCTTGTCTTGGACCCTGCAGTGCATCTCCTGTCTGAGACCATCCAGGGAGTCACAGCTTCCCCGACGGGAATCCACTACCAGCAGTCCTGGCTCTGTATTCTGTACGTCCCTCAACAGAAATATCAATGGCTGTTAACATATGCATTGCATACGCACGGCTTTAGCATATTTTGTATTTTTTCCTCATTTGTATTTGTGTGACTTGGGCCTTGGTCCCATGATTACCGTACTACTCGCAGCAGAACTCACCCATCGTCCCTGCTGCCATAGCAACACTTTCACCTCAACCGCACCACTTCCTGTATGCTCTCATAACTACAACCTCCAGTACACTGATTGTCAGAGTAGGCAAATCCTCTCACATGTCATGTTCTGCCGATAAGGGGCTCCGTGACAAAAAATGAATAAAATATTTAATGATTCACAGTTTTCTATCATCTCTACCGAGCTCCCATCGTCATACATTAATTTGTAGTATGTGATTGAACAACCCTATACACAGCCACCGCATCTCTCATAGTAACACACTGGCTTCGTCTAATTCCTGTATTTCTCGGACTCCTTCAGCACCAATGTCAAGAGCCTCCAGAGACGCCATGTCTGCATCACACGCCTGGAGAGACCCCAGAACTGGGGGGTGAACTGCTGCGAGGCGCGCTATGTGGTGCTCATCCTGGCTCCTCCCAGAACAGTAAGGACAGACCCCTCTCCCTCCGCCCCCCCCCCCCCATATATATATACGGTAGTCAACGGCGAGAGACACTACAAAACACACATGCATCACGTTAACGTTAGCTTCAGCGGCTCTGGGTAGCTTGGAGAGAGAATACATTATACTACTTTTGGGTGTGTAGACAGTCATTCCAATAATCTATCTAAAACGTATTTTCATATCTTATACATGTCATCACATCTCACAGTCTTATACTTCAACAGTTTTATGACAAACTGTGACTTTCTTGACTGGCAAAATTATATTTTAACACATTTTGACACATCATATGTGTATTTCATGGCACAATTCAAGCAAAAAATATTTCTCGCTCACCGTTGACCAAGGGGGTCCCATGGGGGTCCCGGTCCACCGGAAGGGGAGGGACATGGGCTCTATGGACTCTCTGTACAACTGTTGAGGACATGTAAATTTACTGCTAGGGCGCATGATGTGGCGCTGTGTCAGAATACAGCAGCAGAGGATTATGCTGATGTCTTGTTAATGGACTCTATTGCTGTAATGGGTTCAGCAGGTGTCATGTCCTCAGAGCTGTGGGCATGTTGTCAACAGCTGTGTGTTCACATTTACATGAAGTCATTTTAGCAGATGCTTTTATACAAAGCGACAGATAACTGACACATAACATAATAATAATACCGTTTAATTTTCTTTCTTTCTGTTACCTAGAAAAGTACAAAGACGGCCATAGAGCTGGGACGAACGTTTGCCACCTTGTTGTCGGACATCTCCTTCCGACAGAAGCTCCTGGAGACCAAGACCACGGAGGAGTTCAAGCAGGAGCTGGTGCTCCACCGGCAGCAGCTCTCCGCTGGCAGCAACAAGGCCGTCGTGGAGGAAATAGACAACGCCGACCCCCGTAAAGGGAAGCAGCTGGAGGTAAACGATGCGTTCGGGAGAAGACGAGCTACGCTTTACACATTTCCGCCGCATCAACTTGTTGCGGCGGAGGAGATTTATCTTTAAACAGAGAATACAATCACTATCACTTTTCACTTGACAACAACGTGGGCCGCGGACAAGTGAGAATAAAAGTGTGTCTTGGGATTGGGAATATATGCGTTTAGCTATCGGTCCCAGCCGTTTAAAGTCAAACAAGTAACACAGCTATCAACCGAATCGGTCACAGCTATCAAAAAACGGTGAATCAGTTGTCTCTTTATTCACATTGACCGGTGGAATTACTCTAGCCCAACCCAAACAGAACCTCAAATCCCGAGTGACCATTAATCCTGTCCCGTCCTTCCCAGTTCACAGATTTCCTAAAACCCGGCAAGGGTGTGTATGACGACCTCCGCAGAAGACTCCCTCTCTACCCCTCAGACTTCAGCGACGGTACGGCTTGTCGACCGCTCTAAAGAGCCCAGGTTGAAACAAGGGGCAACACAAAGGAGAAATACAATCATGTTAATGGAGCAGAACATTCGCAGTGACAATTTAGCCGGAGGGGGGGATCGCTGTATTTTTTCACTCGCCTCAAATATTATAGGACTCAAGTCTATTTTGGACGCAAAGATTTGAAAACATTATACGCTTTGGGCTTTAAACGAATAATAGTTTCAAGGAAAAAAATAAACTAACTCTAACTCTGATCGATCCGTCCAGGTATCGTGGGGCCTGACCGCTCGTTACTGAAGTACACCACCACGGCCATCTTCCTCTACATCGCCATTCTGCTGCCGGCCATCGCCTTCGGCTCACTAAACGATGAGAGCACCAGAGGGGAAATAAGTATGAGATGGCTTCTCTGCAGTATTGTCATCATTACTCCAAAAACACTTATTCAACCATTACCAAATTCCTCAAAATGTAATCCAATTTAGACACAAGTTGATCCATGGTCTTTCTTAGTAAGCCTCAGCAAAGCATTTTACCAATACCTCCTTTAGAAAGGCTTCGACCGATACTAAAAAAAAAACACCATCTGTGTAAACAGCATAGATGGTAAAACTAACACTACTCTAAACCCATCCGTGTTGCGCAGACGTCCAGAAGACCATCGTTGGCCAGAGCATCGGCGGGGTGATCTACGCTCTGTTTGCTGGCTCGCCGCTGGTCATCCCACTGACCACTGCGCCCCTCGCCATCTTCATCAGTGGTATGTAGTAGGGCTGAACAATTAATCCAAATACGATTCAAATCGCAATATGGCCAAGTGCAAACTCCAAATCGCCGAAGTCCCAATTCTTCAGATGTAAGAAAAAACGATTGTGTGGCACAGACCCTAACAAATGTCACATCATGATTTTAATAGTTTTGTGTTGTGAAAATTAATATTATGATGCGCAAAATGATAATTCCCACCAATAGTCAAACATATCGCAATTACAATATCTGTGAAAATAACCTCAACATGATTTTTTTTTACCACACCGTTCGTATGTAGCGGCCAACTGCCATATGTGCGTCTTTATGACCCCATCAAGTCAACTACATGCTGGATGATGGCCAGCACATTTGAACATTATTGCTTCTTGGAGGGAAATTCTACTTGTTAATTAACCTCTTCTGCCGTTTATCTACAGCACTTAAATTGACCATAAACCGTGTGTGTGTGTGTGTGTGTGTGTGTGTGTGTGTTCATCTGTGTGTGCATCTGTATGTGTGTCTGTGTGTGTTTATTTTGTATGTGTGTGGGTGTGTGTTTGTATGTGTGTGTGTTCATCTGATCTGTATGTTTGTATATATGTTTGTGTGTGTGTGTGTATTCATCAATATGTGTGTGTGTTTGCATATGTGTGTGTGTGTGTGTGTGTTTTCCCCGGCATATTGTTGCCCTACAGTGATTAGGGGGATCTGTGACGACTATGACATCGACTTTGATGCCTTCTACGCGTGCATCGGCTTATGGAACAGTTTGTTCCTCATCCTCGGAGGCTTGTTCAACGTAAGCCTGCTAATGAAGCTCTTCAAACGGTGAGCAGATGACACAGGGCTCTTTCAGCGTCTTATTGTTTTTGTGGCACGCGCGCCACAGCGCTCTACCTCTAACACTGGGAGGGGGGAACAAAAGTTTGCCGTTTGATTAAATATTGACGATCTCGTTGCGTCGGTCTTTGTCTCTCCAGCTCTACGGAAGAAGTCATCGCATTGTTCATCTCCATCGCCTTTGTGGGCGACGCGGTGAAAGGAACCGTCAAAAGTGAGTCCGACCCACGCTAGCGATTCACACCCGACAACGCTCTGCGTTCAACTGCAGACGAGCCGTCCCGCTGCGCTAGAGCGCCGCATAATAGATAGCGTGTGTAATACACCGTGTGGAAAACAAACTGCAGAGCGATTTATTTTCCATGTTCATGTTGCAAAGCAAATCTCCCATAGCTTTTGCGGTATTCTTTAGAGGAAAAGCCAGCGAGCATGCAGTCAAACAAGAGCCTGCGGGGTGGAAGTGTGTGTGTGTGTGTGTGTGTGTGTGGGGGCGGGTAGGGATTGGCATCCTTATAATGTTAACATTGTTTAGTGGAGTCTCTGTGGAGTGTGTGGTGGATAGCCGGTTTACAGCCTCACCTGAGTCAGACCGATTGGACTCTGGGGCTGGGTGGGGCTGCACACCTGTGGTACAGAGTAATCATGGCACCCAGGATGAACCAGCTATCACCACACACTCAGAGCCTCTGTCATGGCAGCATGTTACATCTGCTCGGCGTATACCATCTCCAATAAATGCATCCTTAAATCGTCTACCTGTGTCCTGTGCCGAAGTGCCGAAGGGCCCCAGCAAAAGCCACTAAGGTGGGCAAGGAGTGTGGCAGGAGTCAATTGCCGCAGACTCGTATTCCTCCCTCTGGTCCTCACGGGGGTTTCCTCCATGACAGTAGCACACACTGAGCATGTGGTTGATTCCTTTGTAGCTGTCTTATTTTTTCTATTAAGCCAGTGTGTGTGTGTGTGTGTGTGTGCATATATATATATATATATATATAGACACACACACACACACACACACACACACACACAACCACTGAACTAAAAACAGCACTGTGCTTCCGGGAAATGGACATGACAACGTGAGCAGCATTAATTGAGGTTCGCGAGTACATATATTGTCTTATCTGGTACTTATTGCCATTATTTATTGAGGCCCACGATAGGTTGCAGGCTTTTTCGTCTGTCCCTCACGCAGTTAATGACTGTAACAGTAGGGCACCATCGTATTCCGTTAAGTGCATAATCATTTTTATTCTATTTATTGAGCCCTTCGCTCTCCGTTAGCCTCTATCTCAACTCCCTTTCCTCTGTCCTCCCAATGCTTCTCTCCAGTCTTCAACTACTTCTACCACGGGCCCACTCTGGCCACCACCAACGCCACCCTGGTCCTGCAGCAGATCAAGGAGCTCCTGGAGAACGCCCAAAAGAACCAGTCCAGTACCGCGCGGATGAACGCCAGCGGGCTGCAGATGCCGGCGGCGGAGGAGGAGGGCCACGTCACGGTGTTCCTGCCCGAATCCCTGGTGCTGTGTACCAGGGAGAGGCCCATCCTGTGTCTCCTGCTCATGCTGGGGACTTTGTGGCTGGGCTATGCCCTCTACCTCGTCAAGAGGAGGTGAGTGTTGGAACACATACAAGATTGCAGAGACACAGGAGGGAGGGAGGGAGGGGGGATTTTAATCATCAGCCCCACACCTGATTTATTTGTGTCGGTTTTATCGTCGTCATGACCACAGGCAAATACTTCCCTGTTGCTGCTGCTTTATTGTCTGGTGGTTGGATAGACCGAGCAATGTGAGGCTAGCAGGAGTTCTCGAGGAGACGGTGATCTCTCTAAAGGGGAGAGAGATAGCGATAGCGAAATAGCTTTTTCTTAAAGGAAAATGTGTCTCCAAAGCCAAATACCCATCATTACCGAGAAGCTTTCATCTCTGAAAAACCGGGCAAAGTAAAATTCCTCTCACTAATTTATATATATATGTGTGTGTACTGTATATATATATGTGTGTATATAAGAGAACATCATTCACATGTCTCCTATTTGTTTCCTTCCCCACAGTCCATATCTGAATGGTAAAATACGAGAGGTGGTGTCTGATTGTGCTCTCCCCATCTCCGTGGTGATAGTGTCTTTCATCGGCTCCTACCTATTCCTTGACATCCAGCGTGAGTGCAATACATGTCTTTTGAATGAAAAGAAGAAAAATAAATCCATAAGACGCAATTGCACTCAAGATACTTGCACACCGAAACCGGCAGCAATAGCACACATAATAACCACCGGGAATTAGGTGTGAAGAATCTGAAATGATCACGCTCCTCGTTTTTTTCCCCGCGCCTCGGCTCATTCCCTTGTTTCTCCACATTCAGTTCCCGTGTTCCACGTCTACGACCGTCCAATTTTCAACTTTGCCCCGTTCGACAAGCTCACGGGGATGAACACGCTCAGCGCCGTCGGCCTCGGCTTCCTCCTCGCCCTCCTCATCTTCATCGACCAGAACATCGTCATCTCCCTCACGCACGTGCCGGAGCACAAGTAAGACGCTGACGCTAACCGTTAGCCTGTTGTGTGCATGTGCTATTGGAACAATACGAGTAGGCAGTCTCACTCTCAGTTTGCAGTGGATACCAAATGTAGAACTTCATTGTCTATTGTCCAAACACACTTCACGTTCGTAATTTACACACTTCATGTTCGTAAGATTACATTTATCAACTTTATTCAGCACAGATGGGCAATGTGGGTGTCCCAGCAGCAGAAGTACAGGACAATAAGGAACAAGTATATGCAAATAACTACCGTACAAAGAATATAATAGAAACAGTGTATCTCTTCACACGTAGTAAATCAACAAAACGTCTGCTGCATGTTGGCTTTGTTTCACATGGAAAGCATTTCTCTCTTTGTTATCGATAGTAGACTGAACAGGGAGACTGGGGGGGGTGGGGGGGGGCTAAATACCAAGCTGGTACACAGTGAGGGCACCAGCCACCAGGAGCGATTGAGGCTGATGAGTTTGAATGGTTGCGGTTGTGCCAACAGGCTGCTGAAAGGAACAGCGTTCCACTGGGACCTGGTGCTCACTGGCCTCATCAACATCCTTATGTCCTGCCTGGGGTTGCCATGGATGCACGCCGCCTTCCCCCACTCGTCTCTGCACGCCCGCCAGCTGGCCACGGTGGAGCAGCACGTGGAGAACGGACACCTGTACACGACGTAGGTTCAGTGGATGAATAAATAAAAGGTTGTAATGATTGGATGGTTGAATATACAAATGTCTAATTAAGCGGGGACACACTCTTGTTTGGAGAAATGTAATGTAGCGGTTATACGAAGTTGAGAAACTATTTGAATTGGGTTGAACGAACATACCAGTGGGGGGAGCGTACAAATGTTTTTTTAATGCATTGTTATTGTTTTGTTGATCCCCCACTTCGCCTCAGAAAATCATGGCCACGCAATATTTTTTTAATCCACCTCATTACACATTTCTCTTTCACTGCATGTGTCAGGGTTATTCATTTTTTTCCCCCACAGACAATAACAACAATAAACCTCAACCTAGACTCACAAGTCAGTCTCTTCGCGAATGCTTCGGTCAACTAGAGACTGAGGACAATCTTCCAGGTTTTCTAAAACTGGGTGGAAACAATAAGAGTAAAAAAAAAAACCCTGCATTGCAGAAACAATGAAAAGTCTTTAGGGCAATCCTTCATATTGGGGCGGTGACATGCAGAAGTGGCGTGTGCTTGTAGAGACTGTTGTACCAGTAAATCTGGTACAACACACACACACACAGCAGATTTTGCACCAATCTTGTGGACTTGAGCACACATTCGATAGAATGGAATAAAATAATCTAACGTTGCTCGGGACGTCCATTTTCAATGTTTTAAAAAGCTTGTTGCAAAGTGATTGGCTATATTTTCACTATGGACGGGAATGGTGAGAGAGCGTCATTTCATTTTGGGTCAAATGTAAGGGCCGTAGGTTTGTTAGCGGCTGTTCTCGCCGCCGTTCCAGCAACTAACTTGCGTTTAGAAAACCCCAGAGGAAGTGGACTATTGGAGCGCTCCGATCGTCTGGTGTCGCAAGACTCACCTCAAGCTAACCGGTTCCTCTACACGGCAGCATCGTCAGTGTGAAGGAGACCCGACTGACGTCCCTGGCGGCCAACATCCTGATCGGCGTATCTGTGTTCATGCTGCCCATCCCGCTGCAGTGGATCCCCAAGCCTGTCCTCTACGGTCTCTTCCTCTACATCGCCGCCACCTCGCTGGACGGCAACCAGATGGTCGACCGCATGGCCCTGCTGTTCAAGGAGCAGGTAGGTGGAGGGTTATATTTACTGACGTGAAGATATTTTTACAGCCAAGTAGTGTCCCTTTTCGTGTGCAGCACAAATCATTTGGGGGATGGGGGAAAAATGACAATGTGAATACATAATGAATGTGCATGTTATTGTATTGAGGTGGAGTTAACCAAAAAAGACACATTTTTAAAGATTTTCCCAAGGACCCCCTGCAAGTACCCCTAGGGGTATGCATATCCCCATTTGAGAAACCTGGGTTACTTGGTGGAGCACATGGCCCTGCTGTAGATGGAGGGTTGGGTTAGCTGTAGGGCTGCAAATATTATTATTATTTTCATAGTTTCATTTCATTAATCTAACAATCATTTTTTAGTTACCAGAGTCCAAAGTGATGCCTTAAATTTGCTTGCTTTATCTGACAAGCAGCCAAGAAAAACTAAAGTATTCATTTTATAATGATCCATGAACCAAACATTTGAATTTCTGAAGCATCAAGCAGTAAATGTTTGGTATTTGTACTTGATCAATGACCTGTCGATCGATTAATCAACTAACCGTTGGAGCCCTAGTTAGCAGTTTGGCACGTAAAAAATGTTAGGGTTATATATTGAGACAATTGCTTGGCCGGTAGGTTTTCCATTAGGTAAACATAGAAAATTCCAGAAGCTAATTTTGGCAGGTAGCTGGAGAGGCGGGTTACAGTCAAGAGATCCTTTTTTTAATCAGTTTTGGATTTATCTTCCATTTTTCCAGAGAGCCTTATTAATTGCAGATGGGACATTCAAATACCTATCTGTCTGTCTGTCTGTCATCGCCCTTATTAATCCCTGAAGGGATATACATATCTCTACTGTCTCTGTATGTCCCTGCTCCACTCTTTCTGTCAGTCAGCCTGTCTGTGTATTATCACTGCAACCAGACACTGCAACGCAGACATCGGCCATGAGACTAACCACGGCTTCACACAACCCCTTCTCCCCCCAGACGTCCTACCCCCCCACCCACTACATCCGGCGGGTGCCCCAGAGGAAAGTGCACTTCTTTACAGCGCTCCAGATGATCCAGCTGGTGGTGCTTTGTGCCTTCGGGATGTATCCCCTGCCCTACATGAAGATGGTCTTCCCCCTGCTCATGATCCTGCTCGTCCCCGTCAGGTAAACACACGCCCGACAGCCCATACAGGCAGCACACTGACACACAGGGTCCAATATTAACAACTGCCGCCACCGCCATCAGCTGGCGGCGGGTGTAGCTGGTGGCGGATAGATTAGACCATTTGGCAGGTCAAACAATAAAGGGTTTATATATTAAAACAATTGCTTGGCCGGTAGATTGTTCCACTCTGGCAGGTAAAAATGACAAAATCCTGGAAGTTAATTTGGGACCCCAACTACACATACACCCATGAGGGAGCGTACACACCCAAGCCCGTTAGTGTGTTTTCCATTTAGGCAAATTGGTCTTGCAGTGACCCAGGTTTGATTCTGTCAATGGCCTGGTCGAATGCTACATGTGTCATTCCCTCTCTCTTTCAACCCACTGCCCTGTCTGTGTTCAATGTCCTGTCCACACACACAGGCAAAGGCACACTGTTATGGCCATCGTTTAAGTCATAACAAAAAAGGGGAGACCACACGACAAAGGACTCAGTTACATAACCGTTTTAATTTTGATTATCCAAAAACACTGGTGAGGTGTGTCTTTCAGTAAGTCAGCATGAGAGTAGTAGTATTGCAGAGTGCAAAAAGAAACAAATAGGCCCACCTACCATCCCGGCAGAAGTGGAAAACAGAGTGAGCCAGCAGAGAAGCCATGCTTTATGGCCTCCTCTCTCCAGGTGAAGCCAATCCTGCTCATTGAGAGGAGAGGAGAGTTAGGGAACGCTGTTAGGAGGGACAAGGTCAGGAGGAGAGCACACCGCGCCTATAAAAGATATCATTAATTGTGAATAAAAAAAGATAGATTGGTTTGTGCTCGACTGCCACTGTGTTAAACCACCTGTGTGTGTGTGTGTGTGTGTGTGTGTGTGTGTGTGTGTGTGTGTGTGTGTGTGTGTGTGTGTGTGTGTGTGTGTAATTTCAGGACCAATCTTCTTCCACGATTAATCGACGGGAAGTATCTCGACATCATGGATGCCCAGCACATGTAGAAAATATGTGTGTGTGTGTGTGTGTGTGTGACTGTGTCAAAGGACAGGCTGGTTAATTGTATTTAGCAGTGATGTACAATGCACTTGGACTGCAAGGTTTTATATATCAGAGGCTGATTACATTTATGTAGGCTAACTGTTAGCCTCTCTAAATGGATGACCAATCTCAGTACTCAACTGCATTCATAATATCTTCCAACTGAACACTGTACAATCAATGTAATTTTATATTTAACATATTCCTACTGGAGGACCTTGTTGTGTTCAATGCTGTTTATCCTAATATTCATTTTATTAAATTCATGACATTTATTTTTAAACTTGGTTGCCCAGGGCAATATTTTTATATTGAAATGACTTTGAGAAATCGTTCAGCTTATGAAATGCTGCAATACATGATGCTTGTTGTGTGGCTTCTATATGATCTCAATATTAAGATCATTAGGGGTTGTGTTAAGTTCAAAATACTAATTCACGACAAAACAAATGCAAGCTGCTGTAATAATTCTTCTTAATTAAGTGTGGGGGATTGCAACAGCACCAATACACAACAAACTTGTGTTTGACATTTTGTTCTTGGATCCCCTTTTTACAATGAGTCATAAGAGTTGTTCCTAAATTCATTTCACAGTGAATGAGCATAAGCTGTGTTTGAATATCAAACATTAAAAAAAAATTAAAGCTCCCTGGGTGAACTATATACGTGTGGTCTGTTTGTTTTTCCACGGTGTGTATCGATTGAAACTCTCCACATTGCCGACAGTAAATTGTTGCTTGAAAGATTAGTTACGTAAGAAATCTTTTAGACTCAAAACAAATAACAGGTTGGACAATGGGGGGTGATTTATAATAGATATTCATTTTTGTTATTTTTCTTCTAACTTGGTCATGTTTGATTCTGTATAATCATAGATTCTACTGAATTATTCAGACTTGTAAAGAATCAGTTGTACTGGAAATGATGGGGGGGGGGGACACTGGGTAGTTATGGTTTACCCATTTACAGCAATCATTATAGTATCGATCAGTCATATCAATGGCTTCTATGAAAAAAGAAGAATACATTCCAGCCAATAGGTGGCAGTAAAGGCCCACTTTCTAGAAATGGGAAGATTTTGAGAAATCACAATTATTCCATTCTGAATAAAAAAATAAAAAAATAAATCATTCCTTGAATCCTGCCATTCAACAGGTAGTTAATCAAGTATTTTATTTTAATCTGGTACTTCTTTTGAAGATGGTGTGTGTTTTTGAACATGTAGCCTACAATAACAAATATAAATAATTCCTTGAATCCTACCATTCAACAGGTGGTTAATCAAGTAATTTATTTTAATCTGGTACTTCTTTTGAAGACGATTTCGTGTTTTTGCTAAATAATTCAGTGCCACATTAATTTGGGGGATCTACATTTTTAATGAGGTTTGTAAAAAAAAAAGAGTAATTAAAAGTGAGTGTTATTATTTCTAAATGTGTGCTAGAAAGGAATACATATCTGTAGGTGTGTCTTAGGGTTGAGTGTGTATACGTCTGTTTTATGGATTTTGTGTGCCAATAAGTGCACAATGCACTTATTGAGGTTGTTCACAATGTTTACAATTAAATGACTGGTATTCGCTGTTTTGTCTCAGAAAATGGTGGATGCCAAGTCAAATAACTATAGGAGATTGTTGACAACATTTGTAATGTGACATCTGCCCTCTAGTGGCCAGAAGCATATGAAGGCAACTTTAAATTACCCACGGGTACCTTGGTAACATCTTCATAATGGTACTTCTAGATACATAACCTGTCTGTTACTTTTGCCATTGTCAAGTCAAGTCAATTTTATTTGTATAACCCATAATCACAGTTACAGTCTCAAAGGGCTTCACAGGCCACACATTTACGACCCCAGCCCCCCAAAGGCACATGAGGGATCCCTCCTCTTTCCAGGGATGGTTAGAAGTGCAATGGCTGCCATAAGTGACACACACACATCGTCTTACAAGCAGATATTTTAAGCACAAAATATATAGTTTTGTCCATGGTGATGAGGGGGGGACACAAAATATAAGATTGATGCTTTCTATGATGGCTTTACATTATTGCTAACATCTGGTTTTATGCTGTTCAGATCTATTGTGCAGAATCAAGTAAACACCACTGCTGTTGTTGTATGAAAAACAGTACTAAGTATTAATCAAAGGCTACAGCATAGCCTTTGGTGGCCCGCCCCTCACCACTTGACCATAATGAACCAAGGGCAGGAGGGCAGTAGCAATACAGCCAGGCAATTTGTTTGCTTGAAATACTACTATGGTATTACTATCGATTACTGCACCCATTTCACTCCTACCCATCCCTGGAAGGAGGGATCCCCCGCTCTGCGTTCCTTCTCAATATTTCTCCCTGATCATTAAGGTTTAAGAGTTGTTTCTTGCCCTTTGGGGGGGCTAGGGTTAGGGGGTGTCATTTTGAGACTGTAACTGATTAAATAAAATTCACTCGACTTGAACTGATTCCCTCGAGACAGAAAGACAGTGAGAGAGAGAGCGAGAGAGAGAGAGAGAGACTGTGTGTGTCTGTGTCTGTGTCTGTCACGTCACGACAGGAGCGCTTCTCTTTGTTTGCCTACGTCCAAAGTCCCCCCCACCTCTTCCAGGGGTCTTTTATTCTCAGATTTTGTTTTGTGCAGTGAAGACACTCTCATATAATCCACTGCGTGTCTTAAGATTCACACACCGCCACATCTCCATAAGCTCCTGATGGGCTGTCATCTGCTCCTGCGGTCTCATCCACCACGTCCTCTCTGAGCTAATGTCCTGAAGGCGCTCTTGCTGTCGAAAAAAGCCATAGTCGAACGTCCAGTGCTGGCTCTCCCTGGCACACACACACACACACACACACCGACACACACACACACGCGCACACACATTGTTCTCACATTGTAGAACATTGCAGAAGGCTTTGCAGCGCTCACGTCTTGACGGGTAACATTACAGTGTGTGTCAACCCCCGATAATCCCCCTGTCAACCCGGTATCTGGCTCACACCTGTCTAAGGCCGTGGGCGGGCGAGACGGAGAGGTTTCCACCAGCTGGAACCTCCTGCAGTGTGTGTGTGTGTGTGTGTGTGTGTGTGTGTGTGTGTGTGTGTGTGTGTGTGTGTGTGTGTGTGTGTGTGT
>JAOPJI010000002.1:7165448-7182622 GCA_027122695.1 Merluccius productus | reverse complement strand
TCCTCCCAACCCTAACCCCTAACCCTAACCCTTACCAACACTTTAGTGAAATATGATTGAAAAACGGACATGACTCTCCTCCCAAGACCCCCCCCCCCCACACCCCTCAGGTTTATGCCCTTGTACCTCATCAGCATTTGTATTTTACGGTCATGTTTTTACTGCTGGCATTTGGGTCCCTGGACCTTTTCTCAGTAAAACTTAGTTAATGATGACTTACACTGTTGTTTTTTGTTTTTTTTCCCCCTAACTAGCCTGTGGAAAGTCTGCAACGTTCTCCTCACTTTCCAAGTCTATCACCTTCTCATGTTCCTTCCAGGAACAGGGTCATTGGAATGGCACATAAATGCAGGCATGCTGGTTTAGTGGGAGTTTCTTTCAGATGTTGCCTAAATAGACTTTATAGAAGGTTGCTTTTTTTGTGGATGAAAGATGAGCAGACGCAGTCAAACTGACATCAACACAAAGACACAACATTTAAAGAGTACATTTTGAACAGCCAACATTCTGCATTGGCATTGACTATAACCATCGTCAACACTGGAAGGGAGAACTTTAAGGAATTAAGGTCACCATGCCATCCAAACTAGAAAATGCGAACAATTTATTAAACCAATAAAAAGGAAACAGCCGAGACTACCGCTATCAGAGATTACGTGAGAATTTATGTATATGTTTATCTTACAAAAGGGCGAGTACTATTATTTAGTGTTTGATTAAGTGGAGCAAATATTTAGGCCTAAACCAAACTGAACCTGTTTTTAGTTGTTCTTTTACGTATTTGGCTCAGTGTACTAATACTTCCTCCCAATAGTTCCTCCAAGAAACATATTTGACATTATTTTGTTTTTTTGCGAGATAACAATCAAGAACATTGATGTTCCCGCTAAATCTTTCGTCATCATTTTATTAGAGAAGGCCACGCCCAGGTTGAAGTTTTCAGCACATGATGATCTGTAGAGATCCTGTGACATCAACAACAGCAGTTAAAAAGTGTTGAAAGTGACTGTGCAGTGTGTGTGGTTGATAGCTGGTTTACAGCCTCACCTGGTCAGACTGATGAGATCCGGGTCTGGGTGGGGCTGCACACCTGTGGTGCATGAGGAGTCATGGCACCCAGGATAAACCAGCTATCACCACACACACTCAGGAGAGAGCCTCTGTCACGGCAGCATATACCATCTGCTCAGCGTATACCGTCATGCCATCTCCAATAAATGCAATCTTCAAATAAACATCTACCTGTGTCCTGTGTAGGAGGGCCCCAGCAAAAGCCACTAAGGTGGTGTGGGGCAGGGGTAAACTGCCACACTGGCGCCCAACGTGAGGCTTCTCCCGACCGGGAAGGGCTGCCCGCTCTGACTCAGGCCAGGTGAGGCTGTAAACCAGCTATCAACCACAAACTCCACACACACACACTCCACATACGTCTTTGGGAAATCGGGAAGCAAGGAAATGAGAAATGTGAAACATTTTAAATAAACTGCATTATTATAAGCACATCTGCAAACGCACACAGTGCATCTAAAATACACAGACACCCACAGTACTGTGCATATGACACACACACAGACACACACACACACACACACACATACACACACACACACACACACTCCCTGTGGAAGCACACATGGTGGCAGGGCTTTAAAGGTAACTCAACTTGGCTCCTTTTCTGTCCATGTTGTGGCAGGCGAGGAACAAGGTCCTATGTTCTACTCTATACTGCTGTATGTCACTACAGCACACACACACAAACATGTCACCACTGTAGTTTATCCCATTTGTAACACATGGTCAATGCTCTTAGAAGTATGACCAACGGGAACACAACCAAGCCTGTGTGTGTGTGTGTGTGTGTGTGTGAGGATGAGTAGATGGCGTTTGTGTGTGTGTGTGTGCGCGCGTCTGTGTGTGTGATAGTCAGATGGGGCTAGTGGACTGGAGCAGTGTTTGGCTCTCTATGATTGGCTGTAATCATCTGAAAGACCCTGCAGTGGTAGTGGACAAGTCCTCTCTCGCTCTCTCTCTTTCTCTCCCATGCAGTAAATGTGTCCATGTATGTGCATTTTTGTGTGTGCTAATGCGTGTGTGTGTGTGTGTGTGCGCGCACGTTGTTAAAGGTCGTGCAGCAGGTGACACACGAGTGTGGACGAACACATCCAGAGGGCGCGGCCCCGCGATTGGCCGGCAGCGTGGCCAGCGCTGCGATGCGTGGGCCCACCCGCTCACATCATGGCGGCAACGCATCATAAACGCCATCGATTCACACACCCATTCTCTCCGCTTCACCCGGCCCCCCACACACACACACACAGACGGCACACTCTGACCGCCTGCATCTGCGTGGTGAAATGTAGACCATGGTTATGCCAAGTTCACGCATAAGTTGGCGGCGCCGTTGTCGGCGAGCCGTTCTCCAGCAAACATTGCTTCAAAGTTTCTGTGCGTTTTTGTATTTATTTGTGGACTGGTTGAAAACATTCGACGGTTCAGTACAACTCACGGTTATATTATTGTCTATTGTAGTGCATTGTACGGTGCTTTGTATTCATTCTAGGGGTGACCCCGAATATTCGACTATTCGACGATTCGATCGAAGGAGCCTGATTCGACTGCCGATTTCATAGTCGAATCGTCGGCAAAACACCGGATCATTCCATTCGGGCTATAGGCGGTGCTGAATGTCTGATTCCACACATAGTTTCTTTTTCCCAATAAATCATGATATATAGCCTATTTTTGTATAAATATGAAGTGCAAAACACACTGCCGCCGCAGCGCGTCTATGACACAAGTGCCACCCCTAGCACCCATAGGAAGCGGCGCGCTGCGGCGCGTCAACAGGAATATAGTCGTCTCCGGACCAGAAGAAAAAACTAAGAAAATAAAAAGGCGCCTTTTCGGCGGCACTTGATGCGCGGCGACGCTGTGAAATAGGACAGTGGCGTGAAGTGTAGCGGGGCGGCGCGTCGCTGCCGCCGCCGGGGTGTACATAGAAAATAATAGGGGCGGCTGTTTTGACGCGCGCTGTTCGGCGGCGGTGTCCAAAACACACCGCCAATGTCGCAAATGAGAATATGGATCAACATGGACGTCGTTAGACCACCTGGGCATTCGAGGCTATAGCCCCGGATCTTTTGGGAATAGCCCCGGATCTCTGTGCCGTGAAATAAAAAATCAACCCCCCCCCCCCCTAATACATAAGGCATTTATTTAACTTTTCCAACTCTATTGAACAATCAACTTAAAGGTGCAGTGTGTAGGACTTAGCATCTAGTGGTAAGGTTGGAGATTGTGTAGAAGAATGGTGTAGAAGAAAACCTTGGTTTTTAAGAATCTTCATTATTTGCAACTGAATACCCCACCACCAACCCCCCTTTCCAACGATGTAGGAGAAGCTACGGTGACTTGTACTGGTGCCAGTAGGTACTTCCAAAATGATGTCTAACGTCTATGAGAGCATCGAGTATCGAACATCCTCCGTCAGGAGGTATATTCACATTAGAATCAGAATCAGAATAGATTTATTGCCAAAATACGTTTTCACTTGCAAGGAATTTGTCTTGGTGTAAAAGGTGCATACAATAAACATATTAAAAGGAAATAAACAAAGTGAATTACTACAACAGTCAACAACATAAATATAGGATAGAAATATTACAATATTTCTATCCTATATCTATCCTATATAAGAGTCCATGTCAGTGGGGGTCCCGGGCCTTGCTGATGAGGCCCACTGTAGTCAGGAAGAAACTGTTTTTGTGGCGTGAGGTTTTGGTCCTTATGGACCTCAGCCTCTTTCCAGGGTGATTCAAAAAGTTTGTGTCCGGGGTGGGAGGGGTCAGCTGCAATCTTCCCTGCCCGCCTCAGTGTCCTGGAGGCATACAGGTCCTGGAGGGATGGCAAATTGCAGCCATTGTGCTCAACAGAGCGAATGATACACTGCAGTCTACCCTTGTCCTTGGCGGTGGCAGCCACATACCAGATGGTGATGGAGGAGGTGAGGATGGACTCAATGATGGCGGTGTAGAAGTGCCCCATCATTGTCTTTGGCAGGTTGAATTTCTTCAGCTGCCGCAGGAAGTACGTCCTCTGTTGTGCTTTTTCCTGGCAGTTGATGTTCAGCTCCCACTTGAGGTCCTGGGAGATGATGGAGCCCAGGAAGTGGAAGGATTTCACAGTGTTGACTTGGGAGTCATCCAGGGTGATGGGGGCTAGGTGGGGCTGTATTCTCCTGGAAATCCACAACCATCTCCACTGTCTTTAGAGCGTTTAGCTCCAAGTTGTTCTGACTGCACCAGGTTGCCAGATGTTAAATCTCCCACTCGTAGACCTTTTGGCAGTGCCCTGCTTGTGACACAGACTCATGTGCTGCCACTTTTGTGCCTTGTTTTTGTCTTTTCAGTTATTTTTACATTATACACAAATGAGTGTATGAACAGCCCCTCTAGTAATCACATTTTTACATTTTCAGATGACACTGTCCTCAGCCTACTGCACAAGGACACAAGTCCTTTAGCCTATTTCACTGAAATAGAGTTTTTTGCAGTGGTGTGATGACAGCCATCTCATTTCAGATGTGAGGAAAACTGAGGAGATGGTTCTGGACCCTAGGTCAGTAGGAGATCATAGTCCAATGGTCATACATGATGAACCAATCAGGTTTTGCTTCCACAAGTACCTTGGCATTCACTTGAACAATACCATAAGCTGTTGTTGAAAGTGTGTTCTCGTTCTATAGCAGAGATTATACTTTTTACGCAGACTCAGGATGCATGGGGTGGATCGGAGGATTATGTTTGTATTCTACCAGGCTGTATTAGAGAGCATAGTCAGGTATGGGATGTCAGCATGGTATGGCAACCTCACTGTACAGTTAAAATCTAAGCCTGCTCGTCTGGTACAGACTGCCATAGTTATGGGGAGTAATGAACACCAGTCACTCCAGTCAATATATGAGCAGTTGCAGCTGTTCTCAGGCAGGAATATTGTCTGACCCATCTCATATTCTCTACACTAAGTATGAGCACTTACCCTCTGGCAGACGTAAATAATGTTGTTTGAGGCTGCAGAGGTTGTGCGACAGCATCATGGTGTTCTTACCACTGGTTGTGTAATATGTGCAATATGTGTAATGTGTGCATATGTGTTGTTGTGATTTGCTACAGTATGTGCTACTCTGCTTATATGTTGTTGGTGTTTTTTTACTACTATGCAGGCAGCTAAATGTATGCTGTACTTGAGACCAAGACAGATTTCCCCTTGGGGAAAAAGTATAGCATTGTATCGAGTAGCCAAGTGTCAAGTGATGAGGTTCCTTGATAGATTTATTAACTGTATTTAGTTATATAGTATGTAAAACTATAGGTCATAGCTTACAAGTAAGATAGCGATTATGATTCAAAATGTTAAAAAAAGTCCTCTCTTGAGCTGTTTATCCGTTCTGGGCTACTGTAGAAACATGGTGGGCTCCGTGGAAGAGGATCCACTCCCTATGTAGATAGGGAGGAAGAAGTCCTGCAGGGCCTACTGAACAATTTAAGCATATAGTTTTAATCATTGAACTATGGTTAGCAACTCTATGGTATCATGGTATTTCTATTCACAATTATGCATTCATCCCAAAACAGACTCATAAATCAATATTGATTTTCAATTACCTAATTCCTCCTTCTGATATCTTTTGTTGGCTTGGTCATGGTCAGTATGTTACGGCCGGGGCGAAGGGAGACTCAGACAAGCAAGCAGGTATAGGTTTAAATGCAAGGACAGGGTGCGTCGGACCCCGGGATGGCAGGCGAACCTGCTGGTGTGTCCCCACGATATCACCTGCGTTCTGGCGGAGTCCGGGACGAAGAGTCGGCCAGGTGGACCGGTACGGGGGTCAGGCTGGCTGCGCTGGGCCCTGCGAACCGCTGCCTCGACGTCCAGGATCACTGCTCCGACTACCCGGGAGGACGGAAGGATGGTGTCAGGAGCGACCGGCTCCTCTTCCGTCGTGTGACAAACCCGCCATGGAACTGGGCCCACCGAGCAGGCAGGAGTTTAACCGCCTGGCCGACCTGACGTGGGTCAGGTTCTTATGGTCGGTCCAGATGGTGACGGGGTGCTCTGCGCCCTCCAGCCAGTGCCGCCACTCCCAGAAAGCCTCCACGACGGCCAATAGCTCCCTGTTCCCAATGTCGTAATTGGCCTTGGCGGGGGTGTAGCAATGGGAATAAAACGCACAGGGGTGCATCTTCTGATCCGCCGACGCCTGCGACAGGACACTCCCAATTCCTGAATCCGAGGCGTCCACCTCCACGACAAAGGGCCTTGAGGGGTCGGGGTTGACCAGGACCAGCGCAGAAGTGAAGCGCCTCTTGAGGTCGGTGAAGGCGGCACTGGCTGCCGGGGTCCACATGAAGGGATGCAGCGAGGAGGTGAGGGCCGTGAGGGGAGCGGTCACCCGGCTGTAGTCCTGAATGAAGCGCCGATAGAAGTTGGCAAACCCAAGGAATGATTGCTGCTGTTTACGGGTGGTGGGTTAATACCACTCAACCACCGCCTGAATCTTCCTGGGGTCCGACCGAGTCCGTCCGCTCTCCGCGATGAGGCCCAGGAATTCCACCGAGGAGGCGTGAAATGAACACTTCTTAACCTTGATGAACAGGCGGTTCTCCAGCAGGCGTTGGATGACGCGGCAGACATGCTGGACGTGCTCCTCCATAGTCCTGGTAAAAAACAGGATGTCGTCCAGGTACAGAACGACGAACACGTCCAGCATGTCCCTCAGGATATCGTTCATCATTGCCTGGAAGACGGCTGGGGCGTTGGTGAGACCAAACGGCATAACAAGGTACTTGCAGTGCCCTCGGGGGGGTCTTGAATGCCGTCTTCCACTCATCCCCCTCACGACTCCGAACCAGGTGGTAAGCGTTCCAGAGATCCAACTTCATGAACACCGTGGCTCCAAGGAGGGGTTCGAAGCAGGGGGCAGAGGGACCCCTCCTTCTTCTTGACGAAGAAGAAACCTGCTGCCACCGGGGATCTCTGAGGTGTTGTATTTGTAAAATAATATTGTGTTGTAAAAAAATTGCAAGAATACAGCTTGAATGTGAGGCCGGGAATTGACCAGAAATTAAGGATAGCTCAAAATGTGTCTTCACCCCAAGTATAACTCATTAACTACCATCCAGATATTATAGCTAATTACCTTATTAGTATTCTCTCAATAAGATCCAACAGTTAACATGGAATAATTGGCATATGCGGCTTATCTAACGTGAAATTTCATGCCCTGATTGCCGCTCCATGGTTTTATTTTCCAGTCACGCACATGTCTGGTGTAGCTGGCAGCTATTTTCTTTTTGAATGTATTATAAGTTAAAGGAAGTTCCACCGGCACAGACATATTTTTATTAACTCATAGTGTCATTATGATGTGATCATAGTCTCCCAAGCTGTCGAAATGTACCCAAAAAACAAACAAAAATGCTCAGAATATAATACAGATGTGAGTTGTGTATTATTGTTCATTTAATACAATGTCCATTGTGCATTGCTTGGCAAGCGAGTCGAGCCAGACATTACAGAAACTTGTTTGCATCCGGGTGAGAGAGTGTTCTCAGAGACAGATATAAGCTACTACTTTTGTTTAGAGTTTTTTATTTTATATTTCTAAACCTGTAGATCACATCATGCTGTCTCATTGTTCTGTGCTTGGTTGTAGAGGATATCAAGTTGTTAAAGCAGCTGCCATCGTAGTAAAACAGTGGTTAGCTGTAATGGAGCCCAACATATGACATAAAATGTCTGTATTTGCATTTCAATAATAATAATAAAGTAAGTAATGAATAAAAAAAATAAAAGCTTTGTATCAATCCACAATTTTATTTGCCATAGTTAGTTGCCTGCCATATTACCTCACGTATCATAAAGAAAGCCGCCAAAGAGGCCAACATGGCGTTGAAACTCTTAGAGATTGCGCCACGTCCCACTTCCACATCAGCCGGTGGGTTTGTATCATATCATGGACTGATCTGTACCATCTTCTGTAAACTACTGCCGCAGACATTGTAATCCTCGTCTTCACGGTATAAATGCCAGACTGTAATCTTCGTGAGCCTGCTATGGTTCAGTTTGCACGCCGAGTGTTTTTTTTACTCATAGAAACAGAGTTAAAGCTCAGATGCCCCTCAACAACAGAACAGAGAGCGTTGTTGAAACACCACTGAGACAGAAACTCTTTCAAATTATTCACGAGAGAGTAGAATTTGAAATCTCCTCTGACTCTGGCTTTTACCAAAGACACAAACATTGACAGCAGCTCTTCACATGAAACATTTTCTGTTAGATTTTTCCTGCTTTTATAAATGGACAATTTGGCCTGTCCCACTACAAAGATCAACAGCTGCCAGTTTCTGCCATTTTCTATCTTGTAGCTGGCACCCGAGGTAAAAGCAGTTTCAGACTAAACCCCATTACAGTTAGAAAACACAGTTTTCAAGGTTTCAAAAAGAACTTCAAGTCTATTACAGTCCAGGAAAGAGTGAAACATTGTTTGTGGTTTCGTGACAGAAAGGACATTTAGTTGACACAGTAGGATTGATCTTAGAAACAAGGTGTTGACAGCTAGTGCTCCCTGTGGGATTCTCCAGTTTGGTCTATCTTAAGATCCAGTTCAGGGAAAGGATTTCCTTCAGTCAGTTTTTAATCCATGTGTTTAAATTGTCTCTGGTGTGACAATTCGACCTCAGACCCCAGTACAGAGGCTACTACCTCAGTGCCTCCACTATGTGTTTCAGCTCCTCTGTCCCAGCCGAACGTAAACGCTGAATGAGACCAGGTCTGCTACCATCTTAAACATCCAGCCGGGCCCAGTGAATCAGAGGCTCCTCCAGGAGCCAAAAGTGAAGCTGTAGGTTCCAGTCTGTTCCATTTGAAAATATGCCATGCTTTCCCTGATAAGATGGAGGTCACACAGAAGAATAAACAGTCCATTAAAAACAAAGAGGCATCTCATCCCAAACCTGCTACTCTCCTTAAAATGGTGCTCATTATTGGTTTCCAGACCACGTCATAATTTCCTGTGATTACCGTTGGCTAAACTGTAACCTGAAAGCTGCTGTTCTGCTGCCCAGGTGCACTAACCCCTGCCCCCCCTTCCTTTGTCAGGTGAAGCACAATCTGTGGAACGCAGTGTAAGTTATCCAAAACGAAATGTACCATAATAGACTGCACTTTGTGTAACAGACCAGCAGGGGGTTCCATACATTTTAACCTATGCCAGAGAGTTGATGCTACCAGTTATTAATGATCAGGACTCTTCCTCTGTAAGACATGTGAGGTAACTGCCACTTGCCACTTTCACTTGGCCAACCTCCCCTCCACCTTCTCCAGCACTTTCTCCCAGTTATTCTTTACAGTCTGATCGTCTCCAAGATGAACCCCCAAGTAATTTAAGCATCCCCTCCTCCAGCTTAACCCTCCTGGCAGCTGAGGTAGACCTGCAGACCAATTCCCAACTGCTATGGCCACACTTTGCCCAATTAACCTTTGCAGCAGAGATGTTTCCAAAGGTTTCAACAATGTTTCCTCTTCACATCTTCCTGGTTCTTTAATATAACCAGAGACTTCCAAAAAAATCTCAAGTCAGTGACACATTGTCAACAATGGACCTGCCGGGCACACAATGGGTTTGGGTCTGGTGGATGATCTGGTCCATCACCTTCCTCAGTCTATTAGCCAGGATTTTGGACAGCAGTTTATAGTCTGTGCAGAGCAGAGAGACCGGCCGCCATTTTTTATCCGCCAATATCCTGAAGGTCACCTTTTTTTTGTACCAGAGTTAGAACTGCTCTCCTTCAACTCTGGGGCAGAGACAAATCATTACAATTCACAGTGAAGACTTTGAAAACATATTGTTTCAGTTCAGTCCAGAAGGCTTCTCCCCGCCGTATGCTCTGCAGTATACTTCCTCTGCAGTCAGAGGACCCTCCAGCTCTTTGTTGGTGTCCTCCGAGAATCTGGGCAAGCCACTGCAGAATGAGTTAAAAAGCCCCCAATCCTCTGCTTACTCGCTGTCATACATGTGGGAGTATACAAAGTACAGCTCTCTGGCTGATCTCACTGGCTTTAGTCAACAAGTGTCCTATAGTTGACCGCAGAGAGTGGATGAACCTGCTCTGCCCGTTCTTCTCTAGGCTGAAAAATAACTTTGATTTGGTGAGTCCATTAGAGCAACGCTCTGAAAATGAGACCGGACTCGCCCCCTGTCCTTTAAAGCCCAGCAGGTCTGCCAAAACGGCATTTTTGGATTTGAGGTCTTCAAATTTCAAATCTCCCGATCCCTCATAGATTTAGCGATGTCATAAGAGACATTTAGAGTGTACTGTTGACAAAGCATAAAATCAACTAATATCAAAGCAGTGTTAAAGTGCCAATACGCAAATTTATGTTTAACATTTGCAATAAAAACATTACAAGACATCATGAAATTATCTGAAAAACCTACAGGTAGTATTCTGCACTCACTTAAAATATTAAATAATATTGAAAAAAACAATCTATGGTCTAATATAGCCATAGAAAAAAAAAAGATCACTGCTTTGGACCCAAGTGTATGTGTTTGTCATGTATTTATCTCCATACATCAGTTAACCTGAGCTTCCACCAGCTGTTTCATGGCATGTTTAGAATGCAACATGAGGTTCAATATGATTCTCTGTGCAGTTAAAATCCCCTGCTAAAAATAAAAATAATTTTCAGGCCCACACTGACTTAAAACCACACTGAGTTCATTTAACAACTGAACTCTGTCAGGTCGTGTTTTGGGAGCATAAACATTTATAAAAACCATGGTAAAAAGCTAATATGTGGCTCTGACCACCATAAGTCTGCCCTTTGTTCTACTTAAATGACCTGAAACAAATTCCCCATTCCATTCTGTCCTCTGATCAGTCTCATTTTAAGTGTCACTGTGTGTTTCCTAGTTTAACAAGTTCAATCAGACTCTCTTCCTTGCATGTCTTGCTTCATTTATGAGTGTGGTGACTCTGAAATCACTCATGATCTCTGATGTGAAAAGTAACACAAGATACTTCAGTCTGTAAATTTCCTGGTCAGTATAAACTCAATTTCCCCTGCCACTCATCTGTGATCTAGCAGAAAGAAAGGAAAGTTATTTATCTGCAAAGTAACTTTGTCTCTTGAGGGTTAATGTTGTTTGCAGTATTTCTTTAATCTGTTTGCACTTCATTATGTTTTTCCTGCTGCTGTGATTCAGCAGACAGTTGTGAGTCAGTTTGAGACCAGCTGGCTTCACTCCTCCTCTTTTTCCATGCTAGACTCCAACTCTGGCTGTTCCTCCTGTTGACTGTCTCTGATCCTGGTTACTGGTCCTTTTTTGGCCTGAGAACCACTAATGTTGTTTATTTGTTGTCTTTTGAGAACAGGGACTTTTAACACATTCCCATTCACCATCGTCTGTTTAACACAGCCTGCTCTCCTTCTGCTACTGTTACTTTTGACTGACTTTACTGTTACTGACTGACTGACTTGTCCTCTTTCTGACTGACTGACTTGTCCTCTTTCTGACTGACAGCTGCTCCATCTTGCCTCCTCCCTCTTGCCTCCTCCCTCTGTGTATTATCATCAGGGGAGACTTTCACAGGTTAACCTCGGGCTAAATGACCCTCCTTCCCCCAGCCAAAACACTTCACGTCTCCAAGTTCACAAACATAATCTATTCCAAATTGCCAACTTTCCGGTATAAGAAAGATTGATTTCCTGATCTTTCCTATTGAGATTTACAACCCAACGGTAGCTTTCTGATTGTGGAAACTATCTTCCTGTACCTCAACAGTGCCCTCGACAAAATATTATCACTGATGAACGGTGAAATGTTGGACATAGTGACTCGTTCAGCAGGTGCAGTGAGAGGAGACACCGATACAAACGTATCATTCACAACCATGGCGGTTTTGATTACTTTCTTCACTTTCTCAATACCATCAACAAAAATCACCACAGTGCCATTCAGCTGAGCCGCAGATTGAATGCTGCTCCTGTGACCCACAACTTCTCCAACTGCACTGGCCGATGGTGAAAAACCACACCCAAACCCCTCCAAACAACTAAAACCCATCTTATACACCAAACCAGTAACACCTAACAATACTACAATACACACTATTTACTACATTTACAGATTAAGATATGAAAAATGACTCACGATCGCTCTCCCTGCAGGAGACAGAGCAAGAAAGAGAGAGTGACAGAGAGCAGGAACAAGCTATCACACTGGGGGAAAACATTCCTCTCTACAGATATCGAGTGATATCATTGAGAGCGCCTGTAAGCTTTCGCGGTAGTGAACAATGTGGATTATTCAACAGGTAGTTCCGACCAAGCAATCTGATTGGTCAACTAGACATTTAGACCGTGCACAAATCAGTATTACAGCACACCTAGCCGTGCTGCCTCATCACTATAAATATTACGCCATTGATTAAAACTATACATATTTCCATGGCAACATTGTGAGTGCTACTATAGGAGTAGAGCAAGAGCAAAACAGGCTGGCTGGCGCAACAGGGACTAGGAAGCTTCTCTGTCGCTAGGTCATTATTAAGGGTCGGCCTACTTGCTGGAGTAGTAAATTAGGTTTGATTTGTCAAAAACAAAATAAAGATGTTGTTCTACAGTTGTTGTAATCAGGCTAATTCAGTTGGTTACAGTTGTTGTAATCAGGCTAATTCAGTTGGTAACACTTGTTGTAATCGGGCTAATTCAGTTAGTTGATTTAAAATACTGGGGATTATGTTATATAATAGCGTGAGTACATACATTTCTTTGTGGTTGAGTTCGGACCCCAGTACCATGCATCCATGAACTAGACAGTCCCATACTTTTATCCTAAGTGTCTTAATAGCGTTAGCGCATAGATTACTTAGCATGGGTGGCCCCAGTGGAATGCAAACCCCTAACCGCTAGTGGAGAATTCCCAACAAGCTCACCATCCAGGCTGGCTAAAGTGTGCGTTATTATAACTTTATTATAAGCTTGATGAACAAGTCGATGGATTATCATGCTCTCAAGCAATAACTATCCACTCTGCGTTCATATTTCACCTTTCACAGCTAAACCTCGAGCCAACACCGCCCCAAGACTATCAATAACACTCCAGGTTCAGGGTTTTCCTGTGCATCACTCTTGTCCATCTATATGACATTTCACACCACCAGTATACACTGTGTCCGAAATCATTCACTCATTCACTACTCCCTACTCACTATCTAGGGAGTTCTATGTAGAGGATTATATTGTGAGCTTTGGCTAAATGAAAAAAACACTTTCGGACACTACTCAGGTTGCCGTTAATTATGTCATTGCTGTCGCATAATTAAAACGTGCCAGATCAAAATCAGCTGGGGGACCAACCATAATAAATACCGGCATGCATTTGTGATAATTACATTTATTAATGTACAGAGTTTCCCAAATGAATCAAATATATGTATTTAAAATATAATATTATTTATAATAAAATAATTAAAACATTATTTTCGCATTTGTATGACGGTTTGTACGGTTGTGCTGCTCTCTCTTCTCCATGGGTGTGCTCTCCTCTGTGTGTTCGTCTGCCATTTTCTTTCAGCGCAACGCATGATAGTGCTTGGTTAGTGACCATCGGTTGTACACTACTTTTAACGATGCATTGTGTGTTACGATGAGTCCACTAGGGTATAATAATTCTCATTATACTTATGGACAGCACTACAAAATGGCAGATCACATATAGTGGACTATAGAGTGAGTAGTGAGTGATTTCAGACACAGCCATAGAGTTCCCTCAAGAACAAATGAGACATTTATTTAGTGGTGGAGCGCAATCTTCCTAATGCTAGCTGTTTATCCTCTCATCACAAGCTCTCTCTCTCTCTCTCTCTCCTCCACATTAACTTTAATTACTTAACACAGCCTTGGAAACAGGCCTTAATTACTACACAGGCTTCAATTGATATGGCTTCTCAAATTACAATTCCAAGTGTTCAATTTAAAAATGTAAAGCCATTCATTAGGTTGACAAACCCTGAATTAAACTTATTATTTTGGTCTTTGTACGATATGTGATATTCGTAGAGACTGTGACAGTATTTATTACTTGATATGAACACCACATTTCTTAAATTTCACACACAAAGAGCATCAGTACATTTTCAAAGGATACTCATAAAATGACCATATTGTAATTATTTTTGGAAGGGTTGGGCTTATGCGTTTCATTTTGCACACATTATGACAAAAGAAAAGGGCTTTTCATTTATTTACATGAAGCCACATTTCAAGAAGCTTTCTCTGGCAAAAATAATATTGTGACAACTGAGTGTGAAGTCAAACACAACGCTTGGGTGGAGAACAAATATCACTCTTTAATAAGCGTAATATGGATTAACTCGCCCAGATGACATGGTGCATAATGTGATTTCAGGGAAATCAATTGTTGGGACGATTGACAAATATTGTCAGTACTATGGAACTTATTTCATCAGAACTCTGAAATAATATTTTGCATACTGTAACTATGACAACATTTCTGTGTTTTCTCTAAAAGTGACACAGAAAATACAAGCAACTAATCCAAGCAACTAATAAGTCTCTCTGACATAATATCCATGAGACACTGCTTTCTCAAGTCAAGGATTATAGTTCATTTCAACAGCAAAGCACTATGTACAGTTATACCTACCGAGAACACTCCTTTGTACAGCACTACCTTGTATTAGAAATAGGCCTATGTTATTCAGTCAGGGGACAGCAACAAACCTGAGGCTGTTACATGGGAAACATAAATGCAATGTGTATCTTCAGGGGAACTGGAATGCTTTTTTTATATTAAAACTATATAGTTGAAGTCATAATCTCAGACCCACATGGCTAGCTGTTTTCCACGTTGTGGCTGGGCCTGAGGCCGAGGTCGTTTTTTGACATTTCTACTTAAATCAAAACTCAATAAACAATATATTATTCAAGATTGAGAACTAATTCGAGAGTGTTTCTCAATCAGATAACATACATTATGTATAAAGTATGTACATGTAATGTAGGCAATAGGCCGTAACGTTTATGTCAAAAATAATGCAAAGACCTACTGAGCAATCAGTAGAATACTGAATGCCACATGCCACTTCCTAACCATATTGAATAAAACCTTTGTGCAAATAACCTCCAATGATTTGTAGGACCTCTCTTGTCAAACTTGTTGTTATATGTGATGTAATGGTCAAACGAGGTAGAGTAGAAGATAGATACAATGCAGGAGGCAAGTGGTTGACGAAGATAATTCAAGCTGCAGAGATAGAACTCCCAGTAGTTTGCGTGAAAGGAAAATAACCGTTTTAATTACTATATAAAATTATAAGCCATGTAGCATAGTTGTCTCAGTAGAATATGCAATAGCGTGATGCAGTGAAGACTTGACATTGTATTTGATGGAGTATCATTTGCTTCCTGTTCATCCGTTGTGTATGCTATTGATCTATGAAGGGTGAAGGCACTATGACACGCTTTCATTATCTGACAAGAGTTAACGCTAACATAATGATTGATGAAGCTATGATGCTCAGGACCTTGAAAAAGTTGGTTATCTTTTTGTGATGATCATGTTTCATCGCAAAAACTTTACAAGCAGACACAATCCGTTTGGATTTGATCCATTCTCTACAGACCGAACATTCATCTCTGTGTTTTCTCCAGTTCCCTAGAGTTTTGAAAGCAAGACCAAAAAACAGATGAGGGAAATAGGATTCACCCTGCGATATTGATTCCCCACAACACTGAGATTGAGAGAGAGCAGAGCCGGCATACCAATACCCTAACTGTGCGCTCACACCAGAAGCTTCATGAGCACTGCTGGGCGCTCTGGTCACTGACTGCTCACCAGGGAGCGGGGCGTTCAAGCAGCCCTGCAGACATCAAGTTCACTTGTGGACAATATATTAAGTTTGTAGTAGAGCTTTTGGGCAGGCCTGCCTTGAACTGTGACACGCATGATCAAATAAACACACTTCCACGTTTTCTTGCAAAATGTACCAAGTCTGTATTTCCAAAAAACATAAATTGAAATGTAATTGTATTACTTCTACACTGTACAGTACGCCAGAAATTATCTCTGACACCTTCCATGCACCATTTTTCTTGTTTATGTCACGATACACTAACAAGGACGGGTCATACAGCTCTGGGAACAATGACTTTCCCCTCCATTGTCAGTATGGAACAAATATTTGCTCGGAAGTTCAGTACAAAGACATTTACAGGGGGAAGACAATCAAATCCTGGTCTGCAATTGATTGCTGCTTCAGTGTGTTGCTGCTGATTAGCATAAAGTTGAGCTCAGCTCAACTTCAACTCGTCGCTCTGGTCGCTGGCATCGCACCGCTCACTGCTGCTGCCACGGCGTCGGACGCCTCTCGTCGCCAGCTCCTGTTGACTGCCGGCCACTTTTGTAGCTCTTCTGGTGTGACCGCACAGGAAGTATGTGGAAATGTAGCAATTGAAAGCTTGTGTTTCTTATGAGGGCCGGGTAGCCCTGGCATCATGTGTCATAGGCATCACGTACGAAGAACCTGAGACCTTTGTCCATACAGTCTGCAGACATCTCCATCACTCAGCTACTGAGGACAGCGGTGATGACAGAGCTCAAGCTCCACTGCTAATGGCTGTAACTGTAACCCATTAGCCAACAATAAACAGGGGGATGCCATTCCTCTGTGAGAACCAATTAGCACATTAAGCGGCAATCTTTTGATATGATATAGGGAAATGAACACCATTCATCCAAGTGAAGCCTCGGCATGGTGCTTTTAAGTGGAGAGAAACAGAGGGAAAGTGCTCAGGGATAGAGTTACATGGGGCGATAATAGTAAGTGAGAACGTGGTGTCAAGAAGGCCCTTTATGTTAAACGAGAGCATTGGCACATCACTGTATCAAATCAAATCAAATCAAATCAACTTTTATTTATATAGCACATTTCATACATGTAAAAATGCAGCCCAAAGTGCTTTACATTAAAATAAAATAAAACAAACCCCACCTTTAATGCTACATCGACACGTGGGGGGGGGGGGGGGGGGGGGGGGGGGGGGGGGGGGGGGGGGGGGGGGGGGGGGGGGGGGGGGGGGGGGGG
>JAOPJI010000002.1:7153323-7165348 GCA_027122695.1 Merluccius productus | reverse complement strand
GTGTGTGTGTGTGTGTGTGTGTGTGTGTGTGTGTGTGTGTGTGTGTGTGTGTGTGTGTGTGCATGCGTGCGTGTATGGGTGAGTGAGATAGGGTCCATGGGCCGCCATTGCTTCTGCCTTGGCCTGTATGTTAGCGGGCTCGCAGGCTACCGACAGTGAAGTCAACTTTGTTGACAGATTTTAGATTAAACGGTAGGTAGTAAGCAAAACAGCTGCTGTTACAACACATTGTTCAAATATAAACAATAGAAAAAAATCATATTTAATTGCTGATTGATCTGTACGGTGATTATTCCATTATATGGTTCAATAGTTATCTGCCTGTAGATGTGATTACTTAGTAGAAGTGTGAGAGCCAGGTAAATACAGGTGTACCTCATGAAGTTCCTTGCTGGGGGCACCCATGTGGTTCTTAGGGGTATGTTGGAAGCAAAATAGCATGAAAAACAATGTTTTTTTTTAATATTGATGCTTTATTTATGCTTATTTATTTATACTTTCAAAATGGGGTACATAAAAAAAAGGCTGGTAACCAGTATATGGGCCCTCCACTTTGCTGTCAGTAGCAATACAGGCTAACCATGAAATAGCCAATAGAGTTTGATGACAATGCACCCAAGAGAACTAACTTGCCATAGACTCCTATTCATTGTTTATACTCCTACGCAATTGTATGAATTTAATGACTTTTTGACTTTTTAATGACTCTTAGCACAAATGCAGCTTCTTAGAATATGAAAGTAAAAAGATGAAGACCAAAATATACAGTTGTCACAATTGTATTGTATTGTGTAAAATAAATAAGCTTACTTGTTATGGTTACAAAGTGGTTACAAAGTGGTTGAAAAACGCACAAGAATTCCCTCAGCTCTTCTCGTAATAACATAGTATTTAGTGCAATCTCTGGTGGAGTGGAAAAAAGGGTGGCCATCCTTTGTAAATTACAAACCCAGCACAGCTCATCATTTTCTGCATTGTTCTAATGGCTACAGATGACACGTTACAATAGGTAGCAGTTTGAGCATCTGAATTGTTCAGTCAGGTCATTAACTGGGCTTTCCATCAGTGGCCATTGAAGATTGGTGGCAATCAAATAACTATTCATGTGTACAAATTGAATCTACTGGTCTACTGGTATTCCATATTAATTGGTTTAATTTTTATCTCCCACAAATAAACATTTGCACATGAATCATCTACTTGAGCCATCAGGGTCGGTATTGAACACAATATGAACATTTACAAAGCATGGTCAATAGTGTAATCACACAGAAAATATGGCTTAACACTAAGGCAAGCATGTGCATGAATGGTTGCAACCATAGAACTCTCTAAATCGTGACAGATATGGCTTTCCATACATGTCATGCCATGGCATCCATCTTGTGCGTTACTCATGGATGTATAATAAATACTGGAATAAATACTCACTTAGCGCATACCATGACAAGGGGATCTTAGTGTGCCACTGAGTTTGGGCTAAGCCCAAACTCAAACCCTAAACTTAACCATCTCTAAATGAATACCTAAACTTCCAAACTTCCTAAACCAACTACTATTTATTTTTCGCTTCTTCTGTGTTTTGGCTTGTAGTGTTTTTTTTCAAATGTATTCCTATATTAGTTAGGCTATATGCACAATGTGTCAATTATATCTAGGTCAATTAGCTGCAAACCTAACTTTCTACACACAGATTAAAGTGACGGGATGGGTGGATCTATGATCCACCGATTGGGTCATAGATAGATAGACACACAGACCAAGATTGCTGACATTTCATTGGTATGAGGTTAGAGATGGTTATGTTTAGTTGTGAGGTTAGAGATGGTTATGTTTAGTTATGAGGTTAGAGATGGTTAAGTTTTGGTTAGGGTTAGCTTTGGTATTAGGTTAGAGAAGGTTAAGTTTGGGTATTAGAGATGGTTATTTTTAGGTGTTTTAGGGCCCAACATGTGTCAATAATATTAGACCTGTTTTGGCATGCAATTTATTTGTATTTATTGATTTTAGTGGTGTAAATACTAAGATTTGATTTGAATGGCGTAAATACAAATGCTTTGGAAACTGTAGCTCTCAAACCCCAAAAAGCTTGATTAGTAAGCTGGTTATTGTTGGCCAGCACTACTATCAGATGAGGGCCAACCTACTTCACCCCGTCGAATCTAGCGTCAACCGGTACCTTAAAGACTGTTAAAATGGCTATTAACACATGTACATAAGTAGGCCTACATCTGGTTGGCACGCTTTGTTGGAATACAGATGATGAATGTACTGTAGCGTCAAGGCAACCAACAAGGCAACTACCTGACTTTCAAAAATAAAGATACATATCAAACCAATTGCAATGTATACTTTTTGAATATTGTTAAAGTCACAACACAAAGGGAAAAAACATTATTTTCCAAATAATGCCATAATTAACCAAAACTATAAGAGTCAGGTGGCCTGGCCAAAAAGAACAAAAGGAGGAAGTAATTTTAAGATATCTGTAAAACGATTATGACATGTTACAAATATAATTTGACATGTAGAAATTACAGTTTGACTAGTCAACACTAATTTACAGATATCTTTAATTAATTATAGATATCAGTAATTCCTTTTTCACTAGTAAGAATAACGATTATAGATATCTACAATTGAATTTCCACATGTTGAAAAAGGTTTGTGACTAGTGGAAATGTAATTACCATTTCTGATATGTGGGCGTCAATGGGTCATATCATTGAAGTACCACATAGCTATTGGCCGACTTTTAAATAGATGTCTACCTTGTGAATATTTAACAAATGTTGGCATGGCAACTGGCACCATAAATTTGTTGCGATAACAAACATATAATCAAGGTGTATGCGGTCTCAGTATTAGAAAGTCCTTCTTGCTCAATGGTTTGTCCTTCTTGTCCTTCTCGCTCCATTTTCGGTTGTAGAATTTTGACTGGTTACAATTGTATTTCAGATATCTGAAATGCACCGCCATGTTTCTACAGTAGCCCAGAACAAACAAACGGCTGTAAAGTACAGGTCACCGTAGCTTCAGTACCTACTGGCACCTTACTGGCCAGTACTGGCCACCGTAGCTTCAGTGCCTACTGGCACCTTATAGGCCAGTACAGGTCACCGTAGCTTCAGTGCCTACTGGCACCTTATAGGCCAGTACAGGTCACCGTAGCTTCAGTACCTACTGGCACCTTACAGGCCACCGTAGCTTCAGTGCCTACTGGCGCCTTACTGGCCAGTACAGGCCACCGTAGTTTCTTTTTACAATGTTTACAATGTGTCGTTATTTTATGATAAGTACCAGTAGTCTTCTTCTGGCACTCTGTGTGTTTGTTCAGAAGTAAAACCAAGTAAAACAGCAGCTGACAGTGTTAGAATATGTAATGGCGTAATGCACAGTTTAATAATCACAATAAATGTCATATGAACACAGTCAATAGACAAGTGTGTGAGTGTTGTTCAACAAGTATTTGTCTTATTCATCGCGTATCGGTCAGTCTTCCTGTTTGGTGCTGCAGAGAGCCATTGGTTGTTACGTTCATGTCATTGATCTGAACCATTTGCATGCGCCAAGACTAAAGACTTAAAGGACAATATTAAACATGGCTGACGAGAAAAGTTTTTTTTAAACTGGTTTATTTTGAGTTGCTGTCCAGGAGCTGCATATACTCAGATTTCTCACGAGGCATGTGTGTGTGGAAGTGTGAGTGTGGGGGAGTGTGTGTGTGTGTGGGGGGGGGTAGTGTGTGTGGGAGTGTGTGTGCGTGTGTGGGAGTGTGTGTGTGTGTGTGTGGGAGTGTGTGTGTGTGTGCCCCGAAACACAGTGTATACGAAAAGACAGCAAAAAACTCCAAAAAAGTCCAGGCCATCAACCCAACTTGTGTGTGATATACTGTCTTCATTTCCTGGTTAATCTTTATTTACAGCACAAGAGGCACTTGAATAGGTAACTTTTATGTTTTTGTACGTATACCTACAGCTTGTGAATATGTGTGTTTTTCGTTTTTTCTCACTATTTCTATTTTGTTATTTTCTAGATTTGGCTTCTCCAAGTAGCCTCAACACTTTGCATTCTTCAGTGGCTGATACGTTTAAGGGGCCGTGTCAACCTGACATATCCGGAAAACCATATGTCCTCTGTAACCCCTGTGCTGGGTCAAAGCACAGAACGGCCGTACTTACCTCGTGCTGTGCCACACATCTATAGCCTCACCAGAGGATCCCAGCATTAATGAGACACAAGCTGATCCAGCCGGTGGAGGATTTGGAAAGCAGGTTATGTAAAAAAGCATCACCAGCCTTTGGAGCTTTTCTGCCCCAATGACAAAATGTTTCTGTGTCGGAGCTGTCGTGATCGAGACCACAAAACCCATAACGCAGTTCTGGTTGAGGTGGAGATGAAAACCAAAATGAATCAGCTGAATGTGTCTCGAACTGAAATGTGTAAGATGATTCAACAGTGACAGCAGAAAATTGTGGAGTTGAGACCGGCAAAACAAATGCAGAGAAGGCCACGTCTGTTAGCATTAAGGAAATGAATGTGTCGATAAAATGAATTAGGAGAAGTCTTGCTGAGCTCATTGAAGTACTACAGGAAAAGCAGAGCGCAGCGGAGGCACAGGCTAAAGGCTTTGTTAAAGAGATCGAGGAAGAAATCATGCAGCTGACGCAGAATAATACAGAGCTTCAGCAGCTCCAGGCCAACAAGGACGGCTTCCAGTTTCTCCAAAGTGTCAGTTCCGTCCACATCACTTCGCCTTCAATGGGATAAGGAGAGCATTGACTGTGATCACAGTAAAGTAGAGGGAGCACTGAATCAACTGCAGGTGTCGGTGACAAAGGAAGTGTGCATGCTGTCTGATCTGGACCAGCCATCATTGCAGCAGTACAGTGTACAGGTCCTTCTAGACCCTAGACACCGCAAATCCTAGGGTGTCCGTGTCTGAAGATGGCAAGCAGGTCAAATGGGAAAGGATTAGAAGGCTAGTCCCCCGCAAACCACAGAGGTTTGATTGTGTGCTCAATGTTTTGGCGGGTTTCAACACCCAAAGGAGGGTTTCAACACATTTTACTATGAAGTCCAGGTTAAAGGCAAGACTGAGTCTATTAACAGGAAGGGGGACATCAGGTTGAGTCCGCAGAATGGATACTGGACCATTTGGCTCAGAAAGGGACATGAATATACTGCTAACACAGAGCCCGCCGTTGTCCTGAGCCTCAGAAGATCGGTGTGTTTGTTATGTTATGAAAGCGGTTACATTTGCTTTTATGATGTGGAGGAGCGCGTTGGGCTCTATGCTTTTACAGGGTGCAACTTCACTGAGAAGCTTTTCCCTTTCTTCAGCCCAGGTGCTAATGTGGACGGCAACAATTCAGCACCATTAATCATAACTCTTGTCATCAGGAAGCAAAGGTATGACCGCTGGAGTGATGATGAGTATGATGATGATGATGTCTAGATGATCTAGAAATACCAAAGCGATGTATGTTTTCCATATTCAATACATAATTTTTCCATGTTAGGTTAGGTTAATTCAGTTCCAATTTCCTGTAATGAAAACAATGTACTAGTTACTTTTAACAATTATTGTTTCATTAAATGGTTATTAAGGTTTTAAAAAGGAAATGTTCATGAGATAATTAACTTAGACTTAGTAGTGAACACCTGATATAAAGCAGTGTGAGAGCCTACTGCATACATTCTCTAACTCAATGGCTGTGGCAAGAGACAGGCCAAACACCAAAGTATTGCCTATGATATTTTATTGCAGGCTTAGTTTTTTCTCAAGCTGTTTTTTCTAAACCTGTTCAAGATGAGATTTATGTTCTGACTGTATTTTACCAAAATGCACCTGACTGATAACCATTTTTTTTAGATGTCTCAATACCTCATTAACCTGCTGAGCTGCTGGGCATTTATTTTATTTTTATTAGTGGCTGACACAGATCATTGTAACCTGACTAACTGACTATGTACAACCATGACGCAGACAGTTATGCACAAAACATGGCCGTGGCCTGGGGGGGTCGACAGACAAGTCAACAGACAAATAACACGAAAAACAGTGAGTTGGATTCAACTGAGGGAACGTTGAGTAGAAAATAGGGCGGAGGTAACAGAGGACCCAAAATCTGAGAAAAATGTATTGAGGGAACATAAGGCTGAGGGAACAGAGGGCTGACCCCGGGGAAGGGATTCGCATCGTCTTCCTAATGACTCAGAGTGGCAGAAATGCGACCAAATGAGTTCATGCTGCTATTATTATATTCTAGTAACTCTTTGTTATGGAGGATGGACTCATGGATACCAAGAAAAGGGTTGTATTTGCAAGCGTACAAAGATAGGGAAGGAATGTCTTGTAAAGCTGAAAGGACCATAAACATGTTTTTTTTTAAACAAGCTTTTTACAAAGTGGTAACAGAACCCTCTTGTTCAACAAAGCCAGGGTTTCAAGCAAAAATTTTAAATTCAAAGCACATGTCTGTGACTCAACTACAACTTCATTTTTTCACATGCAGCACTAATGTTTGTATAATTACTGGCTGTGATGTGAGCACCTGTCTGCAGGAGACAGCTGCTGAATTGCCCGCCAATGCAAGAAAAAACACAAGAAAAAGTATCAAATTTAGTCAATGGGGAGAAATACCCCCCCCCCCCCGCAACTGTCTGGTACTTACGTCAACAGAATGGGTGAGACGTATCAAGCATTTCACGGCCTAGAGGCAGTGATTGTTTCCCAAACACAGTTGGGAAGAGAACTGAAGGAACTCCCGATGGCCAATGTTCTCCCTTTTACTCAATTTCTAGTGCCTCCCTTAAAGTTTCCAATGGGATCCTGTATACCCAAGGCCAGCAGCATGCACTAATCGAAGCATGGTAATTTGTGTTTGTTTACGGTGTGGTTTTTTTTACCAGCCCCAAGGCAGATAGAAAGACAGACATCTTGGTTCACTTTCTTTTTTTTGTTTTATTCACTCTTACTGTGAACGACGGGGGCCTAGTTTGGCCTAATTCTTGTTAATTCTATAAAACTTTTCTGCCATACAAGTATTGTTTGTCTAGTGAACTACAGATGGACATTATCTTCCAGTGCCATAGAGTTGTTCTACTGTGGAAGTGAAAGGCTGCTGATCAGATGTTGCCATGTATTGCTAATCTAGTCGTCGGTGTGTTAATGTGTGTGTGAATGGGTGATTGTGAGGCATTCATTCATTCAAAGCGCTTTGAGTGGGAATAGCGCTTAGAAAAGCACTAAATACACACAGTCAATTTGCCATTCATCATCGGGGTAGCTTCTAAAATGAATGAATTTCAAAACAGTATTTGAGATTCAATATGTACCAGTTATTATAATGATTCACTGGCTTCATAACATAATAAAATGTAATGAATGATTACATTATGTCAGGCTTTATTTTGCATTGTTATAACTTTTGCTATTGCATCATGCATTCTTGATGTATCATGAGCTACAGTCAGCAGAAATCTAAAACGAAGACTAAACATACAGTTGGAGAATCAGATTTGTGTGTGTGAGCGCATGTGAGTGTGTGTGCAAGTGCATGTTGCATTCCTCCATAATGGAGTGCCAAATGAGATGAATCTATCCATTAGGGTGATGCTAACGAGGCTAGATCCACAGCCCTTAATGAGACGGTGTTCCATCAAGTGTCCTCCTCGGAGGGGCTTGGAGGAGCAGACCCGGGCCTGGAGAGAAACACAGACAGCCTGCATCCGGCGCCATCCCAACCTGGGAGCTCCAGCCATCCCTGGGAGCTCCAGCCATCCCTGGAAGCGGTTCCTCAATCCTGTAACCGACAGCAGCGGACACCACAGTCGCGGCGAGGAAAGGCTAATCGGTGATGTCTGGTCAGCTGTCACTTGGAGACGCTCTCTACTGAACTGACTGTTGGCGTAGCGTGGAACGTTCTGGAAAACCAGAGTCATCATCTTTTATATCTGCTCCAATGACCACTGTGTCACTAAGGTTTTACGGGCTCGCTGTGTTATGATGCTGTTACTGACATGCCATTAAGGAGTTACTGTGTCAGGGGTGTATGGGGCTAACCCATGTGCTTGGTCACCACCTTTTACATGCAGTGGTACTACCCAACCTTTGCACTGAAGTGGTACTAATGGTTAGAGCAACCAAAGGACATTATCACTATTATAGTTACTATGACTATCTGGAGGCAGGTCTTAACTGATCAAACACAACTATTTGACTACTGACTGAATGTGGGTAAGAGTAAGAAGAAGAAGCACAGACTTTTGTATTTATTTGTCTGTAATATGTTGGGAATACCAAATAGCGGTTTCCACCAACGATAGATTGAAATTGTGCTCAACCAAGTTTTTGATTTTCAAGCTCTCTGACAAGTGGTAATCTAGAGTACAAATAAATACACACACACACACACACACACACACACACACACACACACACACAAAGTGTTTAATTAAAACCAATTTGTGAATTAGTGTGAACAAATATTCAGTACACTTTTGCTGAGGTTTGAGATAGTCATTTTCTATTTTGGATATTTTTCTGTGGGGCATCTTGCTTCAAAGGAAATGTAAACTTCAAGGAATTTAACATTTACCTTCCATGCCAAGTGTAGGTTCACATTTCCTAATAATTTATTATGATCCATTACTACTGCTACTACTATTACTATTACTAATAATATGCATAATAACAATGTAACAATACATTTAGAAGAACACTGATAATAACAACTACATTTAAAACAAAATGAAAATTAGAACATTGTTGCTGTTCATTGCTATTCGTACCATTAGAGCTCGTAAAAACCCTGTTGCATTAGGCTTGAAGTGTTTGCGACATAGCTTGGGGCTGCACATAAAATGGTGCGTTAAAATCAATATTGTTCATTTTGTTTATCAAATTACCTTTCTACGTCATCTCCATTTTGTTTAGGGTTTATTTATGCGGTGGTCAGTGGATGGCAATGCCATAGTTAGCCATGCTCCAGGACGTGAGGACCTTTTTTCTTTGTTTTTTAAAAATATTTGGTAAATTAATAATGAACACCACATACACCACATAGCACATTTTATGTATCTCCAGGACCATCCAAACCAATAAGCGTCACCGAGGCAATAGAGAACATTTAGCAACACCTCTCTACCTTCAGGGCCAATTTCTCCTCACTGCTCATAATGCTAATAATTAGAGACCTCTTCTTTAATTAGATGGCACACTATCACTGATTAAAATAAGACGAATTTGCACATGCAAGGCAAGGCAAGGCAGCTTTATTTATATAGCGCATTTCATACACAATGGCAACTCAATGCGCTTTACATAAAACAAACATTTAACAGTACGAATTGAAATATGCACACACACACATACATACATACATACATACATACATACATACATACATACATACATACATACATACATACATAACATAAGATGGAGTTATTTACAATATTTAGTGTTGATATTGATATATTTGTTCAATATTGAAAAAATATATGTATTTACAGAAAGTGAGCATTCAATTGTGTTAATGATAGCAACTTTTATTTTGAATTCAAAAGAGTTAGTTTAACTATATCCAAATATGGAAGGACAAAGAAAGTAGGAGAACTGAAGGGATTATCACGCACATACAGGCAGGTCGAAATGAGTTTAATACAGACAGACAGAAAGATAGACAGTTTCCTGTCTGTGACAGTTTGGCTTGCATGTGGGAGCTAAAGTAATGGGAGACGTGATTGACGGGTCTTGTTGGCATAGCGACAGGCAGACATACACGCAATCTCAGCTGAACAGTGCTCCGTTTTTTATCAGGCTGACCTCCAAACAGTCCAGGCAGCAGGAGCCTCAGGCTACCACAAGCTAATAAAAAAAAACACTAAAGACTAAACTACCACAGGTTACCGCTTATGGATAGTCCACAAAATAATGGGATTATGCTTTATCTTTCCCTTGCAGGTATTTGATGCTAGCCATGTCTAAATTGAATTCTGCTCTACAGTCCCCCAAAAATTAAATAGGAAAAAAAGGTGCCACACCGCAAACATCAAAGTGAGGATTTTTTAAGCAGTGACTTTGTATTGATTCTCAGTGCGGTATGAGCATTGGAGATTGGGTTTGTACTAGGACTGTGTTGGAGATCTGTGCAGATCAGCATTATATACGAAATTGAAATTGCCGTATTCCCACATACAAAATGGTTTGTTCATGGTGCTCAGCCAAATTAGTCGTACTAGTGTACTAGCCAACTAGCGTACTAGTCATACTAGCCAACTAGCGTACTAGCCAACTAGCATACTAGTCATACTAGCCAACTAGCGTTCTAGCCAACTAGCGTACTAGCCAACTAGCATACTAGCCAACTAGCATACTAGTCATACTAGTGTACTAGCCAACTAGCATTTTTGACCATGTTGCTGGAGGTGGGGATCCGTAAGTGTGTAACTGGCAAACACAAACTCGGCCAGCAGTAGTAAACTGTAAGAAAGTGTCTGTAAAGGTTTCAAATCAACATGCTGTAGACTGGCCACTGCAGAAATATAGTTATTAAAATCCTCTTCTGAAAGCTTCATACACTCAAATGAGTGTATGAAGCAGCAAATGAGTTTTCTACGGTACAATATCTCAGTCATGAAAGGGGAAACATGGCGTAAGTCCACCTCTTGCAGTTTCTGGTTTCCAGCCCAGGCTCTGAGACGTTCTGCTCCAACATAATAAGACTGCGGGATCCAAGACTACCTCTATAGTAATGTCCTCCTAGCGTGGCTATACTGTGATAACACTGGAGGTGGCGTTGGTCAGTACCTGGGGGCAGGCTGACGCTCTTTCTCTTCTTGTGGTTCTCTTTGCCGTTCTCCAGGGAAGGAACGCACTCTGACTCCAGCGGCGTGCTGGTGCTGCCGAACTGGAGGGGCAAGACAGACCAATAACACAAAATCAAGAAAAACACAAACCCAGCATATGAGATAATACATCATAAACACTTGTGGTTTCTGCTAAACAATCTCACTGAATTCAACGCCGACATTTTACCACCCAGACACTCGTAAATCAGCAAACATATCTCTCAAAACATCATTGCCTGTGTGTTTTTTTTATTTATTTTGGAGTCAAACTATTGTATGGAGTCTAAACTCTTGTAGGTTTATCCAATAGGAAGCTAACCCAAAAGGATTTAAAGTGCAGTAATAGCATTTGTAAAATTCTGCTATAACACTTTGGATGCATGTTGAATCTGTGTTTTCCTGCCATTTGAAGCCATACGTGTGCATTAACAATTGTTTGGTGTTGTTCTTTGATGTCATTGACTTGAGGCAAAACATAAGTTGTGCTGTGGGTCTATTTATAATTATTGCACGCATGCGCACTGCGATATTTAGCTAAAATGATGCTGTATACTGCAGGCTTTTTCAAACAAATTAAATCAAATAAAATCTGCATAAAGCTTTGAGCATGCAATCTGTTCCTCCTTTTTGGTATTCTTTTCCACAATGAAAAAGAATCAACAGTCGTGGAGAAACAAGATTGCAGAGATTACCCACAAATCCATGCAGCAGATAAGCAAATAAACTGTTTAAAAGCTTGCTCAGTTTTCAGGCAGATAAATGAAAAGGCAATGATTTGTGTGTTTATTTATAATTCATAAGAGGGTTAGGTAAGAGACCAGGCCTATGCTCATTAAAAATGAATGTCCACCACTAGTTTAAACCTGTTTCTGTTCTTCTGTGTTTGTTTGTTTGCCACTGAAAGCTCTGATAGGTCTGATGAAGAGATCCTGGGATTTTAGATGTCAGTGTCCACAAGGGATTGAGAGCAGATTTTGGGCTATCACTAGGACAGTCCATTCAACCCCTAGATGGGCTTAATTGTTCTCTATCTGTCTGTTTGATTTTTTGTTTGTTTGTTGGAAGCTGCTGTGTTTGCACATACTGTACTGTGTGAATGTGTGTGTGTGTGTGTGTGTGTGTGTGTGTGTGTGTGTGTGTGTGTGTGTGTGTGTGTGTGTGTGTGTGT
>JAOPJI010000002.1:7114990-7127124 GCA_027122695.1 Merluccius productus | reverse complement strand
CGTAGACTTCTCTTCGCTCGTGTAGTTCACTCCCAGCATGTCCTGTCACATGAAAGGAGCAGATCCATAATGAGTGTTTAAGCGACACCTTTTGTCCTATGATGACAAGTACCTGCTTAACAATTGTCATCCATTAATCAATTCGCTAAATCCACTCCAACTACAGTACAACTATTAGCCCAACACTGTTTGGTAGTAGGTCGTTTCATAAAATGAAAGCTTGCCACGTTGTGGAAGTACCTTTTCTTCTCATAGACAGTCTGGATGAGAGGCCCTTCTAGCCTTGTTTTTCTTTTCTAAAATAATCAACGAGGGCATCTGAACTGGCTGTGCCCCTCAACCAGAGCCATCCAGAGTCCTGAGGAGGGATTCAAAGCTTTCCAAATCAATGAGAAAATGTAGCAGCAAACCCCGTGGGGGGAAGGTGTTGGGATGCAGAGTTACAAGTGGAGCTGGGGGGTGAATTTAGATGAGGACGCACACGAAGAGCCGGCCTCTGCAAGGTCTTTCAGCTGGCATGGAAGGTGAACTGGAGATCTGGAGAGAGTTCCCTTTTTTTCCCCCAACGTGAATCAGGAAAACCCAGGAGTTTTACTGCCCTGTATCTTACTTATTGATTCTGTTAAATCTACTGTTTGCTAATGGCGATAGGGTAATTGTAATTGTTTACAAAATGTGAAATAATTGTAATTCAAATGCTTCTTCATCCCATGGAATACTTGTCTTGTATTACTTACCATCATGTTAATCTCTATAAACAGATATCTGCATATGAATGCAGAATCTGTAGGCAAAGGGACAAGATTTTGGTATAGGAAAGCGTTTTGTTTTCCATTTGTAATCCGTTTGTAGTCTGAGTCATATGACCAATCACATTTGAGTGGGCTTTGGTCGCATCCGGGTAAAACACTCCACGTGGAGAGCAATGCAAAATGCAATCTGGGAACTCATCAGCTTTCGTCTGAGGATGTTTTAGCTTTTTATTAGCTACTTGTGGAAAGGCTACTTGTGAAACAATCCGGTTGTAGAGGTCGTCTCTTAACTCCAACTCCGCTCACGCGTTTCAACTTGTTAATCGGACTGTAAAAAAAATTACCGGTGCATGGAAGAGGAAGTCTTGGCCCAGATGTCCGCTGGCTGCACCAGTCCGCCAGAAATATTGGCCCATGACCCCAGAGGCTAAATCATCGTCAGACAATAGCCGTTTGGGTTCCGAGATTGCCATCATGTTGACTACCATCCATCGATCTCAATGAACACATTTGTTGGTCCCTAGAATGTGCTCACCGCAGACAAACGGCTAGTTATCCAACAGAAGGGTCTCTAGCCTTGGTAGAGCTGAGAGCAGTAAACATCAGGGCACAAGGTGCCCTTTGAGCGGGAACAGTTAATCCTTCAGCGCCGAACCAAATAACATTTTTACATGTTCTTGGCTTATGAAAGGGCCTGCACAGGGCGTGTTTGTGAGAGTGAATATATTTACACCGACGAGGCGCAGATTCCCATAAACAAATCAAAAGCAAAGCATCTTGGAAGTGATTAGATGATTACCAAGTCAGACCTCTAATATTATACGAAACGATTCCATTCCCATTGCCTTCGAGAATACCGTTGGCTTTAAATATGCAAAAATCCTACAAGCTGTGTGTATTTTATATTAAAGTTCCTTGTTGTTGTAGTTGTTGTTTGTTTTGGGGGTAATTGTGCAAAGATTTCCTCTAAGAATTTGAGTATCTATTACAGTAAGTCATAGAGCTACAGACAGACAGCCTCTCGATGCATGCCACTTGGCCAAACTTCTCAATTGCATCCCTGTATACATTTCTCCATTTTCTTTGCAGGGTAAAGCCATCAATGTCTGCAGAAAGGAAACCTGTCAGACTTCAGGCCAAGGCAATTCCATTCTATTCCACACAACTCAATGTGTTCCACATGAAACAACCACAGAATAACAACAAACAATATAGGGTACAATTATGTTCAAACAAAAGCGAGAATGAGAACCAAAAAAATATTAATATATTGAAAAAGTCAAACATAAAAAATGTTTCCTGTGGGAAAAAAAGGTTAAAGGGGACCTTTTCCTGTTGTTTCATTGTTCAAAAAACCAACGATGTCTAAGCAAGGTCCCACAACACTACAGTTGTTGTGTTGTAGGATGCAGGCGGGAACACAGGTTCTTTCACTCTCTCCCGACATGATGGAGGACAGAGTGGATTCAATTTATTTATAACGGACACGTCCCGGCTACACTTAGCTCCCAGTTGGATGTGTGTGATCATCACTTCATGCCGGACTGATTCAGCAACGAGGGCCAGTTCACAGCAGGACTCATCTAAATTGAAGGTTAAAGATGAGTTCCCACTGTACGTGACCGGTCTGCCAACTTGGAGTCTGTCAGTATCACCATGTTTTGATATTATTCGCAAGTTAGTGTGCTTAGTATATTGCACTGCTGGTTAGCTAACAAGCTAGCGGTCTTAGCTACGGGTTTGTTGTGTGTGGAAGAACTAAAGCTGGACGCAGGACACATCTTTTAAAGTTATTTGTTGGAGTCAGGACTTATAAGTCTGTCGAACGTGTTGTATTGATATTCCGTTACTTTCATTATTATTATTATTTTTTTATACTACTAGATAGCTTTACTTTTGCTATTTGCACAGCTGCCAGAATTGTTGCAATTTCATTTCACTGCTGTTGTACATGTCCAATTATTCATGTGACGAATAAATGTTTTTCTTCACCGGCATGACTGAGGTCTGGTCGTAGTTTGGTTGGTTATATGAATCTATCAAAGAGGAACAATTGTCTTGCTCCTGTAGACAATACAATAAACAATGGAACCAATTATTATGGACATAGACGTCTTTACCCTGAACTTCAGTAATGATACTCTAAATGATTAGGGGAGGTTTTGAATGCATGCTATGTGGTGAGTGATAGTGCTCAATACTACAAGGTGGAGACGCGTGTAGAGAAGGATCTGCTTCAGGAGTCATACTGTTTAGGAAATATTTTTCTATAACTTATCAAAGCCATTATGAACATGTGGGAGCACCATATACAATTATAATACTTCATATATTCATTGTTTATGATGGCCTACATGCACAAGTAAGTCACAACTAGTTTGCTATTAATATGTTTTGCAATGTAAGTTCTGGTGACATGCATAATACAAGACCCAAATGCAAACAGTTCTTGTTCTCATCTTTATTGTCATGCACAGCATTATCCAATTGTATTAATATGCAAAACCACAGGTTATGATTTTTAGGGTAACATGTGATTTATTGAAATTACTATACTATACTATAAAATACTAACTCGGTCATTCGCTCTATACTGGTTGCTTGACATCTGGAGAATGAAGGCGTCCAAACAGACGTTAAAACCCAGATACATACCCACCATAAATATCGGTGGTTGTGGGATTTCATTCATAAGTCGAACAACCTATTGAGTGAGAAACGGCACGTCTATAGGGATTTGCACAACTTCCTAAGAATTACATTGATTACACAGAAACAATGTCTTTCATCAATACTCAAGAGAAAATAAGACACATACACTACATAAGCTGTAGCTTAGGAGTTTTTAATATATCAATTTCACTACTTCTTGTAAAGACCCCAGGGAACAGAAAAAAACCAAAAGAGCATAATACCTGTCCTTTAAAGTTTAAATCCTATTTGTTAAACAGGACAGGGTTGGAGCTTTCCGTGTACCTACGATCATCTGGCAGAATGTTTCAAAGTAGAGGGAACCTGGATAATTAAATGCAGCTTTACCCAAATCAGATTTTATTCTTGGAGCAGATGGCAGACCACAGAAGGGTGCCAAAATTCCCAGCAGTCTCAAACACATTCAGATACCTACATGACATTGTTAACATTGTAAACCGGGGCTTTTAATAAGATCAAGTATTTTTAAACGTAGTGGCAATCTCATGATGATTTGAAGACTTTTAAGTGGAGCATTAAGATGAATCTCCAGCCCCAGTGTGGGCAAATGAGATTCAGTTCAGCATCCATCAAGGGCAGTACTCCTTTGCAGCTTAGTAAGTTGTTTTTTTTTGTGGTGACAGTTTTGGGTAAATGCCACAATCAAAGCAGACACTCACAATCATGTTGTCTCTCTGAAGAATCCAATATGCAGTTAGGGTGATTGCCTCCAAGCGGCACTGCCGAAACACCGCTGGATTGTAGTCACTTACCAGGATTGCAGAATAATAAGAAAACATTGTTCTTACAGGTACATTGATATAGCAATTATTTCACATTTTTGTTCTGAGGAATTGGATTTTCTTGACTTCTGATATTTAGATACCTTCGTAGTTGTATTTGTGAGAGCCACAGTCATGCTTAACAAAAGTGTATCAGAATATATTTGGTGATGCGTCAAGCTATACAGCAGAACTGAGCAGTGTTGTAAAACCACTGGTCTCCAAGACACCAATCTACCAAGCTGACCTATCAATCGACTTACAAACAAACAGACACAGAGAGCTGGAGCAGAGGGAAAAAAACCAGAAACCAGAAAATGAAGAAATAAAGCATACATTTGCAGCAGCAGTAGCAGTAGTGGGGTTTTAGGGAGGCAAGCCCATGAGTGGGGAACAGCGACATGTTATCTTCTCAAGTCTTCTCTCGTTTTCTGGGAGGAGTTAACACCAATTTCAAGGTTCCTTACTTGGTTCTCCGTGTCAAACCTGATTAGGGCAGGAAAGTCCCCCCCAGGTGCTCCACAGGAGGCAGCGCTGAGAAGATACAGAATCCTTTAAAGCCAACTGACCGGGACACCGGGCCAGTGATATTGCTGCATGTGAGGTTGTGTTTTACAGACAGCCTTCTTCTTTAGAACCAGCGTGAAGAGCTGTGGCCTGCAAACTCAATCCCGGCACAGCATCAGTCAGTGTCTACTTCACAGACATGTGAGCAGAGGCAGCTGGCTGGTGATAACGCTATTACAGCAGCTGATTTAGAGATTAAACGAGGCTGTGGGGAAAAAATAAATCCCCTTCGCTATGACTTTAATCAGAAAAGCAATCAGAATGAATTATTCTGTAAGAGGAAAAAAAAACTTGAGAAAGCAAGTTGAACAATTAAAGGGTTTTTTTAGTAGGGAGCTGTTTTAACTTCTTCTTTACCGGATAGGTAATGAGGGATTCTGAGTTTGGAAAACTTTTAACCTCTTCATCCCTCTTCTGCCCGTATCGAGGCAGACATGCCCCCTCCTGAAATCAAAGACTTCGTAAGGCATTTAAACATGTGAGAAAGCCATGTCATACACCCCTAGAACGATAAGATTCGTGTTGTCTATTATAACCGTTTTTTGCTAAATGAAACACAATTCCAACCCCAAACAAAAGAATGAGCAAGTAACAACAAGAGTTATGGATTTCATAACTGTCATATTTGTGCATGTGCACATGCACAGAAATAGCAGTATTCTTCCCGACATGTTATCTACACAACTATATATCATCGTCAAAACTCACCAAACTAGAGGCAAAGAGGAAACTTCTCTTTTTCTAGACACATGGTCTAGCACCGTATGGTGCAATAGCAACAGACTCACAGGTGTTATCATTCCTTTGGTACCAAGATTAACTTAAAAGGCAAGCCCTTGTAATTGTGGAGATATAGTCTGTTCAGCTTGGGTACAATATTTCTGGCAAAAACCTGATGACAATCGAAACAATTCTTGAGATTTAATATTTGCCCGCATAGCTTCAAACCTAAATGCATTGATTTAAAATGGATTATGATAGTGTGGAGTGTATATTGTTGATAGACTGTTGCGAGTCCAGTTTGTTGTTTGTTTTGCTTGGATGGGGGAGCAATTTAGTGTTGGGAGGGGGGTGGGGTATGTGTAGTGTGTGTTGTTGACAGCTGGTTTACAGCCGGGGCTGCAAACCTATGGTGCATGAGCAACCATGGCACCCAGGATAAACCAGCTATCAACACACACTCGGGAGAGAGCCACTGTCATGGCAGCATATAACAGCTGCTCGGCGTATACCATCATGCCATCTCCAATAAGTGCATCTTCAAATCAACATCTACCTGTGTCCTGTGTCAGAGGGCCCCAGCAAAAGCCACTAAGGTGGCGTGTGGCAGGGGTGAACTGCCACAGATAGCAAGTTTGCTAACTGTTATGAGGTGGTAGCTGCCTCCTGCCACTGCCTCCTGCCACAGTGGCTTTTCTGGGCTACTTATCTTAATCTGTATTATTTGCATTTTCCATTCATTATATCCCCTATTGCTGTGTATTCTTTGGGAACATCAAAGCCACATTTTAATATACATATTTTCCAAATGGTTGTTTTGCTAAAATCATTGTAGAATGACTCAAAAGCCTTGCTATGCTACTATAGCCTTGCTGTGCTACCCAAGTCTTCACAATGCGGTGCATACCTCATCCATAGAGGATAGTGTAGTACCTTGGTCTGTTATATTGTTGCCATATTTGAATGTAATTTTCACTGGGACTCAGGGACACTGAACAATAAATATGGCCTATTACACCTTTTTCATTATGGCGATAAAAATGTAACTTCAGATTGAAGGCTTGTGTGAAAATATTTCCATCTACAGATGAAGATGAAGCTGTGCTGCTACAGCTTCCCTTTTTGTCCAGGACAAATTGTTTTTTTATAATTTATTCCCGATAGTTTTTGAATGCATGGGGTTTGAGCGCATTGTGTTTTGATTCCCCCCCACCCCCCCATTCACTTGTCTTTATTTTGAAACTGGCTTGTTTTGGATCCATAACTGAAACTTTAATTACTTTCTCATGTTCTAGTGATTGGTGGCTGGTTGCATACCACATCACTTTCATGGGTGTAGGCCAGCGCTTCGATTTAATAATAATAATAATAATAATAATAATAATAATAATAATAATAATAATAATAATAATAATAAACAACTGAACTCAATGTACAATAATGAAAAGCATACACACAAGAAAAAACATACTAACTTATTATTAAAAGTTAAATAGTATATATTACAAATGGTATATATTATGGTATATGGTATGGTTGGCATATGGTATGGTATGGTTTTCTGACCCCTCTCATGTCCTTAGTAGGGCGTTTTGTAGTTAAGGAGCCAAGTGATTGAAAGATGCATCTCCAATGTTCTTCTTTTTATGAGGTATGGAGAACAGCAAACCAGCGGAGGTTTACCTCAGGGCTACCAGCAAATTGAAATAGACGGTGTTTCATTTGACCCTAAAAGCCAAGGCAGTTTTGTTGTGCAAAACATTATGAACTGTAAGTCTGTGAAAGATGACCACCAAGACTCCCAGGGAACTCCCTCCCTGTGATGGATGTTAAGAGCCGGCTAAGAGCACAACCACAGATACCCCCCTCGTTCCCAAGACAATTGATCTTGTGATGGATTCAATCGAGCGCAGGCATCCTTGACCAAGACAATTGATCTTTGATTGATTTGTATCGAACGGAGCACTTAAATGTAAGAGAGTGAGAGGTAAAAGCTTATTGATTTCTCCAAGTCTAAAATTATTTATTAGGTCAGTTAAGTCGGTCTCACTGTTATCTTTTGTTAGTTTCTCTAAGACCTGACTGGAATTGCTCTAGAATAGGCAGTCACTGTGGATAAAAGTGCAGGCCTGCTAAATGACTAGCTGCTCAATGTGTTTCTGTTTCTGTGAATTTTCACAGTAAATCCCTTGAACTGTGCAAACTCCTCATACTTTAAGAAAGGGCTTGACTCTGAAGCCCGGAGGCTGTAGTCGGCTTCAGCAACAGCTTATGTTTTAAACTGTACCCTAGAGGTAGTGCCTTCTTCCAGTAGGGACCCTGAGAAGTGTCCATTTTGGGGGCAGTGTGTATGTGGTTAATGCATTCTGAACATAGATCTCTAGCTTGGTTGTTCCCTATAGCCGTTCAGATGCTCTACAAGACCTGGCGAGTAGTCCTGTAGTATATCAGAGTTGAAAGGCCTAATGAGAGAGCACTGCTATGGCAGTCGCTTCTTGTGTGTTCCTGAAAATTAGCATTAAAATACACAGCAGTGGTTTGAAATATCAGACAATGAAACATTGACACATTTGGACTTCTGTGATACTCACTGTGGCACATTGTTAACTGTTGCCATGGTGTTCAGCACCAAGGACACAATACAAGCACGCCTGTCACTGCATAGTCAAGCTGTGCTGGTTTAGTTTATCAATGTTGTTTTTAATTGTCTATATGCACACTCATATTGTCATTACTGCCAGGCCCAATTCTGCCCAGTTAAGTCGTTTCAGCGGCCCTTGTTCAGAATACGTTCCTGGGGCTATGAGTGCACGTTCCCGTGGCGATGGAGGGCATCTCCGTGATGTGTTGGAGGAGTACTATGGATGTTGAAATCTTGGGGTACTGTTAGAAATATTTAAGCTGTTGATGGCAGGTTAGGAATGAGGACAAATTAATATTATACAAAAATATTTTTTTAAATACACCTGCCTCTCTGACTTAAGTAGGTACAATTTAGCAGGAAGGAGTAGATAAGTGCTCAGGTCTCAACAAGGAAAACTGTTTTTAACTATTCATCAGAAATAAAACAATGATCGATTAAAAAGTTGCCTGTGATTTTACATTGAGTCAAGCAGTATTGATAGTTTTGTCTGATGTTGCACGGCTAAAGCTTTTTGGATGTAGAGTTGGCTAGATGCTGATGAAAACGATTAGGTTTTTTTTAGAATCCTGGATGTTGGAGCTTTGTTGACAACTGACCGACGCTATTGATGATGAAGCTATTGTTGAAGATAAGAGAGACAGCAGTAGTGGAAATCCCTTCAGCTGAATAGTGAAATGTTTTCCATAACAGTCCTGGGTTGAATTCTGTCTCTATTACGAAAGTCCTTTCAGTGTCCATATAAATCAAAATGTTTGGTTACAAGAGTTGAGAAACATTTGGTGCGGGTTCAAAAGATCAAAACCTTCTCACCCACTGTTTAACAGTGGAGGATTTTTTTTTTTAAAGGCAGGCTCCATCTGCCATGCAGAAACATCAAACATTTCAAAATAAATTAAATTATAAAATGTTTAAATCATGTTTTAAGTCTCTGGGAAAATGTTTGAAAGAGTGTCTTCGTCTTCTCACTCTGGAATAACTTATAGTATGGTAAAACACAGTCTCTTGAGACTTCACTGCGCTTTACCAGCCAAATTACCAGCTTATTGCCGCCAATTAGAGGCAATAAGTATCCGTTTTGTATCTATCAGTGTTGTCATTACATGGAATTCATGTGTTTCCTTCATCAAACAAGATAAAAGCGCAGCACTTACTTCCTCAAAAGCCTTCTCAATCATTAGAGATTTTTTGGAGATACTTCACCAATCACTCTTCTGCACTTTGATCATGGCATTAAGTACCTCCACTCTTTATGTCATAAGTAGGCTATACTTATTAGTCCAGCACTGCTTCACAACTGCATGTGTTCATCAGGTTTTTAGTCAGGTCCTATATGGGGTGCAGTATCTTTACGATTTGGATGTGAAAACATGTTTTGGGATTATAGTTTTCATTGGGCTGTTTTGTAAGATATCCCAAGCTAAAACATATACAACATAATGCATTCAGATGGCATTACCATTGGTTTCTTAAGTTAACCATAGGGTAAAATAAAATAAAAAATCATGTTAATGAAATACTCCCTGTGTCTCTGAACAACCTCTGATGTTACGCCAATGTTTAACAAAGAGTGTTTGTATCCCTGCTGGGCCTTGTGAACTCTCCCGTCAAGCCATGCATAATTGACATGTAGTTTCTTAGAGATCAACAGGTTTTGACCAGAGCACACACCTGGGTCTCACAATGAGGTCTGTTGCCACGAGGAAGGGTAGGTTAGTGTAGTGGTCATGGTGCAAATTAAATGGTGCAATGTGGTGTCTATGGTGTACCATCCAAAAGGTACTGGGTTTGATCTCCAATGTCCGCAGCCTACCTGTAGGCACCCTTGAGCAAGATGACTAACGCCTCATTTCCACCAAGGACGTAAGCGCCGCGGAACGGCTGCGCCACGGAATGGCTGCGTCCTCTGCCCGGCGTCAATGCCCACCGGGCGCGTAACGGCAGGATCACGCGAGAACTACAAGACCACGCGAGAATCAGGAGACCACGCGATCATTTGTGGATGTCAAAATAGAACAACAAACAAATAAAAGGTTACTTTGCCTTTCCGATGTTGCAGTTGCTTTGTCTGCGATCAGCAGCGGTGACCGCGGCGCAGCCGTTCCGCGGCGCTTACGTCCCCGATGGAAATCAGGTGTAACCCCTACCCCTCCTGTATAAAAGCATCTGCTAAATAGTAAATAATCGCTATATAAAGAAAGTACAATCCTTAATCTCCAAGTTATTTTCAAATTTCCCATTTTTTGACACAGCCACTTTTGTTCCCGTCGCATGATACTCACTCAGATTGTTGGCAAAATCAAATCATTACAGTTAGATTTATGATTCCCTTGTTAACAAGCAGATCTTTCCATCGCTGACAGATCTACTTGATATAGTTACCACATCCCCTCTGCATCTAGTCACACTTTAATGAGCACTAAAATCACCAGTATGCCGAGGGTCCACTGTTGACGCCAGTCACACAGGATCAAGTGTTCACTCATTTACTTCATCTGACACTCTGCCTGGCTGGCGTGCTTGATGGGGCTCTATTTTTCTTGGCTCTGGCAGAGGCGATCCAAGCTGTCTACGTTTACCTCTGACTGAGTAACTGTAGCAGGCGGTCACAGGACGGTCTGGAGTCCCCCTTGATATGCTCCAGCTATGTCACAGTTCTACCTCCACTGGTGATCAGAGTTCAACGTGGTGAATGAATGAGATGAATGCTGTTTTTTTGTGTATCCCTTCTTCACAATTTGTACACCGTCGGCTTTTTGTGCTGGAAACACAAAATCTGTCAGACCAATCACAGCGCGAGGGGCGGAGTCGGAAGCTACCATGACGACAGAGTTGCGACGGTTGGCTGCTGCTACTGGCGAACGGTTGTCTTTCGACTCGGCTTTGGCCGCGACTCTTCAAGACTTGAAGTTAATATCCCAACATTAACATTTTCTTTGAGAAAATAAGAAAGAACGGCACTGAAGTCTTTCCTCAAAAAGAAATATGTATGAAATATGAAATAATATGAGTTTTGATTAATGACGTAGTCAGAGCCGTCGCCCTGACTACGTCACCTTCTTCGTTGCTCTGATTGGTTGTAGCGCTATCCTATTGCGTGCAGAGGGAACTTGAAAGACAACCGTTTATCCCGCCCACACTGCCAATGGAGCAGCGCCAGACCCTACATCTTTCTGGTGTGGGTCTGGCTTGCCAGGCTATATCTCACCCACACTCTGCATTCACCCCCATGCATTGCTTGGTGTGATTTACACTGATTGCTCCCTTCAAGGTTCAAACTTCCACTATAAGCTCTACAGTGCTCATCCATCCATCTACCGATCCATCAATGTATCTGTGTATCCATTAATTCATCAATTGATCATAATAGAATAGAATAGACAGAAATTAATGTGCAGCGGGTTGTTCCATTTTTCAAATAGGTACTGTACCTTCATTTGTCTACTTGATGTCTACAGCTAAACGATGCTTTTCAAAGGAAGAGCAGGACAATGTGCTTCACAAGGCCTGTGTGTTCTTCCTGTAGGTCCCGCCGATGTTGGTGAACATCCTGACTTTCAAGCTACTCACAAGATTATTAATTTCCGTCACCGATAGCTTCGAGACGACCCTCATTGTTTCAAACGTTCACACACGTTTTACGGTAGGACGTGTGAGGTGAATGGAATAGATTGCTATAGATTGCGTTGTGCAGAATGGAAATTCAAACGTGCGAGGAAATAGATGTCGTGACATCTGCCGTTGTGTTATCAAGCGGTCCACATTAAACAACCCTAACTCAACCTAACCCCGTCAAGCCAAAGCCTTTACCACTTCTAGACTATTTTTAACTCTCCTTAACTTCCTCCCTTTCTCCGTATCTCTGTTGACCCCTCTCTCTCCCTCTCTCTCTCTCTCTCTCTCCCTCTCTCTCTCTCTCCCTCTCTCTCTCTCTCTCCCTCTCTCTCCCTCTCTCTCTCTCTCTCTCTCTCTCTCTCTCTC